>CAWUFW010018514.1:0-218670 GCA_963921515.1 Calotriton arnoldi
ATGTACTTTGAATTCGGTGCACATTAACTAATTACTCTCTGGGAAGTAACGTTGCATACGTGCTCGTGCTCCATGGACTTTAGCAGGAGAGGAGCGACTCTGGGGGACAGTGATTGTGAGGGTGTGCAGAACAGAAAGGCTGTGAACAGGAAACCATTTGGCAGGTGGTGTGATGAGAAGTAGCAGCATAACTAAACTGTGTCAATACGGTGCAAATCTTCAGACAGATATTTAGATGCAGCATGTGTGGTAGTCAGTTTGACCAACATCCAACAGAAAAATCATTGGTATTTGAAAATAATTCATCACCTAAAATTGTAAATCTCGAAGAAAGCTTTAACACACCCACCCACGAAATAGTATGCCCATTACAGTTTGCAAACTGCCATCCTATAATTACTACAACCAAAAAGGACCCAAAAGGATTGTAAATATACTCCAACTCATAGCTGGAGTAAGTTTAGCACCACACACGGCCAACCACTGGTACTGCAACACACACGCATAAAATATAATGGAGATAGTCACCTAAAATAAAACTCCATAGTAATTAATGTTAAAATAAACTGAATGATTTAAATATTGTCTATACAAAACATACATTTTAGTTTATATTTTTTTGTATTTGTTTTATTTCACAAAATTTAGTTAACCCTTTTTAAATTTAAAAATTATTGTAACAATATTTATTAAAGAAAAAAATATGATTAAGCTGTTAGCCATTTATTCAATCCCTTACCAAGATTTTACCCATGTAAAGGAGATTTCTGTGAAAAAGCTCTACATGAATGATATCACTCTATATCTTAAGGTCTATCCATACCATAACAACAGCTATTGATGCAGTTAAGACCTTCTCAAATTTAGGAGAATGCCAAATAAAGTAAAGAAATGTATGTTGTTCTTTTCAGCAAATCAATGGACATACTACCATTATGTCTGCTCTAACATTATTATAAACAACCAAAATATTACTTGGGGGGGCAGGGTAAAACCCTCTGAACACCCTAATGCCCCGTAAATCTTAAATATACTCATGTAGTTGATAAAGTAAAAAATCTTCAAAGATGACATAGGCTGCCTCTTACCATTATTGGCCAAACGTCTCTTATAAAAAAGTTGGCATTACCGATATTTCTCTTTTATTTATATTGATTTCTTGTTTTCTACTTAACTACTTTTCTGAAATTAATGGGACTTTCCAAAGTTTCATCGGGTCCAACAAATGGCCCAGAATTAAAATTAAGATTAATAAGCAGTCCATCTAAAATAAAAAGGGGACTAGCCCTTCCCATCCTTCATATTTATTATCTAGTTTCATTTGAGATGCAAGTTTGGTGGTTACAAATTGATTTTCTAGGGTTCAATACAGTTTTCTATAAAAATCTTCCAACTCAGAAAATTTCCAGTAAACTTCCTAACATTCCAAAAAAAGTTCTCACTAAGGACCAGATGTAGTAAATGCCTGTCCCAATATACTGGTCGTAATTTGTGACCAATATTGTGACCAGTGTGGTATGTTGCAAATTGACTTATGTACTGATAGGTCAATTCACACAAAAAACGAATTGTAGTGGGTCCTAATTCACCTACCTTGTGAATAATAATTGGTAAGGTTGCAAATTGCGACCCACTGTGATTCACTACCATCACAGAGATGGTGGCCTGCTAGGGTCAGCAGACCATCAGGTCTGAGATTCCCTTAAAGTTTTTAATACAACCTGTTTTCCTTAATGGGAACAAGACTGCATTTAAAAAATAAAGTTTATTTTCTTTTGTTTTAGAGGAGACAGTGGTTCCATTGACCACGGGCTCTTCTTAGCAAACTCTTTTTTACTCCTGCAAATGAGTTACCACCTCCCTTGAGGAGTTTGCAAAATATCAATGTTTTGCAGACAGATTTTGGTTGCAAACCATTGCTCACTCTTGCCTTAGCAGGAATTTGGTGACTTTTATACTGACTCTGCTCTTAAGGATATATTTTTTTAGTTTTCAGATCCCGGGGAATAAAAAGGATGCTGACATTTTATTTAGCTTACCTGTAAATTTGGCACATAGTAAGGTCATTGGAAAGGGGGCACTGGAAATACCATGGAATTGTTACATAAATTATAGTTACTAATTCAAACCGATTTTGGCCCTGGGGACCCCATCTCCTGGGGTCCAGACTTTAAAATATACTGGGAGGGGGCACATGGCCCCCCTCCTGGGCTGATTCTGGCCCCAGGGACCCCATCACCTGGGGCCCGGCTGTAGCTTCAAAGGGGGAGAGAGGTGAGCAGCCCCCCTACCTGGGCCGGTTTTGGCTCCAGTGACCTAATCCACGGCCATAGGTTCAAAGGGTAAGGGGGGGCACGCAGCCCCCCTCCCTGGCTGATTTTGACTCACGGGATCCTATCCTCAGGGGCCCAGCCAAAATTAGAAAGGGGTGGGGGGCTGGCAGCCATCCTCCCAGAGCCACTAATGGTCCTGGGGAGCCCGGGGCCAGCTCCAGCTTTGTCCAGGGGTGCCCATCCCTAGGACATAGCGGTTTCCCTCTTGCTTGGCGGGAGCAATTTCAAAGGTCCTGCCAAGTAAGAGCAAACACAAAGTCTGTTCCCACCTGGAGGGAGCGTTAAAAATACTCCTGCCAGCTGGGAGCAGACTTTAGATCTATTTCCCTGCCCGCAATGATGCGGGCAAGGAAACAGATCTGAATATTGCTTCCGCCCGCAGGGAGCAGCATTTTTAGCAGCTCCCTGTGGGCGGCAGTAATGCCACCTCCCGCTGGATGCAGGGAGCTGGTTGGGGCCTTGGGAATCCCCTCACTGCCCCCAACGAGGACATGCCTCCCACCCTGTCTTGGCTGGGCCCCAGGGGATAGGATCCCAGGGCCAAAATCGACCTGGGGAGGGGGTCTGCATGCCGTGCTCCCCCTTTTCAGCTTGAGCCAGGCCCCGGGGATGGGCTTTCCAGGGTTGAAATCAGCCCTGTGAGGGGAGCCGTGCAGCCACCCTCCCCCTTTAGTAATTAGCCATGCCCTGGGCATTAACTTTGGGGTTCCCAGGGCCGAAATCAGCCCGGGAGGGGGCTGCATGCTCCTTCCCCCTTATTAACTTTGGTTGGGCCCTGGGGGAAGGGGTTTCCAGGGATGAAGTTTGTCCAAGAGGGGAGCCATTTGTCCCCCTCCCACATCTTAATAAGATTGGGCCCTGAGGGATGGGCCCTCTGAGCGCAACATTGGTCCGAGGAGGGGGTCTTTGTGCCCTATCCCCCATAAGTATGGTTGGCCCCGGTGATGGGGTCCCTGGGGCCAAACATGGGCCATGAAATGGTCACATAGCCCCCACCCACACAAAATGTGCCAGGCCCCAGGGAAAGGGTCTGGAGTGGGGGACCATGAGCTGGCTGCCTTTCGAGGGTTGGCCACAGGGACTGACCAAAGTCCAGGCCTTGTGGCTCACCCTCACTGCGCATGGCCCTTGGTTGTGCATGGCATGCAGTTGGGTGCATGCAAGGGATTGGCTGCAAGGCGTGGTCGCAGGCCAGGCCCTGCGGCCAATTCCTCACTGCTCACGGCCTTTGGCTGTGCATGGCGTGGGGTTGGCTGCATGCAGGGGTTTGGCCACATTACTGATCAGCTGGACATAGGCTGTACAAAATTATGTAGGAAAGTATATGACAACTTCCTGCCACTATGTAAACTATAAAACAAACTAGGACACTCATTTGATGATGTCATGAGTAACCTCATCAGTCATCTCATTTGAGATGTCATGAGTGATGTCATAAATTATGTCATAGAACATGTCATGAGTGATGTCATATGTGAGGTCATAATCAGTGCATGGCGGAGGCGCAAGTTATAGTTAGTGCTACTAACTATAACTGCAGAATATCTGTGGATTTTTAGTTTAAATAAAAAGTTAACGTTGTCAATGAGAAATTCCCCTAACTAAAATGTTACTTTAACCTTTGTTTTTTTCAGTGAATTTCTAGGTTTTGTTTTAAACTAAAACAGGTATTTTTATTACACATAAATATAATGTTACTTTAACCTTTGTTTTTACAGTGAATATACATCTATATAGTAGTCTTTGAGCACAGGATCAGCTAATCCTATCCACACTGAGCTGTAAACTTGGATAGGCCCCAGGTTTTAGGTTGAGATAAGATCCTTTATAAGGAGCACTCTAGATCACCCCAACCCTCTAAATCTGCTCAACTGAAGTATCTGTTTTTCTAACAGAGTTTCAAAGCATAGCATTAGCACAGTGCCATTCGTGCTGAGCTAGAAAAATGACAAAGCCTTATGCCATTTTTGCAGCAAAGTCTGTAAGCATAGGAATCAGCTAGTACAATCCACACCGGCTGCAAAATGACAAAAGTCTTTTATCACTCCAGCCACAGCATTACAACTTTGTATTGGTAAACTATCCTGAAAGCCAACGTGGAATAAGTAAAAGCAGCTCCTGACACGTGTTTTTGCTCTCATTAGAGTTTATCAGAGAACCATAGTTTTGTCCAGACAAAAGGAGCCGCCAATATATGTCATAACAATGCAATTTCAGGATTACAGTGATGCATAAATTATGCAAAAGGAGTAGGGAACCCGAGTAGTTCCCACGCTTTAGGTGGAGAGCAGCTATTTTCAATAACTGTGCTTTTAAAAAAGTGCTCAGGGGGACATGAAATGGTTAACACTGGTAAAAACAAATTAGAACTATCTGGATCATTGGTGCCTTTTGGATTGGATGAGCGGATATCAATTGGCTGATCACAACATGGAGAATATGTTGTGGCAGCCATTACAGGACTCCTGAAACAAAACAATGCAAGACCACATCACGGGGAAACACCCTCGTCCCCAGGGCCATATGGGGGGATAGGAGGCCTCAAGAGACCTTTCGTGGTGGCTAGAGCAGACCACCAAGAACAGACGCCACAAGTGTCCAAAAAGGCCCACTGGGGTCTGAGTAAACGCTGAAAGAAGCTCAGTGCCCTTGGGAGCTGTATGGTAAAGGCACAAGTAGCATCTTCATGTGTTTTATATAAAATGTCCCCAGGGGCCTACATCTCCCTGGGGACACAAGAAAATGAAAGTGGCAAAGGGTATATGCACGTGCTCCATGTGGTGATAATAGATTATACCAAGGACCCATCACCGCGGAGGCCATGACAAAATATAACACAAATAATTGGGAACAAGGTAAGTGCTGCCACACTCATTCCTAATCTGTCCCCAGAGGCCCCCATTTCCCTGAGAACAAAGAAGGTGGCTGTGAGGCACCCAGATAGCCAGAGCCACAAGAGCATGGGTGGGTGCTTCCCCTTCCTCTTTTCCATGTGCCCATGTGTGGGGGGCATGCGTAATCGATCAGCTGTTCCCACTTGCATAAAGCACAGACAGGAGAAGAGTAAACAAGCTGGCTCCTGCACTGGCTCTGTGGAGTCCCCTGGTGCCAGGGGACCTGAAAGGGTCACAGGATCTTTGGGGCTTCTATTGTTGCCCCCAATAAAAGTAATGGATGTGGATGCCCAGATTGAGCCCGGGGCACACTTAAAAAAATACAATAAAGCGGGAAAAACATTTTTTCTCCACAGCATTGCTATCAAAGAGCCGTTGTGGGCTGTGATCATCCGGCCAGGAGCACCACATATGCCCTTGGAAGCACATTTTCAACAAGGAATATTAGTTCTCCTGGTACCTCAGCAAGGTCTGGGTACCACCAAGTGCATGAGGATGCCAGGAGTGCTGTAAGCAATGTTGACAGTGTGCACTCGTGCTTATTAGGTTAAACTGAGTTTATAAGGTCAAAACGCTCCAAAGTGCGTCCAAACCTGGTGCCTAGTCCAAAAGCAACCAATGCATTATAGTATACAAGACTGTAGGAGGAAACCTTCCCACTGGTGGGAGCACTAAACCAATAACAAAATCAATTGTTATCAACAAGTTCACTGAATTTGTAATCCAATTATTCAGTTTTGATGCAACTCTTATTCAAATTTCATTGAGCTTTATTATCGATTATTCATTCATAAACGATGAAATCATATCCAATCCATGATCATATGTTGTATAATACAATCAGCAACCCAATGCATTTCGGGTCAATAACACGACGCTTCGTCAGGGGTCATCTTTCTGGTTTCTAAAAAGCAAAAGAAACAAGAGTCTAAACTCTAAGCAGTCCTACAGGTCATCAAGTATCAATTACCAATTCAACAGCAGGATGAAAATGTCTAAAATAAGTGCACAAATAAGAAAACCGACTGAACAAAAACGTGTCAGAAACTCCACCCATAGTTCCTGTGTTAGAGACCACCATTCTACACACAAAAGGTGACCGTGCAAAAACGATGTTGAAAGTTAATGTGAATAGTTATACGAAAATACAATTTTTTAAATGTGCATATTCCGCTTGTGGACTACCAGGGAGTATGGGCACCAATAATGTATTCCTAATCGTGTGTGTTGCTGCAAGGGGTGTGTCAGTCCCACAGGAGTCCCCACAAGCGTTTTTTTTTAAAGACGTCTTTCTATAAGGCTCTTCTGGTGGATCCTAAGGCTGTGCTTGTATCATTGGTAAAGACTCATGCTCATATTGTATTGAAATTGTAAGCCTTTATTGGCAAGACAAACATTATAGTGTTTTATTGACAGCAACTACATTAATAGTGATTCAGTACTTGTTTTAATGATGGTCAATGAAATATTTGTGGATGCTTTATTGACGATCAGAGTAACAGTAAAACATTACGGGCACATTCATCAAAAAAGCATTTTGCGATTACCAAATACCCATTTTTACCGAATTGCTATTTGGTAAACGCAAAATGCTATGTATGTAAGGAATCAACAAAGATTTAGTGATTCCTTAATATTACCAAACATCGATCTGGTAAATAGTTAATTGCTGTTAGGTAATACTACTCTATTCGTTCCTATGGGCCTAAAGGCCATTGTCTGTGGTCGTCAACCAGGGAATATAGTAGACTATGAATCCCAGCTAGGATTGCAAAAACAAGATCTGGAGTCAATTAGTATGGCAAAGGTGAATCAGTTGGTAATGAAACTAGGAGATTTTAATCATAAATTAGAACCAGCCTCCAGTGATAAGACATATAAGGATTTGCTAGCTGCCACATGGGTGCCTCTGGCTGTCTTCCCTAGGTCATGTAGTACTGTGCAAAATGAATACCTCGTAAAACTCCTAGGGTTTATAGGGCTGCTTTTTGTCAATGGATGGGTAGAAACAGACCGCTCTGCAAGCCAAGCCTTCCGAGTAGGCAATCAGGTCTGCCCAATTGATTATGCTTTTATAAATGCCTGCCACTTTTCCGAGGTGAAAGGATTTGAAGTGCTGCAAATGGAGGGTAGTGATTATTGGCCCCTACAGGTAACTCTTAGAGTAGAGCAAAGAGATAGAGTTGTCCCGCTGCAGGTAAAGTACCCTCAACGTATCACCACCCTTATAACTGAGGCCAGTTTGAAACTGCTTAATGACCTGATGGTAGACTATACATTACTCAGCTTGTCAACGAATCTGAATAACATTTTAATATGGTATGATCAGGTGGTGGAGCAGGTGGTAAACTGTCTAAGGGTAAAACTCAGAGCAGGGCCAGTGATTTTGGAAAGGGAATACGATAAGGTGGGCAGGAGAAATGGTTGGTTTAATAAAGAGTGTAGGAGTCTAAAACAAGGGTGCCAAAACAGGAAAGATTATTGAGGAAAAGGCACGATAAGGGAACAATGGAGAGCCTCTGCCTGGCAAAACTTGAGCACAAAAATAAGCTGAGGGAAAGGAAACTGAAAATTTGCAAGCAAACACTGCAAACTTTGCTTAAAGTGATAGGCACAAATAACATCAGGAAATGTTGGCAGTGGGTGCATGATGGGAAAGCGCAAGGGGAAATGAGGTGTTTAGTAGGGGAAGACGATTGGATTAACCACCTAAGTATCCTATATGACAGCAACAATGTAGATAAGAATTTGAGGAGTACAGGTAAGGTTGATCCGGATATTAAGTTGCGCATCTCCTTCCAAAAGATAAAAGAAACCATACAGTCCCTTCATTTAACCCCTTCCATGCTCATGACGAGCTGGAATCGTCATGGCACACAGTGGTCGTGTGCTCATGACGAGTCCAGCTCGTCATGACTACTCAACATCGGAAATCCCTCTGGTGCGGGCACCAGAGGATTCCCTTCTCCCTAAAGCCTCGGGAGCTGGGGAAGAGCTTCCCCAGCTCCTGAGGCCCCTGGTTTCCCTGAAATGACGATCGGCGCGCACGTCGCGCTGATGTCATTTCAGTGAAACTGAAACTGAAATTAGCCAAGAGGCTCATTTCAGTTTCAGTTTCTACATGCTCAGGGGCTATCTCAGCCCCCTGAGCACGTAGAAACTCAGGAGAGGTATCGTTGGAAAGGGAGAATCTCCCTTTCCAATGGTATCCCTCCCTAGTGGATTCCTGCTTGGGGATCACCCCAGGAGGGCGATCCCCAAGCAGGGATCCACCCACTAGGCACCAGGGAGGGGGGAGCGGCCCCTTGGGCAAGGGCTTTTGCTCCCCCCATAAAAATGTTGGCATGATTAGTCTTTCTGCCCCCCCCTGGGGGGTAGATGGGGGCAGTAGCCCCCAATATGCCCCCCCCGGGGAGGTAGAAAGCCCACTAGACACCAGGGATTTTTTATGGGATATTTATTAGGGGTGGGGGCTGCCCAAAATGGGCATGCCGATGCCCCCACCCCCCCGGCCACAAAATTTGTCTTTCTGCCATACCTCGCTGGACTCCCCCAGGTGTATAGCTTTCAGAAATGTTTGGGTTTGGTAGTTTCCCAAGATGGACGCCGAGCCCGGGGACAAAAACCCAGGTGACCCCTCTTGCAAAACCAGGTTGTTTGGTGATAGGTAATTTTGATGTCGCCTCAATAGGTTTTGGGCCCTTTTCTGTCGCGGGTACTTGACCCACCCACGCGAGTGAGGTATCATTTTTATCAGGAGACCCGGGGGAACGCTGGATGGGAGGAAATTAGTGGATCCACGTAGATTCCAGAACTTTCCCACACAGAAATTTGAGAAAAAAGTGATTTTTTTCAGCTAAATTTGAGGTTTGCAGGGGATTCTGGGTAGGAAAACGTTAGGGGACCCACGCAAGCCATACCTCGCTGGACTCCCCCAAGTGTCTAGTTTTCAGAAATGTGTGGGTTTGGTAGGTTTCCCTAGATGGCCGCCGAGCCCGGGGCCAAAAACTCATGGGACCCCCCTTGCAAAACCAGGTTGTTTTGTGATAGGTAATTTTGATGTCGCCTCAATAGGTTTTGGGCCCTTTCCTGTCGCGGGTACTTGACCCACCCACACGAGTGAGGTATCATTTTTATCGGGAGACATGGGGGAACACTGTGTAGTAGGAAACTAGTGGATTTACGTAGATTCCAGAACTTTTCCACACAGAAACTTGAGAAAAAAGTGATTTTTTTCAGCTAAATTTGAGGTTTGCAGGGCATTCTGGGTAGAGAAACGTTGGGGGATCACATAAGCCATACCTCGCTGGACTCCCGGGTGTCTAGTTTTCCAGAAATGTGTGGGTTTGGTAGGTTTCCCAAGATGGCCGCCGAGCCCGGGGCCAAAGCCCAGGTGACTCCCTTGCAAAACCAGCTTGTTTTGTGATAGATCATTTTGATGTCTCCTCAATACGTTTTGGGCCCTTGCCTGTTGCGGGTACTTCAACCACCCACACCAGTGAGGTTTTGGCCCTGGGCTCGGCGGCCATCTTAGGAAACCTACCAAACCCACACATTTCTGAAAACTAGACACTCGGGGGATTCCAGGGAGGTATGGCTTGCATGGATCCACCAACGTTTTCTTACCCAGAATCCCCTGCAAACCTGAAATTTGGCTGAAAAAATCACTTTTTTCACACATTTTTGTGTGGTAAAGTTGTGGCATCATGGGGCTGAAACAAATTTCCTACCACCCAGCGTTCCCCCAGGTCTCCCGATAAAAATGGTGCCTCACTCGGGTGGGAGGCCCAAGTACCCACGACAGGCAAGGGCCCACAACTTATTGAGGCGACCCCAAAATGGCCTATCACAAAGCGACCTGGTTTTGCAAGAGGGTCCCATGACGTTTTAGCCCGGGGCTCGGCGGCCACCTAGGAAACCTGCCAAACCCACTAATTTCTGAAAAGTAGACACCCGGAGATTCCAGGGAGGTATGGCTTGCGTGGATCCCCCAACGTTTTCTTGCCCAGAATCCCTGCAAACCTGAAATTTGGCTGAAAAAATCACTTTTTCACACATTTTTGTGTGGTAAAGTTGTGGCATCACGGGGTTGACACAAATTTCCTACCACCCAGCGTTCCCCCAGGTCTCCCGATAAAAATGGTGCCTCACTTGGGTGGGAGGCCCAAGTACCCGCGACAGGCAAGGGCCCACAATGTATTGAGATGACCGCAAAATGGCCTATCACAAAGCGACCTGGTTTTGCAAGGGGGTCCCATGACGATTTGGCCCGGGGCTCGGCGGCCACTAGGAAACCTACCAAACCCATACATTTCTGAAAAAGTAGACACCTAGGGGATTCCAGGGAGGTATGGCTTGCGTGGATCCCCCAACGTTTTCTTACCCAGAATCACCTGCAAACCTGAAGTTTGGCTGCTAAAATCCCTTTTTTCACACATTTTTGTGTGAGTAAAGTTGTGGCATCACGGGGCTGACACAAATTTCCTACCACCCAGCGTTCCCCCAGGTCTCCCGATAAAAATGGTGCCTCACTCGGGTGGGAGGCCCAAGTACCCGCGACAGGCAAGGGCCCACAACGTATTGAGGCGACCTCAAAATGGCCTATCACAAAACGACCTGGTTTTGCAAGGGGGTCCCATGACGTTTTAGCCCGGGGCTCGGCAGCCACCTAGGAAACCTACCAAACCCACACATTTATGAAAAGTAGACACCCTGGGGATTCCAGGGAGGTATGGCTTGCATGGATCCCTCAACGTTTTCTTGCCAGAATCCCCTGCAAACCTGAAATTTGGCTGAAAAAATCACTTTTTAACACATTTTTGTGTGGTAAAGTTGTGGAATCACGGGGCAGACACAAATTTCCTACCACCCAGCGTTCCCCCAGGTCTCCCGATAAAAATGGTGCCTCACTCGGGTGGGAGGCCCAAGTACCCGCGACAGGCAAGGGCCCACAACGTATTGAGGCAACCTCAAAATGGCCTATCACAAAACAACCTGGTTTTGCAAGGGGGGTCCCATGACGTTTTGGCCCGGGGCTCGGTGGCCACCTAGGAAACCTACCAAACCCATACATTTCTGAAAAGTAGACACCGGGGGATTCCAGGGAGGTATGGCTTGCGTGGATCCCTAACGTTTTCTTACCCAGAATCCCCTGCAAACCTGAAATTTGGCAGAACAAATCACTTTTTTCACACATTTTTGTGTGGTAAAGTTGTGGCATCATGGGGCTGACACAAATGTCCTACCACCCAGCGTTCCCCCAGGTCTCCCAATAAAAATGGTGCCTCACTCGGGTGGGAGGCCCAGAGTACCAGCGACAGGCAAGGGCCCACAACGTATTGAGGCGACCTCAAAATGGCTTATCACAAAACGACCTGGTTTTGCAAGGGGTCCCATGACGTTTTGGCCCGGGGATCGGCAGCCACCTAGAGACCTACCAAACCCACACATTTCTGAAAAGTAGACACCTGGGGATTCCAGGGAGGTATGGCTTGCATGGATCCCCCAACGTTTTCTTACCCAGAATCCCCTGCAAACCTGAAATTTGGCTGAACAAATCACTTTTTTCACACATTTTTGTGTGGTAAAGTTGTGGCATCACGGGGCTGACACAAATTTCCTACCACCAGCGTTCCCCAGGTCTCCCGATAAAAATGGTGCCTCACTCGGGTGGGAGGCCCAAGTACCCGCGACAGGCAAGAGCCCAAAACATTTTGTGATAGGCAATTTTGATGTCGCCTCAATATGTTGTGGGCCCTTACCTGTCGCGGGTACTTGGGCCTCCCACCCGAGTGAGGCACCATTTTTATCGGGAGACCTGGGAGAGCGCTGGGTGGTAGGAAATTGTGTCAGCCCGTGATGCCACAACTTTACCACACAAAATGTGTGAAAAAGGGATTTTTTCAGCAAAATGTCAGGTTTTCAGGGATTCTGGGTAGAAACGTTGGAGGATCCACGCAAGCCATACCTCCCTGAATCCCCGGGTGTCTACTTTTCAGAAATGTGTGGGTTTGGTAAGTTTCCCTAGGTGGCCAGCCGGCCGGGCCAAAGCATCATGGACCCCTTGCAAACCAGGTCGTTTTGTGATAGGCCATTTTGAGGTCGCCTCAATACGTTGTGGGCCCTTACCTGTCGCGGGTACTTGGGCCTCCCACCCGAGTGAGGCACCATTTCTATCGGAAGACCTGGGGGAACGCTGGGTGGTAGAAATGTGTCGGCCCCATGATGCCACAGCTTTACCACACAAAAATATGTGAAAAAGGGATTTTCAGCAAAATGTCAGGTTTGCAGGGGATTCTGGGTAAGAAAACGTTGGGGGATCCACGCAAGCCATACCTCCCTGGAATACCCTGGGTGTCTACTTTTCAGAAATGTATGGGTTCGGTAGGTTTCCTAGGTGGCCGCCGAGCCCGGGCCAAAATGTCATGGGACTCCCTTGCAAAACCAGGTCGATTTGTGATAGGCCACTTTGAGGACGCCTCAATGCGTTGTGGGCCCTTGCCTGTCGCGGGTACTTGGGCCTCCCACCCGAGTGAGGCACCATTTTTCGGAAGACCTTGGGGAACGCGGGTGGGTGGAATTTTGTGGATCCACGCAGATTCCAGAACTTTCCACCACAGAAGTGAGGAAAATGTGTTTTTTTTGCCAATTTTTTAGGTTTGCAAGGGATTCTGGGTAACAGAACCTGGTAAGAGCCAGTCAAGTCACCCCATCCTGGATTCCCCTGGGTGTCTACTTTTCAAAAATGTATAGGTTTGCTAGGTTTCCCTAAGTGCCGGCAGAGCTAGGGTTCAAAAACTACAGCTAGGCACTTTGCAAAAAAAGGGTCATTTTTCACTGTGCAAATGTGGTGCGTCCACGTTGCGTTTTGCGCTGCTTCCTGTCGCGGACACTAGGCCTACCCACACAAGTGAGGTACCATTTTTTTTGGAAGACCTTGTTAAAGGCGGGGTGGGTGGAATTTTGTGGATCCACGCAGATTCCAGAACTTTCCACCACCGAAAATTGAGGAAAAAGTGTTTTTTTTTTGCCAATTTTTTAGGTTTGCAAGGGATTTTGGGTAACAGAACCTGGTGAGAGCCAGTCAAGTCACCCCATCCTGGATTCCCCTGCGTATCTACTTTTCAAAAATGTATAGGTTTGCTAGGTTTCCCTAAGTGCCGGCAGAGCTAGGGTTCGAAAACTACAGCTAGGCACTTTGCAAAAAAAGGTCATTTTTCACTGTGAAAATGTGGTGCGTCCATGTTGCGTTTTGCGCTGCTTCCTGTCGCGGGCACTAGGCCTACCCACACAAGTGAGGTACCATTTTTTTCGGAAGACCTTGGGGAACGCAGGGTGGGTGGAATTTTGTGGATCCACACAGATTCCAGAACTTTCCACCACAGAAAAATGAGGAAAATGTGTTTTTGCCAACTTTTTAGGTTTGCAAGGGATTCTGGGTAACAGAACCTGGTGAGAGCCAGTCAAGTCACCCCATCCTGGATTCCCCTGGGTGTCTACTTTTCAAAAATGTATAGGTTTGCTATGTTTCCTAAGTGCCGGCAGAGCTAGGGTTCAAAAACTACAGCTAGGCACTTTGCAAAAACAGGGTCATTTTTCACTGTGAAAATGTGGTGCGTCCACGTTGTGTTTTGCGCTGCTTCCTGTCGCGGGCACTAGGCCTACCCACACAAGTGAGGTACCATTTTTTTCGGAAGACCTTGGGGAACGCGGGGTGGGTAGAATTTTGTGGATCCACACAGATTGCAGAACTTTCCACCACAGAAAAGTGAGGAAAATATGTTTTTTTTGCCAACTTTTTAGGTTTGCAAGGGATTCTGGGTAACAGAACCTGGTGAGAGCCAGTCAAGTCACCCCATCCTGGATTCCCCTGGGTGTCTACTTTTCAAAAATGTATAGGTTTGCTAGGTTTACCTAAGTTCCGGCAGAGCTAGGGTTAAAAAACTACAGCTAGGCACTTTGCAAAAAAAAGGTCATTTTTCACTGTGAAAATGTGGTGCGTCCACGTTGCGTTTTGTGCTGCTTCCTGTCGCGGGCACTAGGCCTACCCACACAAGTGAGGTACCATTTTTTCGGAAGACCTTGGGGAACGCGGGGTGGGTAGAATTTTGTGGATCCACGCAGATTCCAGAACTTTCCACCACAGAAAAGGGAGGCAAATGTGTTTTTTTTGCCAATTTATTAGGTTTGCAAGGGATTCTGGGTAACAGAACCTGGTGAGAGCCAGTCAAGTCACCCCATCCTGGATTCCCCTTGGTGTCTACTTTTCAAAAATGTATAGGTTTGCTAGGTTTCCCTAAGTGCCGGCAGAGTTAGGGTTCAATAACTACAGCTAGGCACTTTGCAAAAAGGTCATTTTCACTGTGAAAATGTGGTGCGTCCACGTTGCGTTTTGCGCTGCTTCCTGTCGCGGGCACTAGGCCTACCCACACAAGTGAGGTACCAATTTTTGCGGAAGACCTTGGGAAAGCGGGGTGGGTGGAATTTTGTGGATCACGCAGATTCCAGTACTTTCCACCACAGAAAAGTGAGGAAAATGTGTTTTTTGCCAATTTTTAGGTTTGCAAGGTATTCTGGGTAACAGAACCTGGTGAAAGCCAGTCAAGTCACCCCATCCTGGATTCCCCTGGGTGTCTCCTTTTCAAAAATGTATAGGTTTGCTAGGTTTCCCTAAGTGCCGGCAGAGCTAGGGTTAGAAAACTACAGCTAGGCACTTTGCAAAAAAAGGGTCATTTTCACTTTGAAAATGTGGTGCGTCCACGTTGCGTTTTGCGCTGCTTCCTGTCGCGGGCACTAGGCCTACCCACACAAGTGAGGTACCATTTTTTTCGGAAGACCTTGGGGAACGCAGGGTGGGTGGAATTTTGTGGATCCACACAGATTCCAGAACTTTCCACCACAGAAACGTGAGGAAAATGTGTTTTTTTGACTATTTTTAGGTTTGCAAGGGATTCTGGGTAACATAACCTGGTGAGAGCCAGTCAAGTCACTCCATCCTGGATTCCCCTGGGTGTCTACTTTTCAAAAATGTATAGGTTTGCTAGGTTTCCTAAGTGCCGGCAGAGCTAGGGTTCAAAAACTACAGCTAGGCACTTTGCAAAAAAAGGGTCATTTTCACTGTGAAAATGTGGTGCGTCCACGTTGCGTTTTGCGCTGCTTCCTGTCGCGGGCACTAGGCCTACCCACACAAGTGAGGTACCATTTTTTGGAAGACCTTGGGGAATACGGGGTGGGTGGAATTTTGTGGATCCACACAGATTCCAAAACTTTCCACCACAGAAAAGTGAGGAAAATGTGTTTTTGTTTGCCAATTTTTAGGTTTGCAAGGGATTCTGGGTAACAGAACCTGGTGAGAGCCAGTCAAGTCACCCCATCCTGGATTCCCCTGGGTGTCTACTTTTCAAAAATGTATAGGTTTGCTAGGTTTCCCTAAGTGCCGGCAGAGCTAGGGTTAAAAACTACAGCTAGGCACTTTGCAAAAAAGGGTCATTTTCACTGTGGAAATGTGGTGCGTCCACGTTGCGTTTTGCGCTGCTTCCTGTCGCGGACACTAGGCCTACCCACACAAGTGAGGTACCAATTTTTTTGCGGAAGACCTTGGGAAAGGCGGGGTGGGTGGATTTTTGTGGATCCACGCAGATTCCAGTACTTTCCACCACAGAAAAGTGAGGAAAATGTGTTTTTGCCAATTTTTTAGGTTTGCAAGGGTATTCTGGGTAACAGAACCTGGTGAGAGCCAGTCAAGTCACCCATCCTGGATTCCCCTGGGTGTCTACTTTTCAAAAATGTATAGGTTTGCTAGGTTTCCTAAGTGCCGGCAGAGCTAGGGTTCGAAAACTACAGCTAGGCAATTTGCAAAAAAGGTTCATTTTCACTGTGAAAATGTGGTGCGTCCACGTTGCGTTTTGCGCTGCTTCCTGTCGCGGGCACTAGGCCTACCCACACAAGTGAGGTACCATTTTTTCGGAAGACCTTGGGGAACGCAGGATGGGTGGAATTTTGTGGATCCACACAGATTCCAGAACTTTCCACCACAGAAAAGTGAGGAAAATTTGTTTTTCTGCCAATTTTTAGGTTTGCAAGGGATTCTGGGTAACAGAACCTGGTGAGAGCCAGTCAAGTCACCCCATCCTGGATTCCCCTGGGTGTCTACTTTTCAAAAATGTATAGGTTTGCTAGGTTTCCCTAAGTGCCGGCAGAGCTAGGGTTCAAAAACTACAGCTAGGCACTTTGCAAAAAAAGGGTCATTTTCACTGTGAAAATGTGGTGCGTCCACGTTGCCTTTTGCGCTGCTTCCTGTCGCGGGCACTAGGCCTACCCACACAAGTGAGGTACCATTTTTTTCGGAAGAACTTGGGGAACGCGGGGTGGGTAGAATTTTGTGGATCCACACAGATTCCAGAACTTTCCACCACAGAAAAGTGAGGAAAATGTGTTTTTTGCCAACTTTTAGGTTTGCAAGGGATTCTGGGTAACAGAAACTGGTGAAAGCCAGTCAAGTCACCCCATCCTGGATTCCCTGGGTGTCTACTTTTCAAAAATGTATAGGTTTGCTAGGTTTACCTAAGTGCCGGCAGAGCTAGGGTTCAAAAACTACAGCTAGGCACTTTGCAAAAAAGGTCATTTTCACTGTGAAAATGTGGTGCGTCCACGTTGCGTTTTGCGCTGCTTCCTGTCGCGGGCACTAGGCCTACCCACACAAGTGAGGTACCATTTTTTCAGGAAGACCTTGGGGAACGTGGGGTGGGTGGAATTTTTGTGGATCCACGCAGATTCCAGAACTTTCCACCACAGAAAAGTGAGGAAAATGTGGTTTTTTTGCCAATTGTTTAGGTTTGCAAGGTATTCTGGGTAACAGAACCTGGTGAGAGCCAGTCAAGTCACCCCATCCTGGATTCCCCTTGGTGTCTACTTTTCAAAAATGTATAGGTTTGCTAGGTTTCCCTAAGTGCCGGCAGAGCTAGGGTTCAAAAACTACAGCTAGGCACTTTGCAAAAAAGGGTCATTTTTCACTGTGAAAATGTGGTGCGTCCACGTTGCGTTTTGCGCTGCTTCCTGTCGCGGGCACTAGGCCTACCCACACAAGTGAGGTACCATTTTTCGGAAGACCTTGGGGAACGCGGGGTGGGTGGAATTTTGTGGATCCACACAGATTCCAAAACTTTCCACCACAGAAAAGTGAGGAAAATGTGTTTTTTTTGCCAATTTTTTAGGTTTACAAGGGATTCTGGGTAACAGAACCTGGTGAGAGCCAGTCAATTTCACCCCATCCTGGATTCCCCTGGGTGTCTACTTTTCAAAAATGTATAGGTTTTCTAGGTTTACCTAAGTGCCGGCAGAGATAGGGTTCAAAAACAACAGCTTGGCACTTTGCAAAAAAGGGTCATTTTTCACTGTGAAAATGTGGTGCGTCCACGTAGCGTTTTGCGCTGCTTCCTGTCGCGGACACTAGGCCTACCCACACAAGTGAGGTACCATTTTTTTCAGAAGACCTTGGGGAACGTGGGGTGGGTAGAATTTTGTGGATCCACACAGATTCCAGAACTTTCCACCACAGAAAAGTGAGGAAAATGTGTTTTTTGCCAATTTTTAGGTTTGCAAGGGATTCTGGGTAACAGAACCTGGTGAGAGCCAGTCAAGTCACCCCATCCTGGATTCCCCTGGGTGTCTACTTTTCAAAAATGTATAGGTTTGCTAGGTTTCCTAAGTGCCGGCAGAGCTAGGGTTCAAAAACTACAGCTAGGCACTTTGCAAAAAAGGGTCATTTTTCACTGTGAAAATGTGGTGAGTCCACGTTGCGTTTTGCACTGCTTCCTGTCGCGGGCACTAGGCCTACCCACACAAGTGAGGTACCATTTTTTCGGAAGACCTTGGGGAACGCGGGGTGGGTGGAATTTTGTGGATCCACGCAGATTCCAGAACTTTCCACCACAGAAAAGTGAGGAAAATGTGTTTGTTTTGCCAATTTTTAGGTTTGCAAGGGATTCTGGGTAACAGAACCTGGTGAGAGCCAGTCAAGTCACCCCATCCTGGATTCCCCTGGGTGTCTACTTTTCAAAAATGTATAGGTTTGCTATGTTTCCCTAAGTGCCGGCAGAGCTAGGGTTCAAAAACTACAGCTAGGCACTTTGCAAAAAAAGGGTCATTTTTCACTGTGAAAATGTGGTGCGTCCACGTTGCGTTTTGCGCTACTTCCTGTCGCGGGCACTAGGCCTACCCACACAAGGGAGGTACCATTTTTTTCGGAAGACCTTGGGGAACGTGGGGTGGGTGGAATTTTGTGGATCCACGCAGATTCCAGAACTTTCCACCACAGAAAAGTGAGGAAAATGTGGGTTTTTGCCAATTGTTTAGGTTTGCAAGGTATTCTGGGTAACAGAACCTGGTGAGAGCCAGTCAAGTCACCCCATCCTGGATTCCCCTTGGTGTCTACTTTTCAAAAATGTATAGGTTTGCTAGGTTTCCCTAAGTGCCGGCAGAGCTAGGGTTCAAAAACTACAGCTAGGCACTTTGCAAAAAAGGGTCATTTTTCACTGTGAAAATGTGGTGCGTCCACGTTGCGTTTTGCGCTGCTTCCTGTCGCGGGCACTAGGCCTACCCACACAAGTGAGGTACCATTTTTTCGGAAAACCTTGGGGAAGGCGGGGTGGGTGGAATTTTGTGGATCCACGCAGATTCCAAAACTTTCCACCACAGAAAAGTGAGGAAAATGTGGTTTTTGCCAATTTTTAGGTTTACAAGGGATTCTGGGTAACAGAACCTGGTGAGAGCCAGTCAATTTCACCCCATCCTGGATTCCCCTGGGTGTCTACTTTTCAAAAATGTATAGGTTTTCTAGGTTTACCTAAGTGCCGGCAGAGCTAGGGTTCAAAACACAACAGCTAGGCACTTTGCAAAAGGGTCATTTTCACTGTGAAAATGTGGTGCGTCCACGTAGCGTTTTGCGCTGCTTCCTGTCGCGGACACTAGGCCTACCCACACAAGTGAGGTACCATTTTTTCAGAAGACCTTGGGGAACGTGGGGTGGGTAGAATTTTGTGGATCCATACAGATTCCAGAACTTTCCACCACAGAAAAGTGAGGAAAATGTGTTTTTGCCAATTTTTAGGTTTGCAAGGGATTCTGGGTAACAGAACCTGGTGAGAGCCAGTCAAGTCACCCCATCCTGGATTCCCCTGGGTGTCTACTTTTCAAAAATGTATAGGTTTGCTAGGTTTCCCTAAGTGCCGGCAAAGCTAGGGTTCAAAAACTACAGCTAGGCACTTTGCAAAAAAAGGGTCATTTTTCACTGTGAAAATGTGGTGAGTCCACGTTGCGTTTTGCACTGCTTCCTGTCGCGGGCACTAGGCCTACCCACACAAGTGAGGTACCATTTTTTCGGAAGACCTTGGGAACGCGGGGTGGGTGGAATTTTGTGGATCCACGCAGATTCCAGAACTTTCCACCACAGAAAAGTGAGGAAAATGTGTTTGTTTTGCCAATTTTTTAGGTTTGCAAGGGATTCTGGGTAACAGAACCTGGTGAGAGCCAGTCAAGTCACCCCATCCTGGATTCGCCTGGGTGTCTACTTTTCAAAAATGTATAGGTTTGCTATGTTTCCCTAAGTGCCGGCAGAGCTAGGGTTCAAAAACTACAGCTAGGCACTTTGCAAAAAAAGGGTCATTTTCACTGTGAAAATGTGGTGCGTCCACGTTGCGTTTTGCGCTACTTCCTGTCGCGGGCACTAGGCCTACCCACACAAGTGAGGTACCATTTTTTCGGAAGACCTTGGGGAACGTGGGGTGGGTGGAATTTTGTGGATCCACGCAGATTCCAGAACTTTCCACCACAGAAAAGTGAGGAAAATGTGGTTTTTTGCCAATTTTTAGGTTTGCAATGGATTCTGGGTAACAGAACCTGGTGAGAGCCAGTCAAGTCACCCCATCCTGGATTCCCCTGGGTATCTACTTTTCAAAAATGTATAGGTTTGCTAGGTTTCCCTAAGTGCCGGCAGAGCTAGGGTTCAAAAACTACAGCAAGGCACTTTGCAAAAAAAGGGTCATTTTTCACTGTGAAAATGTGGTGCGTCCACGTTGCGTTTTGCGCTGCTTCCTGTCGCGGGCACTAGGCCTACCCACACAAGTGAGGTACCATTTTTTTTGGAAGACCTTGGGGAACGCGGGGTGGGTAGAATTTTGTGGATCCACGCAGATTCCAGAACTTTCCACCATAGAAAAGTGAGGAAAATGTGTTTTTTTTGCCAATTATTTAGGTTTGCAAGGGATTCTGGGTAACAGAACCTGGTGAGAGCCAGTCAATTCACCCCATCCTGAATTCCCCTGGGTGTCTAGTTTTCAAAAATGTATAGGTTTGCTAGGTTTCCCTAAGTGCCCGCAGAGCTAGGGTTCAAAAACTACAGCTAGGCACTTTGCAAAAATAGGGTAATTTTTCATTGTGAAAATGTGGTACGTCCACGTTGCATTTTGAGCCATTTCCTGTTGTGGGCACAAGGCCTACCCACACAAGTGAGGTACCATTTTTATAGGGAGACTTAGGGTAACACAGAATTGTAGAGCAACTGATATTACCTATTGACTTTCGATGCATTTCTGCCTTCCAAATGAAAGACAATGTGTAAAAAATAAGTCATTTTGAAAAATGACCTATAATTCTCATGCTAGTATGGGTACTCCCAATTTCGGAAATGTGCAAATATCTACTGTTTCTAAAATCTACATTTTGTTCCCATTTCATAAATACATAGGTGTCTTTCATAACAATTTTTCCATGTATACATTTTCCCAAAATAATTGCTATATACCCGGTACATAATAAAAACCATTGCAAGATGCTGCTCAGTTATTGGCTCTGGGTTCGTCGGGTTCTTGGTGAACCTACAAGTCCTATATATCCCCACAACCAGAAAGGTCCAGCGGATATAACGGTATATTGCTTTCAAATAGCTGTCATAATTAGAAGAAGCTACAGGTGAAAACGTTGACACAAATGGCTGTTTTTTTCGACTAATTTTCAATTTTTCCTTTATTTAACTGTTAGTTTCTATAATGAAAACTTTAAGGATCTACACAAATGACCCCTTGCTGAATTCAGAATTCTGTCTACTTTTCAGAAATGTATGGCTTTCCAGGATCCATTATTGGTTTCATACCCATTTCTACCATTAACTGGAAGGAGGTTGAAAGCACAAAAAATAGCAAAAATAGGCTATGTCCCAGAAAAATGCCAAAACTGTGTAAAAAAGTTGGTTTTCTGACAAAATTCTGCTTGTCCCTGAAAGCTGGGAAGATGGTGATTTCAGCACCACAACCCCTTTTTGATGCCATTTGCAGGGAAAAAACAAGACGCTTTCATCTGTAGCCCTTTTTCGCATTTTTCCCAAAAAAACAACATTTTGCTGTATTTTGGCTAATTTCTGGGTCCCCTCCAGGGACTCCACAAACCCTAGGTGCCTTTACAATCCCCATGATGTTAGAAAAAAGGACGCAAATTTGGCGTGGATACCTTATGTTGTCAAAAAGTTACAGGGGCCTAAGCGCGCACTACCCCAAATAGCCAAAAAAAGGCTTAGCACGGGGGGAAAAGGCCTACCAGCGAAGGGGTTAACCAAAGCAGTGGGACCAGATAACCTACCAGCAGTTATAATAAAAAAAATAGTGGACTGGTGGGCAAGCCTTTTTTATGTCACCTTCCAAAACGTTTTGGACTCTGGGTGCTATCCCAAGAGTTGGAAAGTGGCAATAATTAGGCCAATATATAAGAAGGATGACGCAACACGGCCAAATAATTATCGCCTAATTAGCATACTGGATGTGGAGGAGAAAGTATTTTTTAAAGTATTATTACACTTAAAGAAGTCTTGGGTAGAGCAAAACTATTTAATTCCAATGGAGCAAGGAGGCTTCAAGGAAGGCCATTCAACAATAGATCACTGCCTTAGTTTATGGGTAATGGCAAAGAAGGCAATCGAGTTACGTGGCAGACTATTTTGTTGCTTTGTTGATTTCCGGGCCGCCTTTGATCTAGTGGTCATAAATTACTATGGAATGTGCTAGGGCAGACAAGTATCAATAAAGCATTGCTCTCGCTTACCCAAGAACTGCACAGTGATGTTAGGTACCCGGCGGACCTTATCAAAGAGAAGCCAGGTAAGGAATGGCCTACAGCGGGGTTGTGTCCTGGCCCTTTTATTGTTCTCCCTTTTCTTGTCTGACCTACCAAGCACACTACGCAAAGCTGGTGGCTTATGCCCAAAAATAGGCAGGACCCATATCTCTTGTCTATTACACGCCAACGATCTAGTGATAGTGGACCTGGCAGAGTTGGGGCTCCAAAGGAAAGTGGATATCTTCCATAATTATTGCTTAAGGAAAAAACATATGGTCAACTTGGAGAAAATCTAAAAAATGATGTTGGGGAAAGGAAAATGGTTTTTAAATGGCACCTGGGTGGGGACAAAGTTGATGGGGTTGATAAATACAAATATCTTGGTATGTGGTTTGATACCAAGTTAAACTTGAGAGACCACATAGGAGCATTAAAATCAACCGCAGTATCCTCCGTCCTGGGCCTAAAACAGTTTAGTCAGAATTATGGAGGGCCATCCCTTTGCCCCATACTGTCGGCTTGTAATATAATGGTTTGCTCACAATTTCAGTATGGGGTGGAATTGCAAACCCTAGGTGGTGGACTGGATTGGAATCCTGAGGAGGGCAAATGTATGAAACGGCTCTTTGCTCTCCCACGGTCAACCATGATACAGGCCCTAAGAGTAGTATGCCTCAATACAGCCTGGAGCTATCAGGGGCCGCAAGCTACGTTACATTTTTGTTAGATATTAAATGGGGACATAATCCTAATATATACATACCTCTGTAAAAAAGAGATAGAGAAAAACTGTGCCCTTCAAGTTAAACGCATGTTAGGAAAGCTATGCGCTAAATTGTCATTATCGCCAACTTGGTGGAATAAAGGGCAATTGATGCCCAAGCAGGAATCACACACCATTATAAGGAATGGCACGAGAGAGGAGGACCTGCTTTATTTTGGGGGGAAACCTTCTACTGAGTTTTTGGTTGAAGACTGGAGTACGGATGATGTATTCCCTTTTATGCGGGCCCTGCCAAGCCCCAAGCTAAGGAATGCCATGTTAAGATTCAGAGTTGGGCTAAATCCGTGTGACGTAGATATCAAGTAAAAGCAGTAATGAGAGGCGAGTAGGGTTCGTGCACATGTGGACTGAAAGTAAAATATAGTGGGCTACATATTTAAATAGACTGTTTGTGGTTTTTAGATGAACAGAAATAATTCTTAAAGCCAGTTTTCATCACCAATACAATTATTAATTGGGATCAAGCCGCGAGCCTATTTATTATTATTGTTTAAATGTTGTATGTGCAATAGGGAGTTTTTTAAATGCAGTAGGGGAGTTCCTAAAAAGGCGGCCAAATAAAATACAAGTGACTAGGGGTGGCATGAGACTTTTTATCAATTGATCTGTTGTTAAATTTGTATGCACATTGATGAAGCGCTTTTAACCATTTTTATATGTGGAATGTTTTAGGATGTAGGCATGTATGCAATCATGTTGATGTTTATAGATCAAGGTCTAAATAAACAAAATTTTGAATCTGAATCCTATGTGATTTTGATGGTGTCACATTAGTCTTGTATTATATATTTCTGCTTTTAATAATGTGGTGACAACCTGCCCAAGCCAGTGAGACCATCTTTTAATACCTACACCATGTATATCTTATTTAGTGTATGTATAAGGTATTGTAGTCATCAGGTGCAGGGCTAACAAGGAGTTTGAACCACAGGTATTTCCACCTGCCATTATGTGCATATTTGTAAAGGAATGCATAGTATTGAGAAGTGTGCCCATAATAAAGTACTTTTTCATTTTACAAGTAAAAAACACTGATTAGACGATGATTTATTGGGTGTTGTTTGTTGTGTGCCTGCAGACTGTGGTACTAGCCCACATCACCTTCACTGAACAAGCCTTGAATTGCTTCCCCTTGCTACCCTGGGAGAGTCAGGTGCTACAACACTTGGTTCCCAGAAGGCAGAAAGTTCCCATTCCTGGGAGCCAGCCCTTACCCCTTGGCTGTGCACAGTGGGGGGGTTGGCCAGTTGTGTCTGGATTGGGTATAGGGTCTGGCCAGAGGCCAAGCTCTGTGCCCAACCCCCTGCAGAGCATGGCAATGTGCCTTGCAATGCAGATGGTTGAGCACCCATGGTGGGGTTAATGGCAGTGCCTGCCCAAAGGACAGGCCATGCGGCCAACAACAAATGCCCAAAAGATGTGCACAGTGATGAGTTGGTCAGCCACAGTGGGCTTGGGTACAGGGCCTGATCAGAGGTCACACCCTGTGGGTTTAGGCACCTATGACATGTTTGGAGATGCAGGGCCTGGCCAGACGTTATGTGCTGTGGCCTAACCTCACTCTGCATGACTGTAGGTTTTGCACAGCGGAGGGTTGCTGGCTGTAGCATGGCGTGGGTTCAGGGTCTTGTTGGAGGCCAGGCTCTGCCACCAACCCACTGTTGCACACAGTCAAAAGCCATGCACAGTAGGGGAATGGACTAAATATGATTAAAAAACAGAAGTTAAAAGTTCAAATAATGTTATAATTAGGTATGGTGATAGGATCTTGACTTAAATTAGAAAACAAAAAAAGAAATGCACATACAAAACCTGAGGTTAAAGTGGTGTTATACTTAGGGGTTGAGCTGAAATAAAAACTATTGTTTAAAAAACAAAACAAAATACCCAATGAAATTCACAAGTTATAGTTTCAGGAGCTAATTATATCTTGCTCCCCCACCACGCACTACTTATGATCTCACATATTACATCACTCATGGTATCTTAAATTAAATCATTGATGACATCAGTGATGACATCTCAAATTGCATCATTGATGACATCACTGATGGTGTCATGTGGTCATTGTGACAACATCCTGTAGAGTTTGTGGATTTGAAGTAATTCAACATGGTACACCTGTGGCCAATTTTCTATTAGTCATGTGAGAATGGACATAAACTTAGCCACATCCTGGACACATAGTATATCTGTCAAGTGACCCATATTGGGTGGATATTACAATTTTACCGATGTTCACCCACTGAAATAATAAAATGACTCAATACACTTTATTGGGGTCACCCCTTTTTGAAATCTTGACCCCCTCCAAAAAGGGTTCATACTCTAGTAACCTTAACAGGATTACCCTCTTGATCCACAATTTTAAGTCAAGAAGTCGATAGCTATCAGTTTTTTACTGACAAGGCACCTTCTTTCAGACTCTTTGGACAAACCTCAGTAGTTTGGCAAAAAACACTACACACATTTTTTAGATGCGCGCTGTGGCCTAAAACCTTAGAACCATGCTTTACACCAGAGTGCGACAAACCATCTCTAAGTGGGACAACCCTTAATTGTACTTAATTTAACAATCTGCAGTGCCTCATAATCTTCAGAGAAGTTCTTGAAATAAACATCTACACCTTATGATTGCCCTTGCTGTACTGAGTTTGTCTATAGCACTGCATTACAACGATCTAACATGGGTATGGGCCCAAGTATCTCCTGGTGGTTAATCTACCCGCCACACTCTAGATTGGACCCTAAGGGTTAAAGATACAGGGTTAACTTCTGTGATTGTAATTGTTTAATGCCACGGATAGTTGGAAATGTGTTGCATTTAAGGTGTGTTGGTGTGTTGTGTAGTTATTATTAGGCTACTAATAGAGTAAGAAAATAAGTTTAGCTTTTCACAGCAACACTTCACTTAATTTCAATGAAACAAACTTAAATTCCGACGTGATGCAATTATATGTGTTAAAAACGAATAAAAAATATTTTCTCAGTAAAACTCGAAATTAAAAGGTACAACCTTTGTAACAACCATATACCTAATAAGTATCATGACAAAAACTGAATAGTACGCTGCAGCAGACATCATGAAACCTGTGTGATAATGAGCTTGACAAGGCATGTGCCACGTCACGATCTGTAACTATTTAAGCATGACTGAACCTCCAATGTATGGCCGCCCAGAGAGTAATGTGCTATGCATCGACAAAGTACATCAATACGTCTATAAGGTTATGGAGTGCTTTATAAATATCCATATCATTTCATAACATTCCATGCCTATGCCCTTGAAGCTTGCTGATTTGCATGGGCCTTCTGTATGTCACTCCACCCCCCCCCCCATAAATATGCTCTTGTACTTCAGGTGCTACTGAAACTCTGCTAAACATCCCAAAAAGGAAAAGCACATGTACTCATCAGAAGATGGTCGATATATACCAATCGTGTTGTTGGTACTGTAAATGCTTGTCAAATGAACCATAGAGCCTGGCTCTGACATCAAGTCACCTAATGCATACTAAGCATAATATATTTTGTTGCAAAATGTGTTAATGCATTCATAGCGTGTTCTTACATTGTATTTAGGGTGGATGGAGCATTATTATTCGCCTAAAGACGCAACCACCAAAAATTAGGATTCAGTGAGCTTCTAGAAATATTGAACCGTTTGCTTCTTTGACATTGAAAGGCGTTGTTGCCATCTTTGCTTCTCGCCTCTGATTTGCATTCAGCCACAATTAAGATTTTTCCATAGTGCTTGAAAGACTGCTGACTTTTCAACTTCTTTCCTGTTTTTCTGTAGACGCAGCACTTCTGCTGTGGTTATTGTTGCTCTACAGACGTATAATTATTCTGCAGAATGTGACATGAGTTGTCTGGAATTCAATTACTTTTCATCCGATGTCAGGAAACATTAAATAATGGGTGAAAGTTGGTCCTTTGACATCAATATTAATTAGAATTCATGGTGGGTGATCCATCAAGCGTCAGGCGTCTTGGCCAATGGGGAACTCTGGTGTACAGCAAGAAAATAATAATAAACAACAGGAACATTTTGACGTTATAATACAAGGGAAATCTTCATTAACTAATCATTGTCACATACAACTGCCGCTTCATGCCTTTTCTCCAATAGTATTTTTGTCGAGGTGGGATTCGCAGAGTATTTTACATTTAGTAGTGTGTGTTATAAAATAAGTTAATGTTTTAAAAAATGTAACTGAAGAAAACGCAACGTAATTGTGTGTGTCTAACTGAGCATTTAAACCGCACACCATATGTTGGTACATTTTTCATATCAGTATTTAATTTCAGAAATACATTTTACTCTTTATCTACTTTGTTTCGTGTCCTATGTCCAATTTCCCGGAACATAGTGTACTCGTTGCCCAAATATTTTGCTATGATTATGTGTGACTTACCCTTAAGTGCTCCTCTCTTACTTCTAAATTACAGAAGTAAGACAGGAGTTCTACAAGGGTAAATCACAACAGTCAGCTCATTCACGAATATTTTGCTTTTAGTAGGTGTGTGGAGCTACTGTAGCATTCCTGGCTTACTCTCGGGCTAATCTAATTCAGGAGTACCAACGGTACTACTGGAAAAGTCATAGCAAAATATATGCAAATTGGGCCCAAAATCCTGATTCACAAAGATTTGACTGAGAATCAGTTGACTTACTCTTGTAGTTCTCTGCCTACTCCTGGAATTCAGTAGTAAGGCACCAATATCTTTCTTTTACTATACTGCTAAAGGTCATTACACAAATGAAGAAATATCTCTTGCAAGTCACCACACATTCTGAACTAAAGCCATTTTATGTGACTTAGGGACTGATTTACAGTCGTTGCTCCTCTATTATGGAGGAACTGATCTGCCTGTCAGACTGACGGAATATCGTCTGCCGTATTTAAAGTTTGTGCTGAAGGACCACCATCCATCATGATGGATTAGGGTCCGTCAGCAGATCCTCAGATCTTTGCTGTCAGTTTCACAGTCCAACTCCTATAACGTTGATATGGCAGACATTCATCTATCATATTTAGAGTTGTCTGCCATCAGAATGGGACGGGGGAAAATCGCAACAGAGTACCGCAATGTCGGATGTCTTTTCAGATGTCAGACACGTCCATAAAGGTGATGGACATGTTTGTCTACACACACCTGCTGAAAATGAACTTACTAACAACACCTGAACCTTACCAATCACACCTGCACCTCACACTAGAAAAGCTAGTATTGTAACCCACAAACCATTTACACTCTCAACTAACACCAGTAGCAGCACACCCACTTCAGTAGTGTATTTTATTTTTTGACCAGGATGTCTGGTAGAAGACCCCCTATATTTTCAGAAAGCAAGTTACCTCCTAAGGTGGATGAGATTATTAGGTTTGAGTCACTGTTGTTTGGAGTCCTGGTCCAGACAACAACCATGAGTCAGAGAAGGCAAACGTGGGTCAGACTAGTGGATAAGGTAAATACTGTCTCAGGTGCTCACAGGAGATCATCCACAAGATCTTGAATAGTCTGTAGTGGAGAGGATGCTCCCTCATAGTGCCGATATCGGCAACCCCCGCTTAGCGATAACAGTGGCACTGCGCAAAATAAACAGTCCACACAAGTTTTGTTGGAAAACAGTTTGCTGCAGGTTTATTACATACAAGGAGTATGCCAACTTGGTGGGTTAACATACTGGCGATCCAAAGGCAGGCAGCAGAGACTAACCTAAGCTGCCCTGCCCACCTGATGAGCCAAACTGCACCGTGGCCAACCCAATCGGTGCTACCATTTATGTGGGGGTTATCCCCCTTACATACCATGGACCCCTAGTCCATCACTTTTACTCACGCCAAGGACTAGCGGGGCGCTGTCGTTTTCAACCAGGGTCCTGCCGTAAAGACTCCTGGGATTTTGGCATAATGCACCCCTATTGTGCTCCTGAAAGGGTACCCCTCATACCAATCAGCCTCCGGATTGCCCTGTTATTCCTCCAAAGCCCTGGATGTGGCCGCCGTCATATCCGGGGCCCCCCCACCATGGCAGGCACCATAACCTTGTGCAACGTGCGGTTACCAGTGCTATAGTTGGACAATTCCCATCTACCTCCGACAGGTTACCAGTCCTTCTAGCTGGACAATTCCCATCTACCTCTGCAGGTGTTCCCCTTCCCTATCGGGGGAACCATGTGGTCCTTGCATTAAAGAGACCATGCCTTCTTTACCAAGCCCTTCTTATTGTATTTAATTTTAGAATTAGAGTTGAACCAAGCCCTCATACTTGGTGAGCTTATTTACCCATCTGTAGGCAAGTTGGATGGCCACCACTTAAGTTGGGAACTACTGTTCTCTGTTTTGACCACAGCTTTGATTACCTATTCGTAGGCAGGTTCGCTGGCCTCCCCGAATTTGGGAACAATTAATCTCTACTTTAACCACAGTTAAGGGTGGACTCTATGGTATCCTCTGTGCCAATAAGGGCCTTCTTGTTAGGTGTTGCCGAGTCGTGTATTTACCTATCACCACCCTGTCCCTGATTTCAGGATACGCTTGTATGCATAGTGGACTTCGCCTCCAAGGCCAACAGTATATTTGTCAACAAGTTGTTGTTTGTGGCCAACACCATACCCTTATCTCTACCTGCTGAACTCCTCCTGTATGGAGTGCAGTGCCGGAGGAATTCTTACCCCATAGTGGATGCGAAACTACTGCTCTCCACGTAACCATAGTTCTGACTGATTTAATCCCTTGTGCACTGTATGCCAAGTATGCCTTGCATTTGGAATTGACTAAGCCCTTGTTTACCCCCCTACCTGGTTATTCCCAAACATGGGGTTCAGACTGATAACCGTGTGCTGAACCAGCAAGTCAGAAATTGCCTGCTCCTTCTAAATTTGAATGCACACTGTGTTCTGGTGATTGTCAGCATTTCTACTCCGAACCCTTTTTTCCCCACCCTATTGGAGTCCCCACACACACTTTTTTGGAACGACAAACTTATGCAACCCACCTATTTATAACCCACTCTGTTTGCGGGTTCCTGGCACTGTACCCTTCTACCAGTGTATGGACAAATGTAATGCCTATGGCATTGCGCCTGTACCCCCGTATTCTGCTTCATTTCATGTCCATCTTGCATGCCAGCCCCTCACCGTCTGACTGTGATATATAGATGCTGTGTCACCATGCTGATGTCCCCACCCTAGCGTAAGTCGTCCGCTTCCCAGCTTCTGCTAATGTATACCAGGGAGCAAACAAGGGGGTGGGGACAAGAGGAGAACAATATGTACAGATACCTGCCCTTTCTTGAATAATGGGAATGACCAATGTTTTTTACTACAGTGTAGCATTTTGTGATCTTACCCATTGTTTCCCCAACTTTTGGAACTGCAGCACCCTGTAGATGACAACTTCCACAACCCGCCTAGCTACCATGTCTATGGGCGGGTAATTTTTGGCTTAACTGAAGAAACCTGTAAGTGCCCTCGGGTGCCGAGCGCACATACTTTGCTGAATTTGACCTGACATTTTTATTGTTAAACTATGGTGAACACCTTATGGTGTCAAATCTGGTTGCAGGGAATGCATGTCTATTGCGCATCCGCCAGTGACTACCTTGATTTGTTTTCATCTGTGTAAAAAAATTGTTGCTTGCGTCACACTTCAGGATTCTCGAATTGTGCTAAATCTCTTGCTTCTTCCCTGGTGGGTGAGCCCCGTACCTTCACAGGTATTTCTATACTCTTCAGTTTCTGACTGCACATTGAAATGCGATTACACGCACCGATCCCAGGCCATTGAAATATTCTGTCTGGGGGCATGGCCTTGTCTTCGCCCTCTGTGGTGTGATCTGGACTGTCATGTACTGCCCTGACAAGCGTCAATGGGGCCTCAGCAATCACGAGTACACGTTTGTCTTGTGATACACTTCCGCTGTGATAACTAACATGCTCCCAGTTCATGAACTTTGTAGTAAATCCATGGTGCAACAGCAGAGTCCAGCTGGGCTGTAACCATGGTTGATAAACCAGGAGTTGGACCCAGTTCAAAGGATTATCCCCGGAAAAATTGCCCTACACAAGAATCAAAGGCCTGACTGTTTACTGGTTTGCCTCCTAGTACCCTACTGATTGGTGCTATGCAACCTTGTACTCAGCCTAAGCGGTCATTCATGTATTGCCCCTGCCATCCCCCCTATGCACTTCGTAATACCTTTCAACCTCCTGTGCAGTGGTGTTAGACTTGGCATCTTTTGGCGTGTTTCCCCTGACTTTTTGCTTTCTGACCTCCCGGTTTTGACTCTGTTTTTGCTGGTGTAATGATTCTGCGCACTTTCCTCACTGCGGTCCAGTGGGAAAGTGCAAGTGCTCCTGTATAAAATGTGTTATGGATTGGTGTTTCCATGATTGGCCTATTTGGTTTATGTGTCAGTCCCTTGTAAAGTGCACTGCGAGTGCCAGGGCCTATAGACCAAATGCTGTTGGTGGGCTGCAGCACTGGATTGTGCCACCCACGCAAACAGCCCGTAAAGTGTAACTCGGGCCTGCCATCGCAGAGCCTGTGCACAGCCTGAGGCTGCCATGTCGACTTGGCAAGTGCACACACTTGCAAGTCCCTAAACCTTCCCTTTGCTACATGTTAGTCACCCCTAAGGTAGGCCCAAGGTACCCCTGTGGGCAGGGGTGCATTGTACGCGAAAGGTAGGACATGCCCGGGTGTGTGCGGCATGTCCTGATAGTGAATTACAGCCTAGTTCGTTTTCACTATTGCAAGGCTACCTGTTCCCCTAGGCCAGAACGGGCAGTTTTGATTATTACAGCTTATAATCCTAACTGACCCCGGGAACATGGTAGAAATTCGAGTTTAGTATGCCTGGACTCAGAATGATAGAATGCAGCTTTTAGTAAGGTTGGTTTTAACATTCTGTGTTTGAAAATACCACTTTTAGAAAGTAGGTATTTTCTTGTCTAACCATCCAAGCCTGCCTCTGCGAGATTGTGTATTCCGTGTCTGGAATGTGAGTGACAGGGGCTGGGGGATGCCAGGAGACAGGGTGAGTCAGCGCAGGGCTGAATAGCCAGATCGACCTGTAGATGGGTGGGAGGGGTCGCACCTGGGCCCTGAATAGGACAGTGCCTTCCCTCCACAATGCTGGCTCCACTTCCTGTGGTGCGTCTGATGTCCCTGGCCTACTCACTGAAAGAAGGGACGGAGACTTGTCAACAAAGTGCTCCAGAACTGGTTTGGACTAGGCGAAGGCCTCTCTGCCTTCAGAGAACAAAGGAATTTGGGATATAAATATTGGGGCCCTGACCCCATGAATTTAGATCTCGCTGGAATCAAGGAACCTGCCAAGACGAAGAGCTGGAAGAGCTGCCAGGAGGAGTACTGCCCCTTTGCTGTGTTGTTGCTTTGTTGGGTTGGCCTGCAGTTGCTGCTTCTGTCTTGGGCAGTGAAAGGACTGGACTGAACTTTCTACGAACTTGTGCTGAGTATCTCCAAGGGCCAGGAACCGAGCTGGCCTCCTGTTAGAAGTCTCAGGGACTACAAAGACTTCACAAGCCTCTGGGTACCGCTTCTGGAACGCTGTTTCAGTTGCCACAGAGGAAGGGAACTGCAACCGACTCCGTCAACCGAATCCATCCCTGGCCGGTGACCTGTTTGCACCGCAGACCGCATCGCCCCGCTTCGCATCGCAACCCTGGTCTCACCGTGGGCGACGTCCGACGCCGCCAACATCGAGCCGCTGCTTGCACCGTGACCTGTGGGCACCGCAGTTCGCATCGCATCGCTTCACTGGGCCAGCCGGACCAGACCGACACTGTCGCTGCAACTGGCTCAAGAGTCGAGACCGCACCGCATTTGGGGCACCGCTCGCACGTCTGCGACGCACCGCTCCGACTCGCACCGCTGTCCGACGCCAGCTCCCGCACTCCGGCTAGGTCGCCTGCATCGCAACCTGTCAGCACCGCATCGAGCATCGTCTCGCCCTGCATCGCACGCCTTGGACTCACCGACTCCGTCTGCACGACGCTCATCGAGCCGCTGCCTGCACCGCATCGAGGGACACCGCACCTTGCATCGCTCCGTCTTGCACCGCAACCGCGACGAACGCCGACCGGCTCGTACACTCCGTACCAGCCACAACGAGAAAAGGTACTGTGACCGAGTCTGTTCACGACTCTGCTGGCCCGTATCGACGCGGTCGGCTGGAACTGTTAGACTCTGTGGTTCTCAGCATCACGGTAGGCTCGGACGGAGCTACCGACTCGTACGAACTTTGCTTTTGTGCTATTCCTGCAAAGAAGAAGTTAACGTATCAAGTATTCATTACGTAAAGTATAGTATTGTGGATTTTTGTCGTAATTGGTCTTGTCTTGAGTATATAAAATATTGGTTATTTTTCTAAACTGGTGTGGTGTCCGTTTGTAGTGCTTACACTGTATTACTGTTGGTTATGTGCAAATGCTTTACACACTGCCTCTGAATTAAGCCTGACTGCTCGTGCCAAGCTACCACGAGGGTGAGCAGGGGTTACTTCACGAGTGTAACAACCCTTACCCTGACTAGGAAGAAGGGTCCCTACTTGGACAAAGGTGCAAGCCCTTGCCAACTAGAGATCCCATTTCTAACATTGGTTGGCAGCGGTGAGGATAGGACTTGTGTTTGCACTTGACTTACAGTGATTGGTGTGCACTACTACCATATCGCAGACCATTACGTACCACATACTGGTTCTTTTTCTTTTGGCCTATTTTTGATCTTGCCAGTTTCAACTCACGACTTTTGTCATGCCTGAATCAATTGCATCATCCGTTGCATCTCTGGAAGTTATCTTTGAGGAGGACAGGTTGGAGTCCTACGCCGTAAAGGAGTTACGAGCGATTTGTAAAAACCTGAAAGTCCAAATTAAAGGCCTCACAAGGAAGGAGGAGCTACAGAAGGCGCTGAGGGCCTGGGTAGCAGCCAGACATGCCAATGGGCAGCCTGGTGATCTCAGCGAGGAGGCGGAGGAGCCTATTTCCAGGGTGGATGTGCTTTTGGGTAGGGGGAACCCGCCAGGTCGGGCAGCAGCAGTCTGTCCCCAGAGGAGCTGGAGGACAGGCGGGAGGCAAGGCAGTTCGAGCTGCAGAAGCTCAGGCTGGAGAGTGAGCGGGAGGAGAAGAGATTGGCCATAGAGGAGAGGAAGATGCTCTTAGAGCATGAGAGAGAACTGAAGGAGCTAGAACTTAGGAGTAAGTCAGGCTCAGATGGTGGCAGCAATTCGTCCAGAAAGGCAGACAGGATTGTGCACATTCCCAAGAACATAGGCAAGGAGTTCAAGAAGGGGATGACATACAAAGGTGGTTCCAGGGTTATGAGGCAGCCATACACATGAATGGGGTCCCTGAGGAGAATTGGGGAGCAGGATTGTGGCCACTTTTCCCGGAAGAAGCAAGGGATGCTCTGATAGCTTTGGGTAAGGGGTATCACCTCACCTATGCTGACATGAAGGATGCCCTTCTCACGAAGTATGGTCTTACTCCTGAAAAGTACAGGGATCAGTTCAGGTCCAGTAAGAAGTCTGATGTCAACACTTGGTTGGAATGTGTGGATGTGTTCTGCAGGTCTCTGGATGGTTGGGTGAAGGGCAGTAGTGTAACAGATTTTCAGGGGCTCTACAACTTGATTGCATGGGAGCACTTGTCTAGTCTATGTTTTGCAGATCTGCGCCAGCACCTAGTTGATAGTAAGCTAACTGACCCCAGGAAGCTTGCTATGGAAGCGGACCGCTGGGTGAGTACCAGGGTCCACAAGAAAGCGTTTGGGGAGACTCAGCCAAAGGTGGGCAGGGTCCCCAGCAGAAAGGTGGGGGGACAAGGGTAAAGCACAGGAGTTCTCTAAAGGGCCCCAAACTAGTACCCAGGGTAAAGGTTCCCAGCCCCCGGTGATAAGAAGAAAGGGGTCTCTACAGGGAAGCCTGTTGAGACCGGCCCCAGCAAGTGTTATGCATGTGACCAGGTAGGTCACTTTAAGAGGGGACCCCAAGTGCCCGAAGGGGACACAGCCACCCACCGGTGGACAGTCCAAAGTGTTGGCTAGTGTAGCGCTTGGGGAGGAGGGGTGCCCACAGGAGGGTGGGGATCCCGCAGAAATGACCCTTGTCTCACTCGGGGACAGTGAGATGGTCCCAGGAAACCAGGTGCCCCCTAACACAAAGAAATATAGCACCTGGGTGACCATTAATGGGAACAGGGTAGAGGCTCTCAGAGATACTGGAGCCAGTGTGACCTCAGTCCGGTGTCACCTGGTGTCTGAGAAGCAAGTAGTCCCAGGAGCATTCCACCAAGTAGTTGCTGTCGACAACTCAGAGCGCCAATGTATGGTGGCGCAGGTTCCCTTTGAATGGGGGGGTCTCAGGTCCCTTAAGGGTGGTTGTGAGCCCTACCATGCCTGTAGATTGTCTGCTAGGAAACGACCTGGAGCAGTCCTCATGGAAGGAGGTTGAGCTCAGGTCCCACTTGAGAGATGCTTGGGTTGCCAGAGTGGGCATGCGTGTCTACTCGGTCAATGGCAGCCAGAGAGGGTGATCAAAAGGACTTGGAGCCTGAAACAGTGGCCCAAGTCCCTGCCAAGAGGAAGGGCAGGGGCGCGGGAAACCGGCCCCCGAAGTTCCCACGGACCGGGAGGAGGCGGACCTCGAGGGGGACGCCCGGTGCCTACAGGGGAGCAAGTAGCCGAACTGGGAGACATCTCTGAGCTGACCCATTGGCAGCAAGAAGGGGGTCCCACCAGGGAGGAGTTCTGCAGGGAGCAGAGCGAGTGCCCTACTCTGGAGGGTCTGCGGCGGCAGGCTGCAGACCAGGCAGCTGGTAATCAGTCCGGGTCACATCTGATCTACTGGGAGAGTGGTCTCCTATACAGTGAGCCTAAGGTTGCTGAGCCTGGGTCAGCCCGTGTGCTGGTGGTACCCCAGCGCTTCAGGACCTTCCTACTGGGTCTGGCTCATGACGTGCCTTTGGCAGGACATTTGGGGCAGGACAAGACCTTTGACAGGCTTGTCACCCACTTCTTTTGGCCCCAAATGCGAAGGCAGTCAGATGCACACTGTAGGTCTTGCCAAACTTGCCAGGCAAGTGGTAAGAGTGGGAGGAAGGTCAAAGCTCCTCTCCAACCTTTTCCTGTTGTTGGAACACCCTTTGAAAGGGTAGGGATGGATATTGTGGGGCCACTGGATCCCAAGACAGCCATGGGCAACAGGTACATCCTGGTCTTGGTGGACCATGCCACCCGGTACCCGGAGGCAATCCCTCTCAGGACAACGACGGCGCCAGTGGTGGGCCGGGCGTTAATGGGGATCTTTTCCCGTGTGGGATTCCCCAGAGAGGTGGTTTCTGATAGGGGGACCAATTTCATATCGAAGTATATGACATCCCTGTGGAAGGAGTGTGGGGTAACCTACAAGTTCACCACTCCTTACCACCCACAAGGAAACGGTCTGGTGGAGAGATTCAACCAGACCTTGAAAGGCATGATCAAGGGTCTAACAGAACCCATGAGGCGTAAGTGGGACGTCCTCTTGCCATGCCTACTCTTTGCATACAGGGAGGTGCCTCAGAAGTCTCTTGGGTACAGCCCCTTTGAGCTCCTGTATGGCCACCCTGTCAGAGGACCTCTGAGTTTGGTAAAGGAAGGCTGGGAGGCAGCTCCCAGGAAAACTCCCAGGATGTATTTAGCTACATGCTGGCCTTTAGAAACCAAACTGCCCGCTTCAGGAAACTCGCTCAGGCGAACCTAGAAGCAAGCCAGGAAGAAATGAAGAGATGGTATGACCAGAACGCCACTCTGGTCGAATTTCAACCTGGGCAAAAAGTGTGGGTCATGGCCCCAGTAGCACCTTGTGCCTTGCAGGACAAGTGGACTGGGCCATATGAGGTAAAGGAGCGCAAAAGTGACGTCACCTACCTGGTGGATTTGCAGGCTCCAAGGAACCCTTTGAGGGTCCTTCACGTGAACCGCCTCAAGCCCCACTTCGAGAGGTCCGAAGTGAGTATGCTCTTGGCGACAGATGATGGGGTGGAAGAGGAGAGCGAGCCTCTCCCTGACCTCCTGTCTACCAAGGAGCATGATGGGTCAGTAGAGGGTGTGATCCTCTCCCCTACTCTGACTCAGGAGCAGCAGGGGGCTGTCGCCAGTTGTTGGGACAGTTCGCCCCGCTGTTCTCTCTGACCCCGGTGTTACTCACTGGTGTACCCATGACATGGACACCGGTGACAGCCATCCTGTGAAGCACAAGATTTACAGGTTGACTGACCGGGTCAGAGCCAGCATCAAGGAGGAGGTCTCTAAGATGTTGGCGTTAGGGGTGATTGAGCCCTCCCACAGTCCTTGGGCCAGCCCAGTGGTCTTGGTCCCAAAGGCTGCGGCGCCCGGTGCCACTCCAGAACTCCGGTTTTGTGTGGACTACCGTGGGCTCAATGCCGTCACCAGGACTGACGCGCACCCCATCCCCAGAGCTGATGAGCTCATTGATCGGTTGGGAGCTGCCCGGTTCCTCAGCACGTTTGATTTAACGTCTGGGTACTGGCAGATTGCCTTAACCGATGGGGCCAAGGAGAGATCAGCATTCTCAACCCCAGAAGGTCATTACCAATTCCGGGTGATGCCCTTTGGGTTGAAGAATGCCCCTGCCACCTTTCAGAGGTTGGTCAATCAGGTGTTGGCCGGGCTGGAGGATTTCAGTGCCGCCTACCTGGATGACATTGCTGTGTTCAGTTCCAGCTGGGAAGAACATTTACAGCACCTTGAGAAAGTGTTGAGGGCTCTGCAAGGTGCAGGCCTCACGATCAAGGCCAGTAAGTGCCAGATCGGGCAGGGTTCTGTGGTGTACTTGGGACACCAGGTAGGAAGCGGCCAGGTGGCGCCCCTACAACCCAAGATTGACACCATTCTGGCTTGGGAACCCCCAAGACCCAGACAGAGGTGAGAGCCTTCTTAGGTCTCACCGGTTACTATAGGAGATTTGTTAAGGGCTATGGCACCATCGTTGCCCCCTTAACATAGCTGACCTCTAAGAGGCAGCCCAGGAAAGTGATCTGGACTGAGTCCTGCCAGAAAGCTTTTGATGCCCTGAAGGCAGCCATGTGCACGGCGCCCGTGCTCAAGGCACCTGACTTCTCCAAGGAATTTGTCGTGCAGACTGACGCTTCAGAGCATGGTGTGGGAGCGGTGCTCTCACAACTGAACGAAGAGGGCCTGGATCAGCCTGTAGTCTTCCTTAGCAGGAGACTACTTCCCAGGGAACAGAGGTGGAGTGCCATAGAAAGGGAAGCTTTTGCTGTGGTCTGGGCGCTGAAGAAGTTGAGACCATACCTGTTTGGGACTCACTTCCGGGTTCAGACAGACCACAGGCCCCTCAGATGGTTGATGCAAATGAGGGCGAGAATCCAAAACTGCTGAGGTGGTCCATCTCCCTACAGGGAATGGACTTTACGGTGGAACACCGTCCTGGTACAGAACACGCCAACGCAGATGGTCTGTCCAGGTTCTTCCACCTTAGTGAAGAGAACTCCAATGGGGTTGGGTAGTTCTCCATACTTTCAGCTGGAGGGGACATGTGTTAGACTTGGCATCTTTTGGCGTGTTTCCCCTGTCTTTTTGCTTTCTGACCTCCCGGTTTTGACTCTGTTTTTGCTGGTGTAATGATTCTGCGCACTTTCCTCACTGCGGTCCAGTGGGAAAGTGCAAGTGCTCCTGTATAAAATGTGTTATGGATTGGTGTTTCCATGATTGGCCTATTTGGTTTATGTGTCAGTCCCTTGTAAAGTGCACTGCGAGTGCCAGGGCCTATAGACCAAATGCTGTTGGTGGGCTGCAGCACTGGATTGTGCCACCCACGCAAACAGCCCGTAAAGTGTAACTCGGGCCTGCCATCGCAGAGCCTGTGCGCAGCCTGAGGCTGCCATGTCGACTTGGCAAGTGCACACACTTGCAAGTCCCTAAACCTTCCCTTTGCTACATGTTAGTCACCCCTAAGGTAGGCCCAAGGTACCCCTGTGGGCAGGGTGCGTTGTACGCGAAAGGTAGGACATGCCCGGGTGTGTGCGGCATGTCCTGATAGTGAATTACAGCCTAGTTCGTTTTTCACTATTGCAAGGCTACCTGTTCCCCCTAGGCCAGAACGGGCAGTTTTGATTATTACAGCTTATAATCCTAACTGACCCGGGAACATGGTAGAAATTCGAGTTTAGTATGCCTGGACTCAGAATGATAGAATGCAGCTTTTAGTAAGGTTGGTTTTAACATTCTGTGTTTGAAAATACCACTTTTAGAAAGTAGGTATTTTCTTGTCTAACCATCCAAGCCTGCCTCTGCGAGGTTGTGTATTCCGTGTCTGGAATGTGAGTGACAGGGGCTGGGGGATGCCAGGAGACAGGGTGAGTCAGCGCAGGGCTGAATAGCCAGATCGACCTGTAGATGGGTGGGAGGGGTCGCACCTGGGCCCTGAATAGGACAGTGCCTTCCCTCCACAATGCTGGCTCCACTTCCTGTGGTGCGTCTGATGTCCCTGGCCTACTCACTGAAAGAAGGGACGGAGACTTGTCAACAAAGTGCTCCAGAACTGGTTTGGACTAGGCGAAGGCCTCTCTGCCTTCAGAGAACAAAGGAATTTGGGATATAAATATTGGGGCCCTGACCCCATGAATTTAGATCTCGCTGGAATCAAGGAACCTGCCAAGACGAAGAGCTGGAAGAGCTGCCAGGAGGAGTACTGCCCCTTTGCTGTGTTGTTGCTTTGTTGGGTTGGCCTGCAGTTGCTGCTTCTGTCTTGGGCAGTGAAAGGACTGGACTGAACTTTCTACGAACTTGTGCTGAGTATCTCCAAGGGCCAGGAACCGAGCTGGCCTCCTGTTAAGAAGTCTCAGGGACTACAAAGACTTCACAAGCCTCTGGGTACCGCTTCTGGAACGCTGTTTCAGTTGCCACAGAGGAAGGGAACCGCAACCGACTCCGTCAACCGAATCCATCCCTGGCCGGTGACCTGTTTGCACCGCAGACCGCATCGCCCCGCTTCGCATCGCAACCCTGGTCTCACCGTGGGCGACGTCCGACGCCGCCAACATCGAGCCGCTGCTTGCACCGTGACCTGTGGGCACCGCAGTTCGCATCGCATCGCTTCACTGGGCCAGCCGGACCAGACCGACACTGTCGCTGCAACTGGCTCAAGAGTCGAGACCGCACCGCATTTGGGGCACCGCTCGCACGTCTGCGACGCACCGCTCCGACTCGCACCGCTGTCCGACGCCAGCTCCCGCACTCCGGCTAGGTCGCCTGCATCGCAACCTGTCAGCACCGCATCGAGCATCGTCTCGCCCTGCATCGCACGCCTTGGACTCACCGACTCCGTCTGCACGACGCTCATCGAGCCGCTGCCTGCACCGCATCGAGGGACACCGCACCTTGCATCGCTCCGTCTTGCACCGCAACCGCGACGAACGCCGACCGGCTCGTACACTCCGTACCAGCCACAACGAGAAAAGGTACTGTGACCGAGTCTGTTCACGACTCTGCTGGCCCGTATCGACGCGGTCGGCTGGAACTGTTAGACTCTGTGGTTCTCAGCATCACGGTAGGCTCGGACGGAGCTACCGACTCGTACGAACTTTGCTTTTGTGCTATTCCTGCAAAGAAGAAGTTAACGTATCAAGTATTCATTCGTAAAGTATAGTATTGTGGATTTTTGTCGTAATTGGTCTTGTCTTGAGTATATAAAATATTGGTTATTTTTCTAAACTGGTGTGGTGTCCGTTTGTAGTGCTTACACTGTATTACTGTTGGTTATGTGCAAATGCTTTACACACTGCCTCTGAATTAAGCCTGACTGCTCGTGCCAAGCTACCACGAGGGTGAGCAGGGGTTACTTCACGAGTGTAACAACCCTTACCCTGACTAGGAAGAAGGGTCCCTACTTGGACAAAGGTGCAAGCCCTTGCCAACTAGAGATCCCATTTCTAACAAGTGGTCATATGTCAGAGCCATGGGGACACTGGAATGCTCTTTAACGCTCATATCCTCTGCACTAATGGCAAGCACCACTCAGTTTCCCACCTAGCGGCTTCTGTTAGGAAGAGTGTGAAAATGTCTTGCTAGAGTGGCCACAGCAGGCTATTATACGTTTGCCCGTCCTCACCAAGCTACTTGCCTGCCCAGCTTCCGCTGCTTATACCCAGGTGTCTTTGCAAACTGTACATACTCCCATCTGTCCATTACTCTCTAAAGGAATTTTCCACGTGCAGTTGAATCCTGTATTGTTAAACTTACCCTCCTCGAAGGCCGTTTAACTGTAAACAATATGAGGGGTGCGGGGACTTTATGTTGGAATCTCACAGTTGCAGTTTCATGTTCTGGTGCAAGGCTCAAGGCAAACCCCCAACTGGGCATGCTGCTGCTGGCAGAGTCTTGACGCTAAGGGTTGGAAGAAGCATGTCAATACCATCGATGCTCCCATTGATATAAACTGTGTGTGCATGCCTTGCCACAATAACCCCCCAAGACCGTATTTTGTTGGTGCCTGTCCACGCTATTATACCTGACGGCCCAACTTCTGCTGGGATGGCCTTAAGTAATGGATGCCCCTATACCCAGCTTGACTACATTGTGTGATCCTAGGCAATTGTCTGAATTTTTACTTGTACCTTCATTTGGCATAAGGGCACCTGAAATACTTGTGGTCAAGACCTCCACTGTATAAACTTTCTCTTGTATTTGAATATTGAGCTATAATGTTCTTCATCTATCACAGCCCCGGAGGGTTCCTGCTTGATGCCCTCTGGGAGAGGACAGTGATGCCCCACCAGGGGTTTATTGACCACTTTGAGGTAATGACGAATGACTTTACAATATCCTCGTAATAAAATTGGGGTAAATTTAATTCCAGTGCTAGGGTTGGACTGGAGGGGCGCTGTGGATCCACTGACAACTAATCTGCCCTTGCTCCATCTGGGATTCCTAAGCACCAGTTTCGCACAACTCTCCCTACCCCCTTGGATCAACAGAATTGACCCCCCCGATAGGTTCAGCTCCACTTTTACTATCAAGTCTGCAGTCCTATTGCCTGCACGAGAAAAGGAGTTATTAAATTTGGTGCTCTGCCGTATCACTCACCAATGATATTGCTTGAAATTAAATAAATGTCATACCAGTCTTTCCACATATCCTGGACACAATCCTAACCCAAACTGTGACCAAGATACAGCCCTTCGCGCTGGGCCCAACTGGCCACAGCGAAGGTGCTCTGTTATCTACATTAAGGAACAAGTTAGGCCCGCTGTTTTATTAACGATGTAAAATCTTGGCAGCGGTGGGATCCAAACCCACGCCTCCAGAGAGACTGGACTATTTTATTTTTTTACCAAGATGTCTGCTAGAAGACCCCCTAGATTTTCAGAAAGTAAGTTACCTCTTAAGGTGGATGAGATTATTTAGTTTGAGTCACTGTTGTTTGGAACCCTGGTCCAGACAACAACCATGAGTCAGAGAAGGCAAACGTGGGTCAGACTAGTGGATAAGGTAAATGATGTCTCAGGTGCTCACAGGAGGACATCCGCAAGATCTTGAATAGTCTGTAGTGGAGAGGATGCTCCCTCACTTCCAAGGCACACTGAGATGGCTTGGCAACTGGTGGTGGTTCTCCCAGGCCCCTCAACCTCAAGCCAAGGGAGGAGAAGGCGTTGGGCATATTACACATTGAGGACATTGTGGAAAGTCCTGGTGACGTGGTGACTAATACGATGTGATCTGGCCCTCCCGATCCGTCAGGATTCCAAGATGGCCATGCCCCTTTCCTCAGTAGGACGAAGCACCAGCAGTCCAACTCCCGACCTGTACGTCGCTATGACGTCAGGGAACAGACAAATCAGAGACCAGCAGGAAGACAACGGGAGGAGTTCGGGAGATAAGGAGGAACACAGTGTGAACCAGAAAAACATCGACTTGGACACTGGACGCAGCCGGAGAGAGGCCAGGACCGAAGACGCAGAGAAGGAGGAGTCCGCAAGCCCCAACCAGGACGACCAATATGAAACCGACCGAAGACGAGATTTTGATACTGCTCGCACGTCCAGTGGTCACAACAAGGAGAGGACGCCGTGACGATCCTTACCATGGCGTCATGCAAGTACCATTGTTATGGTACTTTTCTATACATCGCTGGGTGAAGGGAAAGACCCAGTGCACAACGACGCTTGACACCGCATGTGGCCAATTAGGGCTGATCCCACATGAGCACAGCGAAGCCTGAACTAGCACGAGACACTATCTGGGCTAAGATTAGCGCACCAAAACTACTGGTGTGCTGATGGAAGGGAGATAAAGGAACTCCCAAAACAAAACTGCTCCTCGTTTCATTTTTTTATTCCGAGGGAGAGCAAACAGATTTTCAAAGGGTCTAAGAAGAGTGCCAAGGGAAGAGGACCGCCAAGGCCAAAGACCCGCTGACGGGAAGCCAGCCAACCTGTTCTTCATTGACTTTACTGTTTTGTTTTATCTTTTTTTGTGATACGTTCCGGGTTACATACCTTAAAAACGGACACCATAAGCAATAAACACTGTTAAAAAGAGAACCTTACGCTTGGGAGTCTCATTGTGTGGCCACATACGTCTAAATAAAACTTCCCTCACACAAACAAATTCACCCTTATTCTCTAACTCAATTGACTCAACTTTCAAACAGGTTTTCTGTCACTACTAAATACTTACCTTAACTATTCATAATTTAGTATTTCTCACTCGATTACATCTTTTTCCTTAGCACAGCTCATAATATAAAGTGTGAAAGTCGCCGTGCAAACCAAGCGACAAAGTGGGATGCTGAGAAGTTTCAGGTTCATCAAAGAATAGCCGGTTCCTTACCGGCGTGTGAAAGTTTCTGTAACTTGGGAATTCAATGCAGAAGACCTGGAGAGTTGCCCGGCGGCTGTCACGCACCAGTGAGGAGCCTGACACTTAATGAGAAAAGGACTTATTGACAGTATCAACACCATGCATGGTGGTGTGGTAGTCAGATGGTGACATCCTCAGGAGACCTCTCTAAGTTGTTTTGATGTCAAAACTTTGACAAGACTGCCAATTGGTTGGCACCTGGAATAACTACAAAGGGCTTGCTAATTTGATGAAACTTCCCCTTGTCTTTGAAAACTAAAAAGTTTATACAACCATTGGGATTGCACAGTGTCTTTTTGTAATAATTGATGTCTGTTGTACCACTATGTGTGCACTGCGTCGTCTCACTACTGATTCAGTTTGTCACACTTGCTTTATATATGTATGAATATAATACATGTATGACAGAAACTTCCGTTGTCCAGCACAGTATTTATTTATTATTCACTATGATTGATTACTCAAAAGTTCATGCCCTACACTTTTTACGTATGCAATTAAGTGAACACTAAATATAATCAAGTGGACTACAGAACCCTCCTTCCTTTGGACAAAGTCGCTTGATTTGAATGAGTCCCATGTGACTTGTTGTACAGTTTAATATATATGGTTACCCATGTCCTGTGGCGTATTGGAGTTGTCTTTGTGGTATAGTCACCAGTCCTGGATCCTTTAAAGTGGTGCTACTGGTGCCCAGATAGCCAAAATCCAAAATGTGGTCCTTAGAAAATGTATTGCTGAAAAGTGCTCTGAGAACCAAAAGGAGACCGGGACCTACCTGCTTGTCAATCTGCAAGAGGTGCATCACCTGTTGGCCTGACTTTGCGGCAGCTCCAGCTAGGTTATTTTCCTCTGCAGCAAATACTATTCAGTGGCTCCTCCGAGAAGGTGTATCAGGCCTCGTGGAGCCCTTATCGGCTACAGCCTGTTGCTTTGTCTGTTTGGAGATTTTCAACTTTGAACAAAGAGCCTAAGGGCCCGATTATAACTCTGGAGGTTAAGGAACCACTGTCGTTTTTCAGTGGCGGGACCTCCCTCTTTCCTGGCGGTCCGACCACCGGTTTACAAACATACTGAGAAGACCACCGCAATACAGCTGCAACCGGCAACATTTACTGCTATCGTGGTGGGAGTGGCGGTCAATGGAGGCAGTGCAGGCATGTGGACCAACATCCAAATTACGACTTGCCTTTCTGCCAACCTTTTCCTGGCGGGGACACCGCCATGTGTGAGTCGGCAGAAAGGCATTTAAATTGCTGAAAATAGGACCCCAGGGTGATTGTGCACTTAGGGTATGTCACTGGTGTACATACAAAGCACTCCAATACCTTCGGGTTGGGTTAGTTCTATCACAAAATGTAAAAAATAATTAAAATACACACATACCCTCAAATAATGTATTAAATATTACTCTATTGTTCTAAATCAATGTGGGATTATTCTTGTGTTGTGTTTTCACTTTATTAGTGTTTGTGTGCTGCATAAATACTTTACACATTGCCTCTAAGTTAAGCCTGACTGCTTTTGTGCCAAGCTACCAGTGGGTTAAGCACCGGTTAGTTTAGTGACTTTAGTGGTTCACCCTGACAGGAATTGTGGCTGTTGCTTGAGCAGGGTTTACATCCCCCTCAACTAGCAACCCAATTTTTCACCACTTGTTGAATGAAAGAGTTTGCTGCTACTTTCTCAAGAACAGCTAATTTGGGCCAAGTTGTAAAAACAGACTGTTCTCAAAAAGTGGTGACAAATTGTGGGCTGAATTGTTTACGATAAGTCTAAAATTTTGTAGTGTTGCCAGTGTGCTAATAGTTTGCATCATAAAATTTTCAGTTGCAAGGGGTCACAGAATGATCTGCCTAATGAATATTAATTTGGCAGGTTGCTATTTGTGATACCCTGCATTTGTCTACAAATACAGAGGGATCTGTTCATCTTTTTTTTCAAAAAAAGTCACACCTTTGAGACAGCACTGGAGAAGCAGTGGTTCCCTGGAGAAGGTAGTGGTTCGACCACTTTCTGCCCCTAGGTCACCTGACCCAATTCCCAAAGAGGAAGAAGTCCAATGGGGACAGCTTCCCTTTTGCAAATACGTCACTACCTCCTTCGAGTAGTTGGTAATCACTTTTGTTGCTGTCACAATTGTGGTCACCAAACATTTATACATCTCACTCTAAATCGATGTGAGGAAGGAACTAACTTTTATCCCATTTCTTAATTGTGAGGTGGAATGAGTCAGTAAACTCGTTTTGCAATTCAGAAAGGTTTTACCAAATCAAAAAATGGTTTCATATGGTAGTAAAAAGGTGTTTGTGTTTAAAACCTTGTGACTTTGCAAACCACAAAGTTTCCGGCTACAAGATGGCTTTGTAAATCAGGTCCTTGGTAATTTACCAGTTGGACAATTCCTCAGATTGTGCAGAAATTGTTCATCTTTTCAGAGGTTCAAGAAACAAGCTGATAAATTAACAAAAAGGTTTAACAAGAAAGGTCCAATAAGGCTGTTCTGTTGTTATTTCTGGCTCTTTACTTCTCCCTCTTGATTACTTTCAGTGAATATGTGTTCTTGTGACATTACTGATGACATCATCCAGACAAGCACTTACACACCCATTGACATCCTCAAACTATCTCTGAAACACCCGGTCACACACCCACACAGACACACACTAATATACCCATTCACAAACCCATACAACCACACATATAACCATTCACTCACTCATATACTCACTGAGACAACCATTTACACACCCATACAGCTACTAACACACCCACTGACTCACCTATACAGTCACTGACCCACCCACTCACACATCCAGGCAGTCACTAATACACCCAGTCAATACTCAACACACTCTCTAAGACAGACATTAACGTAGCGACACCCTTACTCACACAGCCACTCACTCAGCCATAAAACCACTAAGGCATTAACTCACCCACACAGGCAATGAAACACCCACTAAGTGAGACATACACTCCTGAGACAGGCACTCACTGACAGATACAGTTACTGAGAAACCCACTCACTCATCCATGCAGCCACTCACATAACCACTCATACACCCATACAACCAGACACACTCACTCATTCATCCATACAGTCACACAGACACTCACTCACGCATACAGACTGTCACACACCAACATACTCACTCATACAGTCACTGACAGCGAAACTCACTCACACGTGCAGCCACTCCCACACCCACTCACTCACCTATAAGTCCATAACACAGCCATTCACTCACCAATACAGCTATTCACATATCCACAAATTCTGCCAGTCACTCACTAACACAGCCACTCACTTATGCATACAACCACTCATACACCCACTCAGTCACCAATACTGTCGCTCACAAAACCAGTCACTCGCCTATACAACCACTCACACATTCACTCACTCACCCAATGTAGTCAGTCACGCACTTTCCCATACAGCTTCTTACACAACCTCTTACTAACCCATACAGTGACTCTCATAGCCACTCACACATCCATACACATACAACCACTTATACTCTTTGGATGATGTCATCAGTGATGTAATTTGAGATGTCATGAGTGATGTAATATATGAGGCCCTAAGCAGTGCTTAGCTCAGCTAACTATAACTGCTAAATTTTTCTGATTTTGTACGATTAAAATCTGAGTCCAACTATAACGTCCCTTTAACATTTGTTTTTCAGTGAATTTCTAAGATGTTTTTAATTCTATTTCCTATCTATAACGTCCCTGTAACCTTTCGTTTTTACAGTGAATTTCTACGTTTTTAAAAAATTCTATTCCCTAACTATAATGTCCCTTTAACCTTTGTTTTTTTCAGTGAATTACTATGGTTTCTTAACTAGTACTTGTGTTTGCAGAGTGGTGGAGAAAGGGGGCGGGCCTCCTATGACCTCTCATCAATCCCACTGTGTGGGACTTACTGGAGGTAAAAGGAGGTGTACTTGGCCCCCAAGAACCCTCAGGAGCCAAGGAGATGTCTTCCCCCAACTAGTAGGGTGCCAGGAGGTGCGTTTTCAGAGTGGGGAGAAAGCGGGAGAGCTTGGGGCGACTTCCTCCAGAGATGCCGTTTTTTAAATTCAGTCTTTATTAGGGGAGGAGGCCATGTGCCCCCCTTCCTGGGTGAATTTTGACCCCAGGGACCCCATCCCCCAGGGCTTGGCCTTTTTATTGTTTTTTTTAGAGTAGGGGAGGCTGGCCAAGCAGCCCCCTCCCTGGGCCTATTTTGACCCAGGGACCCCATCCCCGGGGCCTGGCCTTTTATTCAAATTATATACGATTTTGGCTGTGGGCATCTCATACCCCAGGGACAGGCAGCCTGGGACATAGCAGGAGCTGTCCCTGGGAGGTGGCAGTCATACAGGGCCATGTATAACTCCAGGTGGGGGGCCAGGTGACCCCCCTCCTTTCTTGGATTTTGCCCAGGGATGGTGGCGGTACTGGGGTTGCGGGGGTCCATGCGTCTCCCTGCACTCAATATAAAGAAAGCCCCCGGGGAGGTGGGAGTCCCTGGGGCTGCCAGGGAGTCTGTGTGCCCCCCCATAGACACACACATATATATATATATATATATATATATATATATATATATATATCCACACAATAAAGCCAGGGGCTTTATTATTTAAATGGAGGGGGGTCATGTGAACCCCCCTCCTGGGGCAGTTAGAAGCCCCTGGGACCATCACCTCCCTGGGCAAAAAAAAAAACAATTAAAGAGGGGCCACACAGACCCCCTGGGCCCCGGGGACCACCACCTCCTTGTGGCCTTCATAATATATAAAAGTGGGAGGAGGCTATGAGACCCCCCTCCCTGACCATACACAGCCCCTGGCACCACCACCCCCAGGGCTGGCCCGTGCATAGTAAAGAAGGGAGGCCAAGTGACCCCCCCTTCTGGAGCTACAAATGGCCCTGGGGACCGCCACCCCCAAGGCCAGCTCCTGCTATCTCCCGAGGTGCTCACCCTCATGAGATAACTGTCTGATTTCGCTTGGCAGGAGTAGTGACAGCTCCTGCCAAACGAGAGCAAACACTAACTCCACACCCAGCAAGTGGGAGCTGTCAAACCTTCCTATATCTTTAGCGCAGTTAGACAAATCTTTACGAAATTATCCAAAAAAGGTGCCCTTGTGATTTTAGTTGTGCATGAAAAGTTTCGGGGCTATCCGTTGAGCGTGGGCCAAGAAAAAGGGGGGTCTAAACAGTGTGTTTCCCATGTTAATTCCCGTAGAGTCTTTAAACACGGCTGCAGCCCGAACCGCTGGACAGAATTACACCGAATTTGGCAGAAAGGAAGATTTTGGTTCGCAGATTACATTTACAGTTATTTGGTGTAAATCTGATAAGTAGTTTGCTAGAAATTAAAGTAAATCCAAATTTGGATATCTAAGGTTGAGAATCCTTCGCGAATAATAACAAGCTCGTGCAGAGATCTGCAGAACTTTGATTGGTATTGGCAGCCATCTTGGGACTCAGCTGCAACCAACTCCCCCCCCAAAAAAATGAAGACAGGGTATGACTACCTTAACCCCCTAGCCTTGGTCTTGGGGTCCCCCTGGGATTCCACCAGGGCAAAAAAGCATTTTTTTTTAATGTTGCAGCGAAATCATGAGAATTTGTGGCAAAAATTGAAGAAAACTAAGCACAGTCTCCCGCATTTATTTCCCTTTCAGCCCCTGGGTGGGACAGGTCCCGGGGGCATTTCTTTTAATAACAAATGGGGAAGGGGGTGCATGTGGCCCCCTTTCCAAAGGCAAATTTAAACCCCGTGGACCGCCACCTCCCTGGGGCTTTATTAATTTAATTAGGAGGAGCCCCCCTCCTAAGGCCTTCAAACGCCCAGGAGACCACCACCTCCCAGGACATAATAGTTATACAGGAGGGGGGCTGCGTGGACCCCCTTCTACTTTCTAAGGGCCACATGTATCAAAATTGGAAACTGCGATTACTTAATTGCGATTAGATAATCGCAATTTCCAATGTATGAAACCCCATGAGTTTCAAATACCGATTTGTAGTGGGTCGCAAACTGACCTACCTCATTAATATTAATGAGGTAGATCGCAATTTGTGACCCACTAGGAATCGCAAAACTCACAGGGATGGTGGCCTGCTGAGATAAGCAGACCACCATGTCTGTGATTGCTTTTAAAAAAGCAATCTTTTTTTTGTAAAGCAGCCCGTTTTCCTTAAAGGAAAACGGTATGCTTTACAAAAAGAAAAATGAAAAGTTTTCCTTTCATTTTTTAAGAGCAGGCAGTGGTGAAATGCTTTTACAAGCATTTGCAAACATTCACAAAGAGGAAGGAGTCCCTTGGGGACCCCTTCCCATTCGCGAATGGGTTACCACCTACTTGAAGTAGGTGGTAAAATGCGAATGTTTTGCGACCGCATTTTGGTTGCAAAACATTCATACATACCGATGCAATTCGGTATTAGGAAGGGACGACCTAAAGACGCCCCTTCCTGATACCGAATCGCAAAACCCAATTTGCGATTCGGTAACAGGTTACCAAATTGCAATTTGGGTTTGATGCATGTGAAAAGCGTTTTTTGCGTTCGCAAATTGGCCGATTTGCGAACTCAAACAGGCTTAATGCATGTGGCCCTAAATGTCTTGGGGAACACCACCTCCTCGGGCTTATTAGTTATACATGAGGGGGGCCGCACGGACCCCTCTCCTTTCTATATTCCCCAGGGACTGCCACCTCCCTTGGGGCACGAAAGCACTGAAATGAAGGGAGGGGGATCAAGTGTCCCCTTTCCCAGGCCAAATTTGGCACCAGGTACCACCACCTCCCCTGGGCTGGCCCGTGAAAACAGAAGGAGGGGGGCTGAGCAGCACCCCTCCTGGAGCCAATAATGGCCCTGGGGACTGCCATCCCCCAGGGCCGGATCCTGCTCTGTCCTAGGGTGCCTACCCCTGGGACATAACTGTTTGCTTTTGCTTGTGGGAGCTTTGACAGCTCCTGCCAAACAAAAGCAAACACCCTGCTTCCAGCAAGCAGGAGCTGTCAATGTACTCCTGCTTGCTGGAAGTAGAGTTTTCATCTCTTTACCTGCCCACAGACATGAGAGCAGGGAGGGAGATGAAAAGATTGCTCTTGCACACAGGGAGCTGCATCTCTAGAAGGTCCCTGTGTGTGAGAGCAATGTTGACTCCTCCAGAAGGTGAGGAGCTGGCTGGGACTGTGGGGGCCTTAAGGCTCCCCCCAAAGTCCCATAGCACATGGGGTTCCCTGAGTGGGCTCCAGGGCACCCAGGGAGACATGGCCTGGCTCCAAGGGATGGGGTCCCCGGGGCCGAAAGTAGCCCGGGGAGGGGGGCCCCCCACCCCCATTAAGTCATAGCCAGGCCTTGGGGATGGGGCCCTCAGGTCCATTCAGGCCCTGATGCTAATTTCAAAGAAATTAAACCTCAACAAGAAGCACGTACAAATATAAACATAGCAGGTTCACCAGCTGAAGCTCCACCTTTGTAAAGGACAAATAATTCTAACTCCTGGGTTGGTGAAGGCAAAGCAAGTGTGTTTTCTCAGCAATTTCATATTGAAAAATGATCTGAAATGCTTCGTGGAGGGGAATGCATCGTTGTGCTATTGGAGGCAATCTGTAGTGACCGTGATGTGTGGGTCCTTTTTTGTCCTTACCTGGTGAGAGCAGAGTCCATGGTTCTCCCTTTAAATTACTGTACAACTTTGAAGCTTGGCCTACCTTAGTGGTCTCCAAACGTCTTCCTGCATTTAGCCAGGTTGATGGACAGCTTAACAAGCGCCCCCCTAGCAAGTTTCCTGCTGATTTTGGTGAGGTGTTTTTGATGCCGACGAATGAGGACATCTCCACCAAACAAAGAAGCACTTGCTCCATATAGTTGAGAAGATATACCCTTGTTTGGTGGAGATTTACCTCTTTGTATGCTAGTTGTCTTCTCTATTGGAAGAATTATGTTATCACATATTTCTGCATAAATACACACTGGGAACAATCACATTGCCAAAACGTTACACAAGGTCACTGGTGAAATTTCTTTGTGCTCCATTATGCAGCTGTAGTGTAGAATACATACTGGACATTTACCCAAGGAGGTAGCACTTAGTAATAAACCAGTAGAAAGTACTCCACTTGTGTGAATATTTTGTGTAAAACTGTGGAGTCTTGTTGGATTAACTCACTGGTACGGTTCCTTTGTTGCCCAGTCACTCACACAGCTACTGACATGCCCACACAGACACTTAGACACCCACTCAGACACTCACACACCCACTGACAGACCCACTCAGACACTGATAAACCCACTCACAGACCTACCCATACACTCTTACATGCACTCATAGGCCCACTCAGACACTCATGCTCCCACACATAGATGCACTCAGACACTCTCACACCCACTTACAATCCCCCTCAGACACTCATGCACCCTCTCACTGAACCACTCAGACACACTCACAGCCACTCACAGACCCACCAAGACTCTTATGTACCTGGTCACAGACCCAATGAGAGACTCACTTACCCACTCACAGACCTACTCAGACTGACTCACACTCTCATAGAGACATTCGCAAACCCACTCAGACACTCTGACACCCACTCACAGATGCACTCAGACACTCATACACCCAATCAGATACCCACTCAGACACTCATGCATTCACTGACAAATCATTCAGACACTCACGTACCCACTCACACACCCTTTGAGACACTTACGCAGCCACTTCCAGACACACTCACACATCCACTGACAGTCCCACTAAGACACTCTCACACCCACTCACAGACCACTGAGACACTCATGCACTAACTCACATACTCACTCCCAAAGTTTACAGGTTACAGTTAGGAAATAAAATTAGAAAAACCTTTAGAAAGATACTGAAAAAACCAAAGGTTACAGGATCATTATAGTTAGGAAATAGGTTTTAAAACACCTAAGAAATGTACTGAAAAAAAGGTTACAGGGACGTTATAGTTAGGAAATAGATTTAAAAATACCTTAGAGATTCACTGAAAAAAACAAAGGTTATAGGGATGTTATAGTTAGTCTCACATTTCACTCGTACAAAACCATAGAAATTCAGGAGTTATAGTTACCTCAGCTAACTTTAACTTATGTCCTCGCAATCAACAGCATAGGACTTTACATATTACATCACTCATGACATTGTCAGTGACATCACTGATGACATCTCAAATGATATTTATATATATTACCTACTGGCGGTCGCCAGTAGGTAGTTATAGTTAGGACCTCATTTCTATTCAAAAAGCATTTTTTCTTTTGCTAATATCTTTGGCGCAGTTTGACGAATCTTCGCGAAATTTTCAAAACTAGTGGCCCGCTCCAGTCAGCTCCTGTCTTGAAAGTTTTGGGGTGATTCATCAAGCAGGGGCTGAGAAAAGAGGGGAGTCCCAAAACACGTTTTCCCCATGTTAATTTCCATAGGAAACTTTAGACAAAGCTACAGCCCGAACTGCTGAACGGAATTACACCAAGTTTGGCAAAAATGTAGGTCTTGGTTCAGAAAGAGCTCTTTTTTTAAATGGTGTAAATCCATTCAGTAGTTCCTGAGAAATTAGAAAAAGAAAAATATCGATATCTGAGCACCGAAGAGGAGTCGCGACTCCTCCCGGGCACGCGCTTCACTTTAGATTGGCTGCCAACACTCTAAACCAGAATGTGTTGGCAGCCATCTTGTGACTCGGTAACCAAGTCAGAAGAAAAGAGTAAAAAAAAAGGTAAAAAACAAGAACAGGGGGCAGGGTAGAAAGACCCTGACCCCCTAGGCCTGCTCAGGGGGTCCCACAGGGACTCCCAGGGCCAAAAAAAGCATTTTTTTTAAAAAAAACAATCGGCAGAATTTGCGCTGGGTGCACGAATCCTGCCGACATTTTTTTAAAAATGAAGCGCAAGGATGAAGTCCACTTGTGTCCTGAGGACCTCAGGACACAAGTGGACTTCATCCTCCGGGCAGCAGTGCGCCAGAAGCCGCGTTTGCAGAGTGGTGTAAAAAGGGGCGTGGCCTCGGACCAACTCTCTGCAATCCAGCTGTGTGGCACTTACTGGCGGTACCTGGTGGGCTAGTTGGCCCCCAGGGACCCTCAGTATTCAAGGGGACTTAATCCCCCAACTTAGAACGCGCCAGGGGGCGCGTTTGCAGAGTGGTGGAGAAAGGGGGCGTGGCCTTTGTCCACCTCTCAGCAATCCCACTGTGTGGGGCTTACTGGAGGTAAGAGGTAGGCTAGTTGGCCCCTAAAGGACCCCAGGCAGTGAAGGGGACTTCAATCCCCATCCAAGAGCGCGCCAGGGAGTGCGTTTGAAGAGTGGTGGGAAAAGAGGGCGTGGCCTGCTCCTCGAACTTAGCAATGCTGCTGTGTGGGACTTACAGGAGGTAATAGGAGGGATAGTTGGCCCCCAAGGATGTCCTTGGGGGCCAACTACCCCTCTTGTTACATCCAGTAAGTCCCAAGTCCCGCACAGTAGGATTGCTAAAACGTCTTCGGAGGCCATGCCCCCCTTTCTCCACCATTCTGCAAACGCGCCTCCTGGCAGACTATGGGATGGGGGATGAAGTCCAATTTACTGCTGAGGGACTTTGGGGGCCAAGAAGCCCTACTGGTTTCTCCTGTAAGCCCTACGCACCGGAATTCCTAAGCGCTGGTCGGAGGCCCAGCACCCTTTCTCCACCACTCTGCAAACGCGACTACTACTTAAAGAAGTGTTTGCAATGTAATAGGTTTCGCATTTGCGAGAATTTGAGCTATTGGCGTTGTAAATGCAAAAGTTTTTTACTAATGTTTTATGGAGTGGAGTGGATGTACATTGTGTGTAGTGGAATTATGTGATATGTTGTGCAGTAAAATTATGTGGATAGAAAGTATGTGGTATTTAGTATATAGGAATTATGTAGAGTGGGATTATGTGTTATGGAGAGTAATTATGTGGTATGGTAGTCTGTGTTGTGGAGTGGATAACCTTAGGTTTAGTCTTCCTCGTTTCCATAGAAGATCAACTATGAACTCAGTGAGACAAAAAAAGATGGAATCACTAAGGAATACTTGTGGACCTAGTCAGCGGTATGAGCAGGGCCACTGGAATTATGTGACTGTTTGGCTGCACCGACTTTCGCACAATTATACATTTTCTGCATTAGCCACATAATTCATCATCTACACCCTAATCTGCAGATTTGAACAAAAAAAGCCTTGTTTCTAGCTGAAATGGGTCAAACTTTACCAAAAATGCAGCAACAAGTGTTACAGCATGGTGGAAGGCCCTTTGCAAACCTAGAATGGTCACCTGTTACTTATTGCTAAATGTGGATGTTAAATTGGTACTAATGGTGTGCAAGCCACTCTTGCTTCCCTCTGTGCCTCTCTTGCCTCTTTCTGCATTTCTGTTGCTTCTTTCTGCACGTTTCTTTCTTTTTCTGCACTTCTCTTGACCTCATTCTGCAAATCTCTTGTACTTTCTGCACCTCTCTTCCCTCTTTCTGCACGTCTGTTGCCTCTTTCTGCACCTCATTTGCTTCTTTCTGCATCCCTGTTGTCTCTTTCTGCACTCGTCTTCCCTCTTTCCGTACCTTTCCTGCCTGTTTTTGCATCTCACTTGCCTCTTTCTGCACTTTTCTTGCTTCTTTCTACACCTCTATTGCTTCTTTCAGCAATTCTCTTGCCTCTTTGTGCACTTCTCTTGCCTGTTTCTGCACCACTCTTGCCTCTTTTTACACCTCTGTTGACTCTTTCTGCACCTCACTTGCTCCTTTCTACACTTCTCCTGCCTCTTTCTGCACCCCTGTTGCTTCTTTCTGCACTTTCCATGCTTCTTTCTGCACCTGTCTTGCTTCTTTTTGCACCCCTGTTGTTTCTTTATGTACCTCTTTTGCCTCTTTCTGCACTTTCTTGCCTTTTTCTGCACCTCTCTTCCCTCTGTCTGCACGTCTGTTGCCTCTTTCTGCACCTCATTTGCTTCTTTCTGCACCCCTTTTGTCTCTTTCTGCACTCGTCTTCCCTCTTTCTGTGCCTTTCCTGCCTGTTTTTGCATCTCACTTGCCTCTTTCTGCACTTTTCTTGCTTCTTTCTACACCTCTGTTGCTTCTTTCAGCAATTCTCTTGCCTCTTTCTGCACTTCTCTTGCCTGTTTCTGCACCACTCTTGCCTCTTTTTGCACCTCTGTTGGCTCTTTCTGCACCTCACTTGCTCCTTTCTACACTTCTCTTGCCTCTTTCTGCACCCCTGTTGCTTCATTCTGCACTTTCTATGCTTCTTTCTGCACCTGTCTTGCTTCTTTCTGCAACCCTGTTGTCTCTTTATGTACCTCACTTGCCCCTTTCTGCACTTCACTTGCTGTTTCTGCACCTCTCTTGCCTCTTTCGGCACCTCTGTTGCTTCTTTCTGCACTTCTCTTGCCTTCTTCTGCACCTCTTAGTTAGAGGTAGTTTTAATCCCCCTGCCCTATTATGTACTAGGGCCATACAGGAGAGGTCATGCCAATCACAGGGATACCACAACCCATAGTGTACCCTAGTGTATGTAGGTGTTTTCACTGTATTCAAAGTGTCTTTCAGCATAGCACTGGCTCCGGGCCTGGTTACTCAGAGTCAGTTACCACCAGTACCCGTCAGCAAAAAGTTGGGGGCACAGGATGACTTTGCAACAAGGCCTCTTTCTGCTCCTCTGTTGGTTCTTTGTGCACATCTCTTGCTTCTTTCTGCATCTTTCTTAGTCTTTCTGGACTTCTGTTGCCTCTTTCTGCATTTCTCTTGCTTCTTTCTGCGCCTTTCTTCCTCTTTCTGCACATGTCCTACCTCTGTAGGCATAGTTAGAAATTAGCATTTAAAAAACCTTTGAAATTCACTGGAAAAACCACAGGTTTCAGGGACGTTATAGTTAGAAATTAGCATTTAAAAAACCTTTGAAATTCACTGAAAAAACCATAGGTTTCAGGGACGTTATAGTTAGAAATTAGCATTTAAAAAACCTATGGTTTTTTCAGTGAATATATATATATATATTGAATAAGAGAGTATGTAGTAGTGGTCCCTGAGAGGGAAGAAACCGCACAATCAATCTATGGTATGTATTTTACCCGTAGCTAAATAAATGTGAATCAGTCAATAACTACAGTTGGGTCGGGGTGCTAAAGTAGCTTGAAACACCTACTACCAAAAGGTGCTATTAGCATATTAGAACCTAACATGCATCCATTTTAGTCAAAGAACAAAGCTGATACAGCACACCCTTTGTAATTTATAGTAATCCAAATATAGTATTGGATAAGTTCTAGACACAGTCCAAATTCTAATGCAAATATCGACAATAGTTCATACGGACAATCTAATGAGACATCCGGCATACAGCAAGTAGTCCAAAGAGGTCATCTGTCAATTTTCGATTTCTTTTTATTAATTTTCTCAAAAAGTTTTCCCAGCACACGATCTTGCCGACACGTGTTTCGTCTAATCCTAGACTTTTTCAAGGCGATTTAGGAAAGTAGTCGCGACGCGGTCTGATGCGAATGATACTTAGGCCATAATCCGTTGGCGAACTCGAAGAACCAATGTTATGAAGTGAACAGGATAGTCAAAATCATGTTAAGGACTTGGCGAGTCACGATAGCTCTTCAGAGATTCCCCGTAGTCACATATAACCTGATAAGTATGCAACCCTAAGTGATGTCCTGTTACAAGCAATCCACGGTCGCGTCTCGTATCTGTGTAGGGACTATAAGTGTTGGTCCACTTGTGTGTAAAAACCCCCCAAACAGTGAGCTCAGTACGGCAGCAAAACCATGATAAGTTTGCAGCCTTGCAGAAGCAATAATTCCCAAACATAGCAACGCGTGTTGCAGCTCCATAGGAATTTTGGAAGAGGCTACAGCCCGAACTGCTGAACGTAATTAAACCAAATTTGGCAAAAAGGTAGCTCTTGGTTAAGAAAGCGACCTTTTTTTTAAATGGTGTAAATCCATTCAGTAGTTCCTGAGAAATTCAAAAAATAAAAATATCGATATCTGAGCACTGAGGAGGGTTCGCAAACCCTCCCGAGCACAAGCTTCATTCTGATTGGTTGCCAACACTCCAAACCAGAATGTGTTGGCAGCCATCTTGTGACTCGGTAAAACTGAGTCACAAGAAAACAGTGGACAAAATGATAAAAAACAAGAAAAGGGGGCAGGGTAGAAACACCCTGACCCCCTAGGCCTGCTTAGGGGGTCCCACAAGGACCCCCAGGGCCAAAAAAAGCTTTTTTTTTGTTTAAAAAATCATCAGAATTCACGCTGGGTGCGCGAATCTGGTCGAAAATATAAAAGAAAAATGAAGCATGGGCTCCCGCGCTTTGTTGCTTTTAAGCCCCTGGGTGGGCCAGGGCCCGGGAGCAATGTTATTGATATGTGCAGGGGCCCCGCATCCCCAGGGACTGCCACCTCCCCGGGCATGATTAATAATGTGCGGGGGCACGCAGCCCCCCGCAGCCCTGAGGACCACCACCTCCCCGGGGCGATGATGGCCATGGTGCGGAACCTGGCGCACGCCGCGTTCACCACGTTGGGGCCGCTGGAGTTCTGCTTGCTGTGCCGCTCATCCCCATTGCGGCCCTTCAAGTTGTGTTCAGTGCAGGCGATGGACACTTGCATGGCTCTGCGGCCGGCCCAGGGAGCGTGGCTGGGTGTCACGGGTGACTGCGAGTCCAGCGGCCTCACCCGGTGCAGGTAGGACCATTTTGAGCTCCGCGGTGCTCGTGCGCTAGGCTAGTTTATCCCAGAGCTTTAGGGTGCATGTGGCCACTCCACCTGCGGCCAGTGGAGTCTTGTGCAGGACGGCGCTCAGCTCCTGAGATCCAGCTAAACAGATTATAGCAGTCAACTTAGGAAAGCCTGACAGGAGAGTGGATTAGCGAATGTTTGTGAATCTTCTAAGTATCACTGATGCTTAGAGGAAGGGGGGTCCAGGGAGTCAGGTGCACTGAAGCCCGTGAAACTGCCACTTCAAGATTAACCCCTCCCAGGAGCAGTGCCCCATCCGGCTGATGCTGGCTCGCCTCTCGATCCACGCTGCTTCTAAATCGATGCTGCGCGATGTGCCTCCAACCGTGCCTGGACTGTGAAATGCTGAGCAGGTAAGATTAGGAGCTGTGGTGCCATCTAATCACTGGCGCATCCCCCCGTGGGTGGAGTAGGTGCTCTGTCACAGAAGCCGAGAGCCCACGCGAGACTGCGGGATGTGCTGCACCTGCTGTGAGTGAGTGCCCATGCTCTGCAGTGCTGGAGAGTGCAGGTGCTTTCTATCAAGAGGGCAGGAACAGAGAGGGGAGCGGGGCTCTCGCATGAGAGTGCAGGAACAGTGAGGGAGAGGGCTGTCTATCAGGAGTGCAGGAGCAGTGAGGGGAGTGGGGCTCTCTTACGAGAGTGCAGGATCACAGAGGGTAGTGGGGCTCTCTCATGAACATGCAGGTGCAGAGAGGATAGTGGGTCTTCCTCGTGAGAGTGTAGGAGCAGTGAGGGGAGCGGGGCTCTCTCGTGAGAGTGTATTTTAGAGTGGGCGTATCAAAGGTTATATTAGGGTGTGAGAAGGTGCATCATATTATCACGTGGATGATGTCATCAGTAATGTCATCAGTGATGTCATTTGAGATGTCATCAGGGATGTCATCAGTGATGTCACTGACCATGTCATGAATGATGTAATATGTGACGTCATCAGCAGTGCATTGCGGGGACACGAGTTATAGTTAGCTCAACTAACTATAACGGCCGAATTTCACTGGTTTTGTACAAGTGAAATGTCCAACTAACTATAACGCCCCTAAAACCTATGGTTTTTTCAGTGAATTTCAAAGGTTTTTTAAATGCTAATGTCTAACTATCACGTCCCTGAAACCTATAGTTTTTCTGTGAATTTCAAAGGTTTTTTAAATGCTAATTTCTAACTATAACGTCCCTGAAACCTATGGTTTTTTCAGTGAATTTCTAAGGTTTTTTAAATGCTAATTACTAACTATAACGTCCCTGAAACCTATGTTTTTGCATTGAATATATATATATATATATATTCACTGAAAAAAACATAGGTTTTAGGGACAGTTATAGTTAGTTGGACATTGCACTCGTACAAAACCCGTGAAATTCCCACGTTATAGTTAGTTCAGGTAACTATAACTCGCGCCCCCGCAATGCACTGCTGATGACGTCACATATTACATCACTCATGACATGTTCAGTGACATCACTGATGACATCACTGATGACATCTCAAATGACATCATCCAGTGACTGTGTGTTTCTGTAAAGTTTAAATATGTTTAATATATATAGGGAAAGGCGTATTGAAGAATGAGTGGGTGTATAAGTGTCTGAATGGATGATTTAGTAGGTGCGTGACTAACTCTATAAGTGAGTGATTAAACGTATCTTACTGAATGCATGGGTTAGTGACTAAACTGGGTGAATGTCTGTATCCGTCTGTCTGTTGCTGTGTAAGTGGCAGCATGGGTTTGTGAATAGCTACATGAGTGTCTATATGAGTTATTGATTGGTTGGCTGAGTATCTGTATGGGTGCCTGAGTGTTTGTGTGGGTGGGGTGTGTGCGACTCTGTGCATAGATGTGTGAGTGGGTGATTCACTGGGTGGATGGTTACAAGAGTGCATCTGTGATAGACTGTATGGGTGGGTAAGTGTGTGTAAGAGTGTGTTAGTGAGTGAATGTATGTCCCAGTGGTACATGTGTGAGTAACTACGTATGTGAAAGGCAGTATATATGTGTGTTGGAGTATATAAATAGCTATAAGCGAGAGTGTGTGATTGTGATAGTGACTGTATGGATGAGTGTGTGCTTGTATCAGAGATTGTATAAGAGCGTAAGAATGTGCTAGTATTTGTATGAGTAAGTGAGCTGGTGTGTGTATAACTGTATAGGTGAGTAAATGGGTGTGTGCTTAATTTTTTGCATGACTGACTAGGTGTGTGAGTAACTCTATGGATGAGTGGCGGTGTGTGAGTGTTTATATAGGTGTATGAGCGCATATAATAGTCCTGTACTGAGTGACTATAAGTATGAGTGACTGTACGGGTGAGTGAGTAGATGTGTGTGTGTGTAGACCTAAGAATCAGTGAGTGTATATATAGTAATTGGTGTTGAAGTGTCTATGGTTTTGACAATGGCAGTCTGTAATTTACATTGGGTGTATCAAAAGTTATATTAGGGTGTGAGAAGATGCATCAAATTATCACATGGATGATGTCATCAGTGATGTCATCAGTGATGTCATTTGAGATGTCATCAGTGATGTCATCAGTGATGTCACTGACCATGTCATGAGTGATGTAATATGTGACGTCATCAGCAGTGCATTGTGGGGGCGCGAGTTATAGTTACCTGAACTAACTATAACGTGGGAATTTCACGGGTTTTGTACGAGTGCAATGTCCAACTAACTATAACTGTCCCTAAAACCTATGGTTTTTTCAGTGAATTTGTAAGGTTTTTTAAATGCTAATTTCTAACTATAACGTGCCTGAAACCTATGGTTTTTTCAGTGAATTTCAAAGGTTTTTTAAATGCTAATTCCTTTTTTTTTTTTTTTTTTTAAGGTTCTACGGTGTCAGTTTGGGGTATCTTTAATAATAGCTTTTCATATATATTGATGGCTTCAAAACAGTAAATAATATAGGGTATACTCAAAAACAACCACCTTAACTGTAATTATGGATCCAGCTTTTAATGACATCTTCATATACCAAGTAATATGAATTTGGTTAGCAGAGCATCACATTGCCAAATCTGTGTTCTGCATTCTCTGTAGTTGTGAAACATTTCTTTTTAATTTTTTTTATTAAATTTTTTTTAAACATTTTTTATTAAGCATTTCCAGAAAAAATACGTATATACGAAACAACAATCAATGATAAAACCAATTTATACATAAAATAAATTAATTAGATTGATTAAAAGGCAGTTGGTAAAAAAAAAAAAAAAAAAAGGAAAAGCAGGCTTAAGATTTTACATTTCATCAGAAATTAAAACAGCTCGATCTTATGAACAAACAGCTAATCTCTCTTGCACGGTTTTTTAAAAATATCTACAAGCGAGTCAGTTCATTAAAGCCTATCTCTGATAGCACTAAAGGCCTCCTCTGTAAGTCCCTACCTATACCACCCTTACATCTCTACTCCAGCTGGCGATGTGTGCCCAAACCTTCTGCCCCCGAATTCTAGCCCGTCTACCCCTGCTAGCGTAGATAGCCCTCTCTTGATTATAAATTCCGAGAAGCCTAGCGAGCCACATGTAGAAGGTAGGTGGTTCAGCATCTTTCCATCTAGTTGCTAATAAAATCCTATATACCGCTGTCCCCAAAAGAGACAGTATTCCTCCTCTACACTAAATTCCCTTGAGCCATCATAACCAAGAATCAACAGAGTAGGGGATAGTTCTAATCTACGGCCAAATATTTCCTCCCAGTACCCTGATAAACCTTTTTTAACAAAGTTAGTTTATCACAATCATAGAACATATGAATCAGGGTGGCAGGTCCTGACCCACATCTAGGGCACTTATCATCTGTCCTTTTCCCCCATGTGTACAATTTAGCTGGTGTAAAATATAATTTAAAAATAGTTTTGTACAATTGAGCTTTTAGGTTCGAGGATAAAAATATTTTGGCTGTTAAAGAAAGGCTCTTATAGATATCCACATCGGGGTTTCCCAACTGCGATGCCCAAGATAATTCCATTTTTTCTAAATCGTCTGGGATCTTATCAAAAGTAAACCATAAAGGTTCCTAATTTTGGTGGACTTCCTAGTTATAATATCTAAAAGTGGAATCTTATCAAGCGTGATCTTAGGGTATTTAAAACAAGGATATTTTTAATCTGAACAAATTTAAAATAATGGTTGCTCGGTATGTCAAAAACCTTCTGAAGCACAGGAAATTGAAAATCTTGCTCCCCACCACCAAAATCCCCAACTGTTTTTACCCCTAACCTTTCCCATTTCTTCCCCATGTCATCATTAACCTGGGACGATAATAGTGATGAGCGCCACAGGGGAGTATATCTATTAGCTTTTGGGATTACCATAAATTTGGAAACTTGCTTCCATACATTCCATGCGCTGCGAATCACTTTAAACCTTACTTTCTTATAATAACTTGGTTCCACTTGTCTCAGTAGAAGCCCAGGAGCTTTCTTCCCAATAGAGAGTTCATAGATAGTAGGTATTTTTGGGACGTGCTCTGTTCCAGTGTCGTTATCTATGATAAGTAGAGTAGCCATTTGATGGAGAAGAGCCGCCCAATAATATAGGGTGATATTAGGAATTGCGAGGCCACCCCTGTCTTGTGGTAGAGCTAAATATTTCATTGCTCTCCTAACTTTCCCATATTGCCATATAAACTTGGTAAACATTGATTCCAATGACTTCAATAATTTATCTTCTACAGCCAATGGTATAGCCCGAAACAAATATAATAACTTTGGTAACATAGTCATTTTTAAAAAGTTTCCCCTCCCAATAATAGACAAGTGTAAACCATTGATTCTCCTTAGGTCATTCCCTATGGTTTTAATCAGAGGTTCAAAATTACATTTATTAATTTCATCTATTTTGCGCTTATACAAACCCCCAGATAAACCGCAGTATTTGATTTCCTTGGGTCATTAAAATCAATGTTATCTGTACATAGCACTATAGTTTTCCCCTTATTCAAAGCATATCCAGAGAGAAGCCCATAGCTCTCAGTGATTTTATTAATTTCTATTATTGCCTCAGCTGGGTTCGGGGTTAATACCGCAACATCATCGGCATAAGCCAGTACTTTAGTCTCATAACCACCTGTAACTATTGGTTTAATATTCCGGCTTTGTAAAAGTTTAACCACTAAGGGATTAATATATAAAGCGAATAAAATCGGGGAGCAAGGACATCCCTGCCTTGTCCCTCTTGATATATTAATATTATTAGACTCCTTTCCCATAAGTTGCAGTCGGGCCCTTGGTTGACAGTACATGGCTTTAATTGCTTTTATAAATTGGGGCCCAAAACCATTTAGCTCCAGCACCCCATAAAAACTTCCAAGAGACCCGATCAAAAGCTTTTTCAGCGTCAAGAAGGATCATGGCCATCTGGCCCCCTATCCCAGACATGATATCAAAAGGGAAATAACTCTGCGGGTATGGTCAGTTGTTCCTTTGCCCGGGATAAAACCATGTTGCCAGGGAGAGACCAGGTGCTCTATGACCCTCCCAAGCCGATTAGCCAAGATTTTAGAATATAATTTAGAGTCTGAGTTAATCAAGGAGATTGGTCGGTATGACGATGGATTGTCAACCGGCTTGCCTTTCTTAGCAAATATTATTATATCTGTCTCTTTCCAAGACTCAGGGGGCTCCACTATATTGCACTCCCTTAAACAAATCCAAAAGAAAAGGTGTTATCACTGTTCCTAAGATTTTATAAATCTCTAGTGGGATTTTATCGGGTCCTGCGGCTTTCCCCGAGGCCATTTCTAGCAGAGCCAAATGAACTTCCTCTAGAGTAATCTCTTCTTCTAGTTCATCTCTTCTTAACCTATCCAGGCCTCCTCCAAATTCAGTATCTACGGTCAGTTCAGCTAGAGCTTTATTAACTTCTACTGTAGTTTTCATGATATCATCTTGATACAAGATTTGATAATACCGTTGAAACCCTTTAATAATGTCTTCTGAATCAGTATATACTTGTCCTTCTATATTAATAGCAGGAATTGCATTAAAAGAAATCTTCTGCCTAGTGCGAAGGGCTAGCCTCTTACCTACCTGCTCACTGTTCTCATATATACTATTCCGATGTGATTGATATGCTTCTGCTGATCTCTGCGTTAGCCAGCTATTTAATTCCGCCTTTAAAGCAATTATTCGATGTTGAATATGGACCCCATCTTGTCCCTGTATTATTGTCAAGACATGTTCCTCTTCAGCTCTAGCCAACTCCCGTGATATTTGTTGATTCTTGTTTTCCCTCTCCTTGTTAACTCTGGCCACAAAACTAATAGTCTCCCCTCTTAGAGTAGCCTTAAAAGAGTCCCAAACGACCCCCCTGCCTGCGCTAAATTCAATATACTCATTATTCACTAACAATTTTCTATCGAACGTCCATTTACTCCAGTGGCCTTTTAAAATTAGTTAGTTCAATTTCTAAGATCAGAGGATTATGATCAGATATTAATTTTGGGATTTTCTTGATCTCAGCTCGTATTAGTAAATCCCTTGTTGCAAAAAAATAATCGATCCTAACATATTTATTATGTGGGCAGGAGAAGTATGTGTACCCGGGCTTAGTCGGGTTTTTAAATCCCAAATATCCACCAGACCATGACTATTCTTAAGACAATTTAGGGCCCTGTAAACTCTAGGCTTCCGGCCAGAATATCCACCTTGCCTCTGTTTCCCAGCTCCTATATCTAAAGAAATATTTAAATCTCCACAGAAAATTAGGGAGTTTGGCCATTTGGCAAGCTCTATTTCTAGGGCTTCAAATATTTGAGGGTCATCCTGATTAGACCCGTAAACCGAGCAAACCGTAACTCCTGTTAAAAGCTCTACTATGGCCCACCTCCCCAGAGCATCCGCTGCTGTGCGTTTGGGTAATCCTAATGATGTTTTAGCTAGAATGGCCACCCCACGAATATTAGAGGTCTGAGTTGTGCAAACTAGAATATTATACCCGCCAACCCTTAGTAGTTCTCTTTTCTCCCAGGGAATATGTGTCTCCTGCAGGCAAACTACATCCATAGAGTTTAACCTAATAATTTCAGCACACCGAATCCTCTTTACCCTATCGTTCAGCCCTGCCACATTCCATGAACATATATTCAACTTCCCCATTGAAATTTGATTCCAAGTTCCAGGGTTCCTTCTATTAGTAATCTGTTGTCCTCATACTCTCCCACATTATAACTCCACTTCTGCCTTCCTTTAATCTCTTTCAACTGTCTCTTTATTTCATTACTGATTCCGGAAATGCTTTTTTATTTTGCTTTAAAACCACCACCTTTCCCTTACCCCCTACACCCTCTATGTCGTTCCCCCGACCCCTCCCTCCACCCCCCTCCACAGCACCCCCACCTTCCCACATGAGGCGTACAGACTCAATCTAGAGTCTGTTTCATGATGAGTGTGCAACACAGAGCCTGAACCTGAGCCTTAATACTAGGATTTTTTACTAGTAATTAAAAGATGCTGCTCATAGACCCCCAGCTCACACAGTTAGTTTTTTTTTTTCCCTACTCTTTTTCTTCTGTTTCTCTCTTCCTTTCTTCTCTTTCCTTTTCTTTCCCTTCTCCTCCTCTTCCTCTCCCTCTGCCTTCCCTTCTCTTCTTTCCCTTTTCCATTTTTTTTCCCTTTCCCTTTCCCTTTCCTTTTTTTCTTTTTCCCCTCTCTCTCCTGCTTCCCCCTTTCCCTAAAAAAAAAACCCATGCACTTGATTTCATATATATATTTATTATTTTTTCCCCCTTTTTTTCTTCCCTTCTTCCCTTCCCTTCCCTACCACTTCAAATATATCAATATATCCCAAAGAACAGCAACAACAACACAAAAAAAAGGGACAGAAAAAAAAAAAAAAAAAGAACAAGATTATAGTGCTACCTTTGTCCCTTCTTATTTTTTTTGGTTTGATTTCCCCTTGTGATGGTTATAGACTATGGCTTATTTGGCACTTTACCGCTGTCTAAATCTAGCCAGACAAACTATCCAAATATTCTTTAGCCTTTATTTCGGACAAAAAGAACTTGGTTTGTCCCCCCCAGATCACTTTAAGCCGAGCCGGATTATTTAAATAAACTTGCGCTTTTTTATCTTGAAATGGCTTAATAAGCTGACGCAACCTCCACCGCCTTTCGACGGTGGAGTGACAGAAGTCTGGGCGAACAAAGTAGGAGATCTCATTCCTAGTTCTTTTTGCTTCTGGTCTTGCTTTTTCAAAAACCGCTTGGCGTAATAAGAAATTGCCGAAGTAGACCAGAATGGCGCGGGGAAAGCCCCTGCCTTTGCTGGCTGTTTCTGAACAAAAGGGACACGGTGGGCGCGTTGGACTTCCAGAGCCCAGTTCCATTCAGTAAGTTCTGGCAAAGAGTCTCGTAGCAGGTCCACCACGTATGATCGAACATCCCCTGCCTCAACACCTTCGGGAACCCCCAGTACCCGTAGATTATTCCTCCGCTGACGATTCTCAAATTCCTCAAGCTTCCATTTGACGTCGACTAGCTGTGCCTCATGAGAATCCACTTGCGTTTGATTTGAAACCAAATCGGATTCAGTGGAAACAATTCTCGACTCCAAATCAGTCAGCCTCTCGCCAAATACATTGCACGTCTTAGTTAGCTTTCGGACAACCCCTTGCATTTTGCGCATGGCAGCCTGGGTGAATTTCAAAGGTTTTTTAAATGCTAATTCCTAACTATAACATGTCAGAAACCTATGGTTTTTTTCAGTGAATTTCAAAGGTTTTGTAAATGAGAATTTTTAAATGTATTAATTGTTATATTTATTTTTTTGATACTGATTTACTACATTTTTTTGAACTATTTATTTTTAGATATTTTATTTTTTTAAATACATTGTAATTACATTATACATTACATTACAAAATATACTTTCTCAGAATGAATTACTTTAGTTTAAATACTTTGCAAATAGGCAATAGACTTTTAAGTACAGTAGTTACAGTTGTTGCAATGGGCAACACAATTTCAAACACAATGCAACATTGAGCTCAATGTGAATTTCAAGTTAAATGCAATTAGTTACTTTATGGATTACTTTTCTAACCACAGGACTGGATCCTAGATTCAGTCCTGGGACATCTCCTGTAAACAGTTGAGTAAAAGCGTTTTGGTTACAGTAGTGATTTTTAAGGAATATTATTGTATTTTAAAAGTTGACACAGAAACTTTTTGACATAGAATCGCCAATGCTATCCTATGGGAGGAAATTCACTTAGCAGGTAAGTAGTGTTATCGTTACTTTTTCTTACTCAGTGGTGGATCTTGGATCCAGCACTGGTGCATCTCCTGTAAACAGTTGAAAGAATGCGTTTAAGTCATAGAGGCTATTTTTAAGGAATATTTGTAGTTTGTGAAAATCGACACATTGAAACTTTTCTGCCGAAAACCAGACAATGGATTCCTATGGAAGGAAATACAAGTTACTGGTAAATACGGTTAGAATTACTTTTCAGGGTCAGTGCTGGGCTAAAAGATGCAGCACTGGGTTCTCTCCTGATAACAGGTGAGTAAATCAGAATTCGTAGTTCGGCTGATTTTAGAGGAATATTATAAAGTTCCAAAACTCCACACTTAGAATAATTTCCAAGTGAAACCAGTCAATGTTAGCCTAAGGAAGGAAATTCAAGTTACTGGTAAGTACGGTTAAAATTACTTTTCAGGATCAGTACTGGTCTGAAAGATGCAGCACTGAGGTCTCTCCTGATAACAGGTGAGTAAATCGGAATTCGTAGTTCTGCTGATTTTAGAGGAATATTTGTATGTTTCAAAAATCGACAGAATCTTTTCAGCAAAAAGCAGGCAATGATATCCTATGGAAGGAAATTCAATTTACTGGTAAGTACGGTTAGAATTACTTTTCAAGGTCAGTGCTGGGCTAAAAGATGCAGCACTGGGTTCACTCCTGATAACAGGTGAGTAAATCGGAATTCGTAGTTCGGCTGATTTTAGAGGAATATTTGCACAATGGTGAAGGGAGGGGCGGGGCCTGAGGTGACATCTGTGCAAACGCGCCCCGTGGCACGTTTTAAGTTGGGGGATTAAGTCCCCTTGAATCATGAGGGTCCCTGGGGTCCAACTAGCCCACCCTGTACCTCCAGTATGCGCCAGGGAGCTGCGTTGCAGAGAGGTGTTCAGAGGCCACGCCCCTTTTTGCACCTCTCTGCAACGCAGCTCTGTGGTGCTTTCCGGACGTACCTGGTGGGCTAGTTGGCCCCCAGAGACCCTCAGGATTGAAGGGGATTTAATTCCCCATCTTAAAACGCGCCATGGGGCCTGTTTGCACACATGTCACCTGAAGCCCCGCCTCCCTTCACCACTGTGCAAACGCACCACGTGGCGCGTTTTAAGTTGGGGGATTATGTCCCCTTGAATCCTGAGGGTCCCTGGAGTCCAACTAGCCCACCATGTACCTCCAAAAGCGCCACAGAGCTGCGTTGCAGAGAGGTGTAAAAGGGGCATGGCCTCTGTACACCTCTCTGCAACGCAGCCCTGGCATACTGGAGGTTCCTGGTGGGCTAGTTGGCCTCAGGGACCCCAGTATTCAAGGGGAATTCGTTCCCCATCAGCAAACGCGCCAGGGGGCGCGTTTGCAGAGTGCTGGCAAGGAGGGGGCGTGGCCTCCGGCGCAATGCTGGATTTTTTTTTTGTTGATTTTTTTTTAAAAGGGGGCTGTGTGGCCCCCCTTTTTTGTAATTTTTTTGAGCCCTGGGGACCCCATCCCCCAGGGATTGACCCCCTTTTATTTTTTTTTTAAAAAAGGACCGGGAAAGGGACCACGTGGGCCCCCCTCCCGTGGCCAATTTTGACCCGGGACCCCATCCCCCGGGCCATTGCCACCTTATTTTTTTTTTAATTTTCATGGAGGGGGCTGTGTGGCCCCCTCCTAAGGCCTCCTTAGGCCCCGGGGACCCCATCCCCGGGGCCGGCCTTTTATTTATTTTTTTTTATTTAATTTTTATTATTTTTGGGGAGGGGGCCGCGTGGCCCCTACTGCGAGCCACTACTTGCCCGGGGACCCCATCCCCCGGGGCTGGCCCTATCCTTTGGGGTCCGTGGGGGACCCCAACTCCCCACGGACCATGCCGGCTCCCCGCGTCCTGCGGGAGGCCGGCATTGCTTTCCACATGGGGAGCTGCTAACATGCAGCTCCCCATGTGGAAAGCAATCTGCTTGCATTTTGGAAGCGAGAGCAGGTTTCCCTGCTCTCGCTTCCAAAATTCAAAGCAGTTTGCTATGACAGGACGGGAGCCGCGAGGCTCCCGTCCTGTCATAGCAAACTACAGTGTCCGGGGGGGTAGGCACCCCGGGACACTGCAGGAGCCAGCCCTGGGGGGGTGGCAGTCCCCAGGGCCATCACTGGCTCCAGGAGGGGGGCCGCGCGGCCCCCCTCCCCACTTCTGCAAATACCCGGGAGGTGGTGGTCCCCGGGGCTCGAGGTCCGAAACGGACCCCATTTTAAAATGTTTAGTGCCCCGGGAGGTGGCGGTCCCTGGGGCATGTGGGGGGGCTGGAGCCCCCCACACAGGTATTTTTAATTTAAAAGAAGCCCCGGGGGTGGCGGTCCCGGGGCTGCGGGAGGGCTCAGAGCCCTCCAGCACCATTTTTATTAGAAAGCCCCAGGGGTGGCGGTCCCCGGGGCTTGGGGGCCTTAGAGGCCCCCATTAACTATAAACCCACCCCCGCATGCCCCCGGGACTTGGCCCACCCAGGGGCAAATTAGCATTGAAGCGCGGAGACCGCGCTCGATTTCTTTTTTACGATTTAAAAAAAAAAAAATGCTTTTTTCTGCCCAGGGGTCCTTGTGGGACCCCTGAGCAGACCTAGGGTGTCAGGGTGTTTCTACCCTGCCCCCTTTTGCGCTTTGCGCACTTGTTTCTGTCCCTCGGTTCTACCGAGGGACAAAATAACTGCCAACACTTCCTGATTTGGAGTGTTGACAGCCAATTAGCATGCAGCTCGTGATCGGGAGGGTACGCGGACCCTACTCGGCCATAGATATATATGTGACTTTACTTTTGATTTTCTCAGGAACTACTGAACGGATTTACAACATTTAACAAAAAGGGTTCTTTCTGAACCAAGAACTACCTCTTTGCCAAATTTGCTGTAATTCCGTTCAGCAGTTCGGGCTGTAGCCGTGGCTAAAGTTTCCTATGGGAAAATGAATGTGGAAAACACGTTTTGGGACCCCCCTTTTTCTCGGCCCCCGCTTGACGAATCACCCCGAAACTTTCAGGGTAGGAGCGGACCGGAGCGGGCCATAAAGTTTGCAAATTTTGCGAAGATTCGTCAACCGACGCAAGAGTGATTTCAAATAGAATGTTGCGGATTTCCTATGGAAAATAGGTCCTAAATATAACTATCTACTGGCGACCGCCAGTAGATAATATGTATATATATATATATATATATACACCACCAATCCCGCTTTTAGGCTGAAAAATGGGTCTGACACATGCTTGATTTGCCCCACAGAGGTTTAATGCCACCGTACAGCACAGTAAAATAGTGCGATGTCCTCTATCACAGCTCCTGGCAGACGCGTTTCGGCGGATGCCTTTATCAATGCCGGTTGTGTGCTGGATATATATATTCACTGAAAAAACCCAAAGGTTACAGGGATGTTATAGTTAGTTGGACATTTCAGTTGTACAAAACCAGAGAAATTCAGCCGTTATGGTTAGTTGAGGTAACTATAACTCGCACCCCCACAATGCACTGCTAATGACGTCACATATTACATCATTCATGACATGGTCAGGGACATCACTGATGACATCACTGATGACATCTCAAATGACATCACTGATGACATCACTGATGACATCATCCAGTGACTGTCTGTTTCTGTAAAGTTTAAATATGTTTTATATATATATATATATGCCAAGGTGTATTGAAGAATGAGTGGGTGTATAAGTGTCTGAATGGATGATTTAGTAGGTGCGTGACTGACTGTATAAGTGAGTGATTAAACGTGTCTTACTGAATGCATGGGTTAGTGACTGAACTGTGTGAATGTCTATATCAGTCTGTCAGTTGGTGTGTAAGCGGCTGCATGGGTTGGTGAGTAGCTACATGAGTGTCTATGTGGGTTATTGATTGGTTGTATGAGTATCTGTATGGGTGCCTGAGTGTCTGTGTGGGTGGGTGGGGGGTGTGTGACTCTGTGCATAGATGTGTGAGTGGGTGATTCACTGGGTGTATGGTTTCAAAAGTGCATCTGTGAAGGGCTGTATGGGTGGATAAGTATGTGTATGGGTGTGTTGGTAAGTGAATAGATGTCTCAGTGGTACATGTGTGAGTAACTACATATATGAAAGGCAGTATATGTGAGCGTTGGAGTATATAAATGACTATATTGGAGAGTGAGTGATTGTGAGAGTGGCTGTATGGATGAGTGTGTGCTTGTATCAGTGATTGTATAAGAGAGTAAGTATGTGTTAGTATCTTTATGAATAAGTGAGGTGGTGTGTGTATAACTGTATAGGTGAGTAAATGGGAGTGTGATTGATTCTTTGCATGACTGACTAGGTGTGTGAGTAACTCTGGATGAGTGGCGGTGTATGAGTGTCTGTATAGGTATATGAATGCATATGATAGTGTTGTATTGATGAGTGACTGCATGTATGAGTGACTGTATGGATGAATGAGTCGATGTGTGTGTAGACCTAGGAATCAGTGAGTAGGTATGTAGTAACTGGTATTGGTGTGTCTATGGTTTTGAAAATGGCAGTCTGTATTTTAGAGTGGGTGTATCAAAGGTTATATTAGGGTGTGAGGAGGTGCATCAGATTATCACGTGGATGATGTCATCATTGATGTCATTTGAGATGTCATCAGTGATGTCACTGACCATGTCATGAATGATGTAGTATGTGACGTCATCAGCAGTGCATTGCAGGGGCGCGAGTTATAGTTAGCTCAACGAACCATAACGGCCAAATTTCTCTGGTTTTGTACGAGTGAAATGTCCAACTAACTATAACGTCCCTGTAACCTTTGTTTTTTTCAGTGAATTTCTAAGGTATTTTATACGCTAATTTGGAACTATAACGTCTTTGCAACCTATGGTTTTTTCAGTGAATTTCAAAGGTTTTTTAAATGCTAATTTCCCTGAAACCTATGTTTTTTCCAGTGAATTTTAAAGGATTTTTAAATGGTAATTTCTAACTAAAACGTCCCTGAAACCTATGGTTTTTTCAGTGAATTTCTAAGGTTTTTTAAATGAAAATTTCTAACTATAATGTCCCTGAAACCTGTGGTTTTTTTCAGTGAATTTCTAAGATTTTTTAAATGCTAATTTCTAACTTTGCCTACAGAGGTAGGACATGTGCAGACAGAGGAAGAAAGGCACAGAAAGAAGCAAGAGAAAAGCAGAAAGAGGCAACAGAAGTCCAGAAAGAGGAAGAAAGGTGCAGAAAGTAGCAAGAGATATGCAGAGAGAACCAACAGAGGTGCAGAAAGAGGCCTTGTTGCAGAGTCATCCTGTGCCCTGGGCACCCCCCAACGTTTTGCTGACTGGTACTGGTGGTAACTGACTCTGACTGACCCTGGGCTCTGCCTAACCAGGCCAGGAGCCAGTTCTATGCTGAAAGACACTTAGAATACAGTGAAAACACTTACATACACTAGGGTACACTATGGGTCGGGGTACCCCTGTGATTGGCATGACCTCCCCTGTAAGGCCCTAGTATATATTAGGGCAGGGGGATTACAACTACCTGTAAGTCCCTAGCATATAATAGGGCATGGCAGTTTAGAGGCCAGCAGCCCTTTTCTGCACTTGCATGTGTGCACTGCTGAGCCTGAGGTCAGTTTAAAAGTAGCCCTGTGTGTGCAGAAAGAGGCAAGAGAGGTGCAGAAAGAGGCAAGAGAAGTGCAGAAAGAGGCAAGAGAAGTACAGAAAGAAGCAACAGAGGTGCAGCAAGAGGGAAGAGGGTTGCAGAAAGAGGCAAGAGAAGTGCAGAAAGAGGCAGCAGAGGTGCAGAAACAGGCAGAAGAGGTGCAGAAAAAGGGAACGGCTACAGAAAGAAAGAAGAGGGGTGCCAAAAGAGGCAAGATGGGTGCAGAAATTTGCAAGAGAGGTGCAGAAAGTAGCAAGAGCAGTGCAGAAAGAAGCAAGAGAGTTTCAAAAAGAGGCAAGTGAGGTGCAGAAGGAGGCAAGAGAACTGCAGAGAGAGGCAAGAGAGTTGCAGAAACAGGCAAAAGAGGTACAGAAAGAGGGAACAGGGGTGCAGACAGAGGCAAGAGAGGTACAGAAACACGTAAGAGGGGTGCAGAAAGAGGCAAGAGGGGTGCAGAATTGTGCAAGAGAGGTGCAGAAAGAAGCAAGAGCAGTGCAAAAGAACCAACAGAGGTGAAAAAAGAGGCACGTGAGATGCAGAAGGAGGCAAGAAAATTGCAGAAAGAGGCAAAAGGGGTGCAGAAAGAGGGAACAGGTGGGCAGACTGAGGCAAGAGAGGTGCATAAAGAGAGAAGAGGGGTGCAGAAAAAGGCAAGAGGGATGCAGAAATTTGGAACAGATGTGCAGAAAGAAGCAAGAGCAGTGCATAAAGAACCAAAAGAGGTGCAGAAAGAGGCAAGAGGAGTACAGAAAGAGGCAAGTGAAGTGCAGAACGAAGCAAGAGAGGTGCAGAAAGAACCAACAGAGGTGCAAAAAGAGGCAAGAGGGGTGCAGAAAGGGTTAGGAGATGTGCACAAAGAGGCAAGAGGGGTACAGAAAGAGGCAGGAGGGGTACAGAAAGAAGGAAGAGAATTGCAGAAAGAAGCAACAGAGGTGCTGAAAGAGGCACGAAGGGTGCAGAAAGAGACAAGAGAGGTGCAGAAAGAAGGAACAGAGGTACAGAAAGAGGCAAGAGTGGTGCAGAAAGAGGGAAGAGAGGTGTAGAAAGAGGCAAGAGAGTAGCACAAAGAGGAAAGAGGGGTGCAGAAGCAGGCAAAAGGGGTGCAGAAAGAAGCAAGTGAGGTGCAGAAAGAGGCAAGAGAGGAGTAGAAAGAGGCAAGAGAGGTGCAGAAAGAGGCAGCAGAAGTGTTGAAAGAGGCAAGAGAGGGGCAGAAAGAGGCAAGAGAACTGCAGAAAGAGGAAAGAGGGGTGCAGAAACAGGCAAAAGGGGTGCAGAAAGAAGCAAGTGAGGTGCAGAAAGAGGCACGAGAGGTGCAGAAACAGGCAAGAGAGGTGCAGAAACAGGCAACAGAAGTGTTGAAAGAGGCAAGAGAGGTGCAGAAAGAGGCAAGAGAACTGCATAAAGAAGAAAGAGAGTTGCAAAAAGAGGCAAGTGAGGTGCAGAAGGAGGCAAGAGAACTGCAGAAAGAGGCAAGAGAGTTGCAGAAACAGGTAAAAGGGGTGCAGAAACAGGGAACAGGTGGGCTGACTGAGGTAAGAGAGGTGCAGAAAGAGGGAAGAGGGTTGCAGAAAGAGGCAAGAGGGGTGCAGAAAGAAGCAACAGAGGTGCAGAAAGAAGCAAGTGAAGTGCAGAAGGACGCAACAGAGGTGCTGAAATAGGCAAGAGGGGTGCAGAAAGAGGCAAGAGAAGTGCAGAAAGAAACAACAGAGGTGCAGAAAGAGGCAAGAGAAGTGTAGAAAGATGCAAGAGAGGTGCAGAAACAAGCAGGAGAGGTGTAGAAAGAGGGAACAGGGGTGCAGAAAGAGGCAAGAGAGGTGCAGAAAGAGGCAAGAGAGGTGCAGAAAGAGGCAAGAGAGGTACAGAAAGTGGAAGAGATGAGCAGAACGAGGCAAAAGAAGTGCAGGAAAAAAAGAAAGTTGCAGAAAGAAGCATCAGAAATGCAGAAAGTGGCAAGAGAGGCGCAGAAAGAAGCAATAGTGGTTTGCACACCATTAGTACCAATTTAACACCCACATTTAGCAATAAGTAACAGGTGACCATTCTAGGTTTGCAAAGGGCCTTCCACCACGCTGTAACACTTGTCGCTGCATTTTTGGTAACGTTTGAGCCGTTTGAGCTAGAAACAAGGCTTTTTTTGTTCAAATCTGCAGATTAGGCAGCAGATGATGGATTATGTGGCTAATGCGGAAAATGTATAATTGTGCGAAAGTCAGTGCAGCAAAACAGTTGCATAATTCCAGTGGCCCTGCTCATACCTCTGACTAGGTCCAGAAGTGCTCCTTAGTGATTCCTTCTTTTTTTTGTCTAAATGAGTTCATAATTTACCTTTTATGGAAACGAGGAAGACTAAACCTGAGGTTACCACTCCACAACACAGACTACCATACCACATAATTACTCTCCATAACAAATAATCCCACTCTACATAATTCCTATACACTAAATACCACATACTTTCTATCTACATAATTTCACTGCACAACATACCACATAATTCCACTACACACAAGGTACATCCACTCCACTCCAAAAAACATTAGTAAAAAACTTTTAGATTTACAACGCAAATAGCTGTAACTCTTGCAAATGCGAGACCTATTACATTACAAATGCTTCTTTAACTGGTAGTCACGTTTGCAGAGTGGTGGAGAAAGGGGGCTGGGCATCCAACCAGCGCTCAGGAATTCCGTTACATAGGACTTACAGGAGGTACCAGGAGGGCTACTTGGCCGCCGAAGTCCATCAGGAGTAAAGTGGACTTCATCCCCCAACCAGTACTGTGCCAGGAGGCGCAATTGCAGAGTGGTGGAGAAAGGTGAGCATGGCCTCCGAAGACCTCTCAGCAATCCCACTGTGTAGGACTTACTGGAGGTAACAGGAGGGGTAGTTGGCCCCCAAGGTGAACCTTGGGGGCCAACTACCCCTCCTATTACCTCCAGTAAGTCCCACACAGCAGGATTGCTAAGTTCTCATAGCAGGCCACGCCCCTTTCCCCACCACTCTACAAACGCACTTCCTGGCGCGCTCTTGGATGAGGATTAAAGTCCCCTTCGCTTCTGGGGGTCCTTAGGGGCCAACCTGCCTACCTGATACCTCCAGTATGTCCAAAATAGTGGGATCGCTGAAAGGTGGACACAGGCCACGCCCCCTTTCTCCACCACTCAGCAAACACGCCTCCTGGCGTGTTTGGGGTTGGGAGATTAAGTCCCCTTGAATCCTGAGGGTCCCTAGGGGCCAACTAGCCCACCAGGTACCTCCAGTAAGTCCCACACAGCTGGATTGCTGAGAGTGGTCCGAGGCACACCCCCAATTTACACCACTTTGCAAACGCACCTCCTGGCGCACTGCTGGTGGGGCAATGAGGTCCTCTTGTGTCCTGAGGACCTCAGGACTAAAGTGGACTTCATCCCCAGCAGGTTTCAAGAAGCAAAGCAGTGTTTGCTATGGCAGGGCGGGGGCCATGCTCCCGCCCTGCCATAGCAAACGGCAATCTCCCTGGGGTGGCACCCCAGGACATTGCAGGAGCCGGCCCTGGGGGGTGGCTGGCCCCAGGGCCATCTAGGGCTCCAGGAGGGGGGCCGCACTGCCCCCCTCACAACTGTTTAAAGCCCCGGGGAGGTGGTTGTCCCAGGGGGTCCGCAACGGACCCCCAAATTTAAATAATTAGTGCCCCGGGGAGGTGGTGGTCCCCAGGGCAGTGTCGGGGGGCAGGAGCCCCCCCACACTTTATAATTTTAATTTAAGCCCCGGGGAGGTGGTGGTCCGCGGGGCTTGGGGGGCCCGCGAGGCCCCCCTGCCCATAATGATGAATGCCCCGGGGAGGTGGCGGTCCCTGGGGCAGCATGAGGAGGGGCAGGAGCCCCCCATGCATTTTTTTTACAAGACCCAGGGAGGTGGTGGTCCTCAGGGCTGGGGGGGCTGCGTGCCCCCTGCACATAATGGATAAAGCCCCGGGGAGGTGGCGGTCCCCGGGGCTGCGGGGCCCCCGTGGGCCCACCATAATTTATTGCACATTTCCCCCGGGACCGTGCCCACCCGGGGGCTTATAGAAAAGGAAGCGAGGGAGCCCGCGCAATGTTTTTTTTAATTTTCACGGCCGTATCGCGCATTCAGCGCGAATTCGGCTGATTTATTTTTAAAACAAATGCTTTTTTTGGCCCTGGGGGTCCTTGTGGGACCCCCTGAGCAGGCCTAGGGGGTCAGGGTGTTTCTACCTTGCCCCCTTTTCTTATTTTTATCATTTTTTTAACAGTTTTCTTGTGACTCTGTGACTGAGTCACAAGATGGCTGCCAACACTTCCTGGTTTGGAGTGTTGGCAGCCAATCAAAACGAAGCTCGTGTTCGGGAGGGTTCTCGGCTCCTCCTTGGTGATCTGATGTATAAATTTCTATTTTTTTTATTTCTCAGAAACTACTGAACGGATTTACACCATTTAAAAAATAGGCTGCTTTCTGAACCAAGAGCTACCTTTTTGCCAAATTTGGTGTAATTCCGTTCAGCAGTTCGGGCTGTAGCCTGTTCCAAAATTTCCTATGGAAATTACCATGGGGAAAACGCATTTTGGGACCCCCCTTTTTTCTCGGCCCCCGCTTGACGAATCACCCCAAAACTTTCAAGACAGGAGCTGACCAAAGCTGGTCATTAGTTTTAAATATTTTGCGAAGATTCGTCAAACGGTACCAAAGATATTGGCAAAAGAAAAACCGCTTTTCCTATGGAACCTAGGACATAACTATAACTACCTACTGGCGACTGCCAGTAGGTAATATATATAGATATATATATATATATATATATATATATATATATATATATATATATATATATATATATCATTTCACAATCCTTTCCCGGCAGGAAAGGACAAAGCGGGTCGCACTCCCGTAGAATATTGCAATTTTTAGTTTATTTTCTCCTTTACATCAAGTGGAAATACAGGCAACAAGACCGACACGTTTCGGTATTACCCAAATACCTTGTTCACGATCTCAGGCATGTACTTGTGAGCACTGTTTAAATATTTTTAAACTTCACTTACATCACTTCCTGTTTGTGATCACAAGTGCCCCTATGAATTATGGGAGTTGTAGTGTCATACATTTTTTAGTTTTTTTTCCATTTTTTCAGTGAAATAAACATGTCATTTTCATGGCATTTTTAACTGTTAAGTGCCAAAAACAAAAAAGGGTGAAAAGGTTTGATACTGAACTTTCAAATGGACCGATTAATAACATCAGGAGAAAGAAAGCATATGGGGAAACTTGAAAATTGTAAATTTTAACTCCCTTTTTAATTCACTTTTTCACAAACCTTTTCACCCTTTTTTGTTTTTGGCACTTAACAGTTAAAAATGCCATGAAAATGACATGTTTATTTCACTAGAACCACCAATGTTATCCTATGGAAGAAAATTCAATTCACAGGTAAGTTACTTTAACGTTACTTTTCTTACTCAGTGCTGGATGCCTAGATTCAGCACTGGGACATTTCCTGAAAGCAGTTGAGAAAATGCGTTTTGGTTATTTGTGTGATTTTTAAGGAATATTCTTAGTTTTCAAAAGTCAACACTTAGAAACTTTTTGGGAGAAAAAGTGTTAATGTTATTCTATGAGGAAAAACAGGTTATCGGTTTCGAGGTAAGTAATAGGTCTTTTGAGTTAGGGTTCTGGGGTTAGACTCAGGGGTCTCCCAGGGTCAGTGATGCACTGTTGTTGCACCCTCAGCGGCACTAGGGCAGCCGGGTGCAGAGTGTTGAGGCCAAATGTTATCCTATGGAGGATAGGGGGACTCCGGTTGCTGGCTGCTGGCAAGCAGGCCACGGGGTTGTGGGAGCAAAGCTCCTAGGGTTAAGCTCAGGGCAAGTTGGGGACCAAGTTAGCACAAAAGGGGCACCCTCAGCGGCTCTAGGGCGGCCGGGTGCAGGGTGCTGTTTTGAGGTCGGGTGCCCTGTTGATTTCAATAGAGATTCTCCGTGACAAAGAAACACTGCAGGCTCGGAGACGAGGATCTTCCAGGAGCTACCACCACTTCGAGGGGTAAGGTGGGATGTAGAGGGTTGGTTAGGCACCGCTGGGTTGGGCACACAAAGCCGTGGGGCATCGGGTGCAGGGGTGCCTTGGGACGTCAGATTTTCTTACCCGCTCTGGTCGCGGTAGGGGGGTCCTCTGGATTGAGGCTGCAGGCGTCATCAGGAGGCTTGAGGCAGGTCAGGGGCTGCCGGATCTCGGGTCAGGATCGCTGGGGGGACCTCCTCAGGGTATTTGCCCACTCGAGCTCGGGCTGGATTCGGCGGGTGCAGAGTGTGCGGGATTCGCGGTTCCTGGCTGGCACCAGAAGCTGCAGTTCAAACACGTCCGGTGTTCACGGGAGAAACAGCTTGGAAGGTGAAGGCAGGCAGGTCCTCCAGGGTTTTTGAGGTTGCTGGCCGCTGGACACGCCGGGGTTTTGCAGGAGCAGGTTCGAGGGGAGACAGGCCTGTAGGGCTGGGGCCAAGTCAGTGGGCGTTGTCCTCTTGTTAGCTCTGCACGGCTTCTCGTCCTTCTTCTTCTCTTCTTTTTCTTGTAGTTGCTGTATCTGCCTTCCTGGTTCAGGGTTGCCCCCTAAATACTGTATTTAGGGGGTGTTTTAGGGGTCTTGAGGTCAGTAGCCAATGGGCTACTGACCTTAGGGTGACTACACCCTTGGTGTGCTCACCCCACGTGGGGGAGTGAGCACAATCCCTAGTCCTGATTGGGGAGTGCCTGCCATCTGCAAGATGGCGAGCATTGGAGAGTGGGCTTCACTTCGCCTCCCCCACCTGAGGGGTGGAGTTGGAAGAGGTGGGCACACCTCCTGGGCTGGCTAGTTTTTCCCACCTGTCTTCCCGCCGAAAGGGAGGGAGACAGGAAGGGAGCCTGCTCCTGATAGCAGGAGAGGCTGGGGGTCGCATTACAAAGGCTGCCAGGCCTTTGAAGCTCCCCTGCCACAGATGGCTCTTCCTGGCCTGGGGGAGGTGTGTACACCTCCGCCCAGGAAAGGCTTGTTTCTGGGCTCAGGGAGCGTAGGCTCCCACCCTAGGGGTCCAGAAACATGTCTTGTGGTGGCAGGCTGGTATGTACCAGTCAGGGAACCCACCAGAGGCTGGTCGTTTTTCAGGGGGCATCTCAAAGATGCTCTCTGTGTGCATTTTTCATTAAATCCCACACTGGCATCAGTGTGGGTTTAATGTGCTGAGAAGTTTGATACCAAACTTCTCAGTTTTCAGTGCAGCCATTATGGTGCTGTGGAGTTCGTAATGACAAACTCCCAGCACCAAATACTCTTAATGGTAGCACTGAACTTACAATTTCTAAGAATGGACTTAGACACTGTAGGGGTACAGGGCTCATGCACCTGTACCCTCACCACTGGTATAGTGCACCCAGCTAGAGGGGTGACTGACCTATGCCAGGGCAGTGGGTTGTAGGCATGGCCCACAGAGGTGTGTGCCATGTCGACTCTTCACTTTGTTCTGCACCAAAACACGCAGCCTGCAAAGGCAGTGTGTGTGTGTAAAGGTACAGGGCCTCTAAGGGTGGCACAATAAGTGCTGAAGCCCTTAGAGGTCTTCCCTGGTCACAGTGCCCTGGGTACCTGTGGTACCATTTACCAGGGGCTGACCTGTGGCCAGAGATGCCAATTGGGTACAGTTTTGGGGAAAGAACACAGGCCCTGGGAACCTGATTGGCAGGGACCCAGGGCACATCAAGTCAAAGTGCATCAGTGGTCTGGCAAAAAGTGGGGGGAGTTACTGCAACAGAAACCCACTTCCTTACAGGGCCTACGACCAGCTCTCAGGGAACCTGCTGTGTCGGACTTACTGGAGATAACAGGAGGGCTTCTGGACTCCAAGAACCCTCATCATTCAAGAGGACTTCATCCCCTAACCAGCAGTGCACCAGGAGGCATGTTTGCAGATTGGTGGAGAAAGGGGGCGAGGCCTCCAAAGACCTCCAGCAATTCCACTGTGTGGGACTTTCTGGAGATAACAGGAGGGCTTCTGGACTCCAAGAACCCTCATCATTCAAGAGGATTTCATCCCCCAACCAGCAGTGCACCAGGAGGCATGTTTGCAGATTGGTGGAGAAAGGGGGCAAGGCCTCCAAAGACCTCTCAGCAATTCCACTGTGTGGGACTTACTAGAGGTAACATGAGGGCCTGTTGGCCCCCCAGAATCCTGTAGAGCTAAGGGGACTTAATCCCCCAACCAGCAATGCACCAGGAGGTTCTCTGCAGAGTGGTGGAGGAAGACGGCGCGGCTTCCAAAGTACTCTCAGCAATCGCACTCTGTGGTACTTACTGTAGGTAACAGGAGGGCTTGTTGGCCCCCAAGGACCCTCTTGAGCCAAGGGGACTTCATCCCCTAACCAGTTTTGCACCACGAGGCATGTTTACAGAGTGGTGGTGAAAGAGAGCGGGCCTCTTGTGACTTGCTGGTCATTTAGAAAACAAATAGTAATATTTATTTAGGGAGGGGGCCACATGGCCCCCCTTCCCTTGGCCAATTTTGCCCCGGGGACAACATCCTCCAGGGCCAGGCCTCTTTCAAATGGGGCGGGGGCTACAAGACCCCCCTCCCAGTCTGATTTTGGCACCAGGGACCCCATCTCCTGGGGCCCAGCCTACCTCTAATAGGGGAGGAGGGTATGCGCCCCCTCACTGGGCCGATTTAGGCCTCATGACCCCATCCCCCAAGGCCCAGAATTTTTTTATTTTTTAAACTTCTAGGGCAAGGGGCACTTTCCCAGGCCAATTTCGGCCCTGTGGAACCTATCTCTTGGGGCCTGGCCTACCTCTAATAGGGAAGGGGGATGCACTGCCCTCTCCCCGGGCTGATTTTGGCCCCAGTGACCTCATCCCCCAGGGAACGGCTAGTCACAGATGGGGGCTGCGTGGCCACCCTCCCTGGGCCAAATTCAGCCCCAGGGACCCCATCCCCTGGAGCCTGCCAATATTTTAGTGGGTGCCCCCAGGGTACCCACTCTCCATTGAGACCGCAGGGATAGCCTGAAGGCCCCAGCGTTGCTTTTATACATAGGGAGCTGCTGCAAAGTCAGCTCTCTGTGTCTAAAAGCAATTTTGCTCCGCTTCTAGCAAGTGAGAGCTTTCTCTATGCTCTCGTTTGCGAGAAACAGAGCGTTTGCTGTGGCTTCTTGAGAGCAGTGAAGCTTCTGCCAAGCCATAGCAAACAGCTATGTCCCTGGGGGTAGGCACCCTAGGACATAGCAGGAGCCGGCCCGAGGAGGTGGTGATCTCCAGGGCCATGTATGGCTCTAGAAGGAGAGCCATGTGGCCCCCCTCCTTTCTTACAATTTGCCTCAGGAAGGTGGTGGTCCCCAGGGCTGTAGGGCAGTGCGCAGCTCCCCTCACATTATTTGCAATTAAAGCTCTGGGAACGTGGCAGGCCCCAGGGCTGCAGGGGGGTCCGCACAGCCCCCTCGCATTATTTTTAAGTGAAGCCCCGGGGAGATGCTGGCCCTGGGGCTGGGGTGGTCCATGAGGCCCCCATACATAAAGAAAAAGCCCCAGGGAGGTGGTGTTACCTGGGGCAGTAGGGGAGGCTGTATGGGCCTCCATCACATTTTGAAAAAAAGAAGTGGTGGTCCCTGGGGCATTAGTAAGCCCCAGGAGGGGGTCATGCACCCCCCTCCTATATTATCCAAAGGCCCCCGAGACCTGGCCCACCCGGGTGGCGATTAATAACAAAGCACGGGAACCCACGCTTCAATTTTATTTTCCAGATTGACTCCCACTGAATGTTTTTTTTAAAAAGGCTTAGGAGGTCTGAGTGTTTCTAACCTGCCCCCGTTTCTTTTTTTAATGTTTTTTTTCTGTGACTCGGTTGAACCATGTCGCAAGATGGCTGCCAACACTTCCAGGTCTGACGTGTTGGCAACCAATCAGATCTGAGCACGAGATTGGAAGGGGTTGCGGATCCTATGTGTCCCTCGATGTGCCACTGGAAATTTCTTTAAATAACTCTGCAACTATTGAACAGATTTACACCAATTCACAAATCGGCACTTCCCTGGAAAAACATCTACCCTCCTGCCAAATTTTGTATAAATCCGTTCAGCATTTCGGGCTGTAGCCATGTCTAAAGTTCCTAAAGAAATTAACAGGGAGAAAACAAATTTTGGGACCCCCTTTTTTCTCGGCCCCCTCTTGACGGATCACCCAAAATCTTTCAAGACAGTAGCTGAACTGAGCATTGACCTAGTTTTGAAAATTTTGCGAGGTTTTGTCAAACAACTCCAAAGTTATTGGCTAAAAAAATGCTCTTCCCCTGGAAACTTGGTCCTAACTATAACTACCAACTGGAGACCACCAGTAGGTAATATATATACACACACACAAACACTGTTGGACTTGGCCCTTATTGTCCTAAAATCTTTCGCTTTTCCCCCCTAGCCTTTTTACCATGTGTGAAATAATACCTACTGCACAATGGCGTGCGCAGATTTATTTGTACTGTTGTAAAGAAATGTTACTTTTAAAATGGACGCCATTCCTGTCTGCACATGTGCCGCCTGACTGAGGTGGGTTGGCAGTCTAGTAGTTTGTTTCCCAGCACCCCCTGCTTTTGGAGGGAAGCCTGGCACCCAGGGTGCTCTACTCCTTCCCCTAAACCAGTTGGGACCGGTTTCCCAGGGAACCTTCCAGAAGCTTCCAGCCCTTTCTGGTAGGTGGGGTGAGGGGGGCTGTGCCTCCATGTGCTCAGATGGAGCGTGGACTTGACTGAGAGGGGACACTCTGCCAGGAGGTACCACCACATTGGGCCTGTGTGCTGGCCCCTGTGCCCATCTGCACCCCTCCGCTGTCCACAGGGCCAGTGAGAGCCTTTTACTGGAGTGAAGACTGCTGTGTCAGGAGGAGTGCCACTTTATGGGAGATGACTGCTTCTAGGAGCTGCTGTCCTGTTCTGATGAGTACCCACTGCCTGCTGATCTTGCCCAGTATTGCCTGCCTGCTCTCCAGCCGTCCTAAGCCCAGCACCTGGTGAGCACTATATCTTACTGCCAGCTGCCTGCTGCCTAGCACCCTGTGAGCACGTGGTCTGCCCAGGAGAAGAGAGGAGCTGATGCCTGCAGCGCTGTGCTGCTAAAGCGCTATAACTGTGCCACAGGGGAAGAGGAGCGCTGCAACTTTATTTTGTGGGACTTAGCACTACAACCTTATTCCTGCACCAGGAGAGCGCTGCCTCCAGCCCTGCCCAGGAGAAGAAGGTGCGTGGGTCCTGCAGCGCTGGGCTGCCGGAGTGCCATATTTGCATTGACTGTGCTCTGCTTGCTGCGAGAGTGCTATAACTGTGCCCAGCAGAAGAGGAGCGCTACATTTGAAGTGACTGACCATCCCTGCCTGCTGGCTAGCGCCTGGAGAAGAAGAGCGCTTTATCTTATTGCCCAGGAGGTGAGGAGCTGACATCTGCAGCGCTGTGCTGCGAGAGCGCTATATTTCCAGTGACTGTGCCTTCCTGCCTGCTCCCTAGCGCCTCGGGAGGGCTATATTTCATTGCCAGTGAAGGGGAGCGCTACCACTTTATGGTGTGGGACCTAGCGCTTTGTGGGCGCTACAACTTAATTTCAGCCCAAGAACTTTCCTGCCGCCTAGCGCCTCGTGAGCGCTATATGTAAATTGCCAAGGAGGAGTCCTGCGGCGGAGGGGGCCCGAGGCACATTGTCGGTGCCTGCCCCTCCGCGCTGCTGACGAGGAGAAGGCTCCGCTGAGGGTGAAGCCAGGAGAGGTCCCAGAAGCGGGACCTGTCGGGGCACATTGCCGGTGCCCGTAGACTGCAGAGACATCCAGAGGGGCCTCAGACTGCCGGTGAGTGGGGCTCAGTCATCCTGTGGTTGGGGGTATGTCGGGGCACATTGTCGGTGCCCGTCCCGGTGCCAGTATTCTTTGGAGGGCATTGGTTGTGTTTAGAGTCCCATAGGAGGGGGCTCCAACGTGCCCAGTACTTGTTTCCTCCCTCAGCTGCACGACAGAGGCATTTTGGGAAATTCTAGAGTCCCAGAAGAGGGGCTCCACCGTGCCAGAGTTCTTGTGGGCAGATTCCTGTTAGAGCCCGGAGTGGGACTCCCATCGCTGCATTGTTGGTGCCAGTGCTTGTTGGGTTTACCCAGCTACCCCGCAGGACAGGGGGCAGCTGCCACGCATTGGGGGCATTGGATTACCCAGAAGGGAAAGAGAGAGGAGTGAGGGACCCTCCTGCCCTAGCGCTTTGCGCACCTTGTTTTCGCTGCCCTTGCAGCCAGCCCTGACTTTGCGGGATATAGAGCTTCTGAGCCCCCGAGAGAGGCCAGTTGGCCTGGGCCCAGTTTCAGAGTGTTGTGCCCCCGATTGGGACGACTGGGGCTTATGCTTGTGAGGCCTAGCGCCTCTTATGATTTATGTATAGGTGATTTATGCTAAGGCTATGCCTGCGCTAAAGGGGTCTATGCTAATGCATTTATGCTGGTAATGTTTTCCCCCAAATTGCTAATGTGTTGTTCATGCTTTCACCCTAATGGTGTCGCCTCCATGCCCACATGTTCAGGCCTAATGCTGTGTCGCTAATGATGGTGGTGCCTCTATGCTCACCTGGTTTTGCGTAATGCTAATGTTATGTATGCACAGTGTGATGGTATGCCTAAGGTTGCATTTTATGCTAATGCCAATCTGAATATGCATGTTGCATTTCCATGCCTAACCTAAGGTTCTCATCCCAGGCCTCCTGTTAAAGTGATTTATACAGATGTGTTCATACCTAGGGTTATGCTAATGTGCCTAATGCTTTTTCCTAGGGTGGACATTGCTGAGGTTTATGCCCCGCCTAGGTGGCCTACCCCTGATGAGAGTGTCTCCTATGTTTCCATGCCTAATTGTTGCCCACGATGTGTTTTTATGCATATTGAGATGCCTCATGCAAGTTGCCTAATGTTATGCCCACAAGGATCCTGCCTGTAAGTGCGGGTTGTTACACAGTTACTGATGCTTGCACATTTATCCTGTGTACTTGTGATGATTCCGGCAGCGGCCCGATTGGCCCTGCCTTGTAAATAGTCCCCCTCTGTAAATGACTACCTGGTGCCAGTTGGCTCCGTGTTCACCATGTGATTGCATCCTACTGTATTTGGTATAATACACAAGTTATTTTCCATGCAACCTGGTGTGGTCTCCTTTTGTAGTGTGCCTGGTGTGTCACCTGTGAGTGTGCTGCGCAGATGCTTTACACATTTCCTCCGGAGTTTGGCCCGCCCGCTTTGCACCACGCTACCCGTTTCTAACATTGGTGGCAGCGGTGGGATAGGACTTGTGTTTGCGCAGTACCACAGCGACAACTGGTTGCACTACAAAGGGTGCACTTGAGAGTAACCACAGATTTGGGGACTGTTTTGCTGACTGTATTCCCTCCTGGAAGTGTTGTGTTGGGGATTGTGTCTCCCTGTTGCACTGTGAGTGGTGTATCCCGAGAGTATCTCACCAGGATGGGGTTAACCTACGACGAGGATTGCCTGGGGGAGTACACTGAGCAGGAGGTGATAGACCTCTGCCAAGAGAGAGGGATACCCACAGTAGGCAACACCCACAGGAAGTTGTTCCTCTATGAGGTCCTGAGAAGGGGGAACCCTTAGAGCCCTGCGCGGACCTTTCCGATTACCCCTCCGCATATTTAAGGGATGGATTTGGTAGAGACCGTGGGGAGGACTCTGAGAGTGAGGGGTCCCAGTCCATAACCCTGGAGGGGGGTGACTTTGAGGAGGAAGAGGATGTTAGGGCAGTGAAAGAGGTCACCAGAGAGAGGGAGTCCCATGCTGGGCCCAGCCCTGGGGGCACTGCCCCACCCCTTTCCCTGTCCCCAGAAGAGTGGGTAGATAGGAGGGAAGAAAGGGAGCATCAGCTGGTGCTGGAAAGGCTCAGAGTGGAGCTAGCGCAGCTGAGAGTTGAAGAAAAGAGGCTAGAGACCGAGAGGGTCCTAGCACAGGAGAGAATGGCTGAGGCGGAGAGGGCCTTCGCCAGGGAGAGACTAGCTCAGGGGGTAGGTTGTCCCCTGAGAGTGGTGTCTGTGGTCTGGATTCACCAGTGAGGGTGGGATCCAGTGGTGGCAGCGGAGTTTAGCCAGTGCAGGAAGTCCCACTCCCAGAGCCCGGAAGATGGTGCCTGACCCCCAGGAGGAGGGGGACAGGTTGGAGTTCAAGGGCAGGGGAAAACTCTCCCATCAGTCTTGGGGGAGTATGTGGACGGGTGTTGGACCGCACTGGAGGAGTGGATGGTGTGTGGCGTGGTGACAGATGGGGAAGAGCTGTTCCGCCTGATTATCAGGGAGCATGTGCTCAAGAGTTGTCTTCCCAGGTTGCGCCACCACCTGTTGCAGTGTGGGCTCTCCGACCCCAGGGAGCTTGCACGGGAGGCAGACCTTTGGGTGAGTGCCAGAGAGTCTGAGAGGGCATTGGGGAGTGATCCTGAAGGGAGTGGTGCAGGGATCTCCCAACCCAGCGAGGTGGGAGAGGTGGAGAATAGCCCAGCTAGGTCCCAGGATAGTGAGAGGGTTGTAGGGCCTCACATCCTATCTATAGGAAGGAGTGAGATGGGGAGGTGTCCCGAGGTGCCCCAACCGCAGTCTCAGGGCCTGGAGAGTTCCATAAGGGAACCCCAGGTTGGGAGCCTAGGCTGTCCCGATGGGCCGTCCATGGAAGGGGATCCCCCAGTGTCAGGAGAACCTGGGGCGTCGGTATTCAGAGCTCCAGGGGTTCTGGGGTCTGCTCAGCCACAGGGTTTAGATCCTGGGCTGGTGTGCCAGGTTCAGGGGCTGCCTGACCTGGAGGGAGGGACACTTGTAATCAAGGTCCCTACCGGTTTGACTTCCAGGGGTACTTCTCCAGGTGGGAGGGTGCGGAACTCTGGAAGGGGGTGCCGAGGGAGGAAGGACTCGCCTCTGGCACCGGCTCAACCACAGGGCTTCGATCCTGGGTTGGGAGGCCCGGTTCAGGTATTGCCTGACCTGGCGGGAGGGACGTCTGTAAGCAGTGTCCCCCGGAGTTGTCTTCCAGGGCGCTACTCCAGTTGAGAGGGTGCAGAACTCTGGGAGGGGTGCAGAGGGAGGGAGGACTCGCCTCTGGCACCGGTGCAACCTAAGGGTTTAGACCCTGGGTTGGGGGAGCGGTTGCAGGGTCACGGCCCTGGAAGAGTGAGAGAGTGGTGTTCTGAGGGTGCCCCGCATAGGAGGAGAGGGCGGAACCCCAGAAGGAGAGGTAGGGAGAGGAGAGCCTCGCCCCTACCTGGTGGACAGTGTGAGAGTGTGGTCCCTAGGTGGGAAGACCATTGGCAGTTTGGGACTGCACAGAGGAAAGGGAGAGTGGTCAAAGGGTACTACGGGCCTGGGGCTACTGCCCCCCACTCTGTGAGACAGCCAGGGCCAGAGACATCTGGATGGCCTAGGGCCCGGTCCTGGCTGCAGCCAACTAGGGAGCACCAGTGGGGTGGCCTAGTTGGGTCAGGAGGAGTTGAGAGAGGGAACCATCGGGTTCCAGAGTGGAGAAGAACCTGCGGGTGTTCCTGCAGTTGTGGGCCCACGTCCAAGTTCTCTCGCCCTAAGCAGGGAAGCCCATCAAGGCATTGATCGGTCTACCCTGGCTTTTGGCTGGGAGGGGGTTGTGTTGGACTTGGCCCTTATTGTCCTAAAATCTTTCGCTTTTCCCCCCTAGCCTTTTTACCATGTGTGAAATAATACCTACTGCACAATGGCGTGCGCAGATTTATTTGTACTGTTGTAAAGAAATGTTACTTTTAAAATGGACGCCATTCCTGTCTGCACATGTGCCGCCTGACTGAGGTGGGTTGGCAGTCTAGTAGTTTGTTTCCCAGCACACCCTGCTTTTGGAGGGAAGCCTGGCACCCAGGATGCTCTACTCCTTCCCCTAAACCAGTTGGGACCGGTTTCCCAGGGAACCTTCCAGAAGCTTCCAGCCCTTTCTGGTAGGTGGGGTGAGGGGGGCTGTGCCTCCATGTGCTCAGACGGAGTGTGGACTTGACTGAGAGGGGACACTCTGCCAGGAGGTACCGCCACATTGGGCCTGTGTGCTGGCCCCTGTGCCCATCTGCACCCCTCCGCTGTCCACAGGGCCAGTGAGAGCCTTTTACTGGAGTGAAGACTGCTGTGTCAGGAGGAGTGCCACTTTATGGGAGATGACTGCTTCTAGGAGCTGCTGTCCTGTGTTCTGATGAGTACCCACTGCCTGCTGATCTTGCCCAGTATTGCCTGCCTGCTCTCTAGCCGTCCTAAGCCCAGCACCTGGTGAGCACTATATCTTACTGCCAGCTGCCTGCTGCCTAGCACCCTGTGAGCACGTGGTCTGCCCAGGAGAAGAGAGGAGCTGATGCCTGCAGCGCTGTGCTGCTAAAGCGCTATAACTGTGCCACAGGGGAAGAGGAGCGCTACAACTTTATTTTGTGGGACTTAGCACTACAACCTTATTCCTGCACAAGGAGAGCGCTGCCTCCAGCCCTGCCCAGGAGAAGAAGGTGCGTGGGTCCTGCAGCGCTGGGCTGCCGGAGTGCCATATTTGCATTGACTGTGCTCTGCTTGCTGCAAGAGTGCTATAACTGTGCCCAGCAGAAGAGGAGCGCTACATTTGAAGTGACTGACCATCCCTGCCTGCTGGCTAGCGCCTGGAGAAGAAGAGCGCTTTATCTTATTGCCCAGGAGGTGAGGAGCTGACATCTGCAGCGCTGTGCTGCGAGAGCGCTATATTTCCAGTGACTGTGCCTTCCTGCCTGCTCCCTAGCGCCTCGGGAGGGCTATATTTCATTGCCAGTGAAGGGGAGCGCTACCACTTTATGGTGTGGGACCTAGCGCTTTGTGGGCGCTACAACTTAATTTCAGCCCAAGAACTTTCCTGCCGCCTAGCGCCTCGTGAGCGCTATATGTAAATTGCCAAGGAGGAGTCCTGCGGCGGAGGGGGCCCGAGGCACATTGTCGGTGCCTGCCCCTCCGCGCTGCTGACGAGGAGAAGGCTCCGCTGAGGTGAAGCCAGGAGAGGTCCCAGAAGCGGGACCTGTTGGGGCACATTGCCGGTGCCCGGAGACTGCAGAGACATCCAGAGGGGCCTCAGACTGCCGGTGAGTGGGGCTCAGTCATCCTGTGGTTGGGGGTATGTCGGGGCACATTGTCGGTGCCCGCCCCGGTGCCAGTATTCTTTGGAGGGCATTGGTTGTGTTTAGAGTCCCATAGGAGGGGGGCTCCAACGTGCCCAGTACTTGTTTCCTACCTCAGCTGTACGACAGAGGCATTTTGGGAAATTCTAGAGTCCCAGAAGAGGGGCTCCACCGTGCCAGAGTTCTTGTGGGCAGATTCCTGTTAGAGCCCGGAGTGGGACTCCCATCGCTGCATTGTTGGCGCCAGTGCTTGTTGGGTTTACCCAGCTACCCCGCAGGACAGGGGGCAGCTGCCACGCATTGGGGGCATTGGATTACCCAGAAGGGAAAGAGAGGAGTGAGGACCCTCCTGCCCTAGCGCTTTGCGCACCTTTGTTTTCGCTGCCCTTGCAGCCAGCCCTGACTTTGCGGGATATAGGGCTTCTGAGCCCCTGAGAGAGGCCAGTTGGCCTGGGCCCAGTTTCAGAGTGTTGTGCCCCGATTGGGACGACTGGGGCTTATGCTTGTGAGGCCTAGCGCCTCTTATGATTTATGTACAGGTGATTTATGCTAAGGCTATGCCTGTGCTAAAGGGTCTACGCTAATGCATTTATGCTGGTAATGTTTTCCCCCAAATTGCTAATGTGTTGTTCATGCTTTCACCCTAATGGTGTCGCCTCCATGCCCACATGTTCAGGCCTAATGCTGTGTCGCTAATGATGGTGGTGCCTCTATGCTCACCTGGTTTTGCGTAATGCTAATGTTATGTATGCACAGTGTGATGGTATGCCTAAGGTTGCATTTTATGCTAATGCCAATGTGAATATGCATGTTGCATTTCCATGCCTAACCTAAGGTTCTCATCCCAGGCCTCCTGTTAAAGTGATTTATACAGATGTGTTCATACCTAGGGTTATGCTAATGTGCCTAATGCTTTTTCCTAGGGTGGACATTGCTGAGGTTTATGCCCCGCCTAAGGTGGCCTACCCCTGATGAGAGTGTCTCCTATGTTTCCATGCCTAATTGTTGCCCACAATGTGTTTTTATGCATATTGAGATGCCTCATGCAAGTTGCCTAATGTTATGCCCACAAGGATCCTGCCTGTAAGTGCGGGTTGTTACACAGTTACTGATGCTTGCACATTTATCCTGTGTACTTGTGATGATTCCGGCAGCGGCCCGATTGGCCCTGCCTTGTAAATAGTCCCCCTCTGTAAATGACTACCTGGTGCCAGTTGGCTTCGTGTTCACCATGTGATTGCATCCTACTGTATTTGGTATAATACACAAGTTATTTTTCATGCAACCTGGTGTGGTCTCCTTTTGTAGTGTGCCTGGTGTGTCACCTGTGAGTGTGCTGCGCAGATGCTTTACACATTTCCTCCGGAGTTTGGCCCGCCCGCTCTGCACCACGCTACCCGTTTCTAACAAACACACACACACATATATATATATACACATGTATAATTTATTTGGGATGTCATCAGTGATGTCATCAGTGATGTCACTGACCATGTCATGAGTGATGTATTATGTGAGGTCATAAGTAGTGTATTCTTAGGGTATAAGTTATAGTTAGTTGAGGTAACTATAACTCTTGAGTTTCTCTGTAATGTCCCTAAAACCTTAGTTTTTTTCAGTGAATTTCTAAGGTTTTTTTAATTCCATCTCCTAACTATAATGTGCCTGTAAACTTAGTTTTTTTCAGTGAAATGTTAAGGTTTTTTAAATTCTATTTTCTATCTATATCTTCTCTGTAACCTTTGTTTTTTTCAGTGAATTTCTAAGGTTTTTTAAATTATGTTTCCTAACTATAACGTCCCTGTAAACTTTAGCCCGATTCAGAAAAGTAATCTGAGACAAAATCTTAAGACCAAAACTTAAGTTTAACTGAGACAAAATCCTAACTTTACGACTTTCGGTATTCACAAAGGGCATTTAGGAGCAGTAACTACTCCTAAATGCCCTTTGTGAATACCGAAAGTCATAAAGTTAGGATTTTGTCTCAAATCACTTTGTGAATCGGGCCCTTTGTTTTTTCAGTGAATTTCTAAGGTTTCTTTTAATGTTGTTTTCTAACTATAATGTCCCTGTAACCTTTGTTTTTTTAAGTGAATTTCTAAGATTTATGACATTTTATTTCCTAACTGTAACCTGTAACCTTTGAGAGTGAGTGTGTGAGTGAGTGCAAGAGTGTCTCAGTGGGTGTGTGAGTGGGTGTGTTAGTGTCTCAATGGGTGTGTGAGTGTCTCAGTGGGCCTAGGAGTGGCTTCATAAGTGTCTTACAGTGTGTGTGAGTAGGTGCGTGTCTGAGTGGGTGTGCTAGTGGGTGTGTGAGTATCTGAGTGGGTGTCTGAGTGGGTGCATGAGTTTCTCAAAGAGTGTCTGAGTGTTTCTGTGCGTGGGTGTGAGAGTGTCTGAGTGGGTTTATGAGTGCCTCCATGCGTGTGTATCAGTCTGCGAGTAGGTGCATGAGTCTCTGAGTAGGTCTGTGAGTGAGTGCAGAAGTTTCTCAGTGGGTCTGCGAGTAAGTGCATGAGTCTCTGAGTGGGTCTGTGAGTGGGTGCATGAGTTTCTCAGTGGGTCTGTGAGTAAGTGCATGAGTCTGTGAGTGGGTGCATGAGTCTCTGAGTGGGTCTGTGAATAGATGCATGAGTTTAGGAGGTTGGCTCTCTATACACTGTGCTATAGCAAAGTACACTGTGCAGAGAGTCCAGTGGATCCTTTACTGGTATACAGAGGGAAAAGTAGAGAATACTATGTTCTTTTTGTGGTAGTGTGGGTGAGCAGTTAGGCTTATCACAGGGTAGTGCTAAGCATTTGTTGTACTCACAGAGGCAATAAATGAGACACACACCCAAGAATAAATCCTAGGGGTAGGTGAAGAGTTCTGCTCTGCCGGCAGAGTTCACTGAGTTTTACCCATTCCGCATCCCAAAAACTCGGCAAAGTGACGAGGAGCGGAGTTTTTTTTCTTGAGCGGCTCACCAACGGTAAGTTGGCGAGTGCTTGCAAGAAAAAATCTCACGCTAGACCTCCTCTCTGCGAGATTTCTCATCACAGGCGGTCACGGCAGGTTGTGACTGTTCGCATTGAGCAATCTGCCATTCGCTTTAAGGAAGCTGGCACTCGAGTAGAATGTCTACTCAAGTGGCAGAAAGCAGTAGCGTCCTCTGGCACGAATCTGCCATTTGCACTAATTTTACAGTGCGGGCCAAACTCCTGACACAAAAATCAGTTTGAACAGCGTGACTAAACAGACTCCACCGCAGGTGGAACTCCGTGGAGCACGGTGGAGTTTTTCTGGCACTTCATGGAGTTCCGCGTTGTAAAACTCCTTGAACTCCATCCAGGTCTAACAAATCCTAGACCAATTTGTAAAAATAACATTAATTTTTATATAATTTTTCAGACCAAGAACTTTGTTCTATGGTAAGCACTTTTTAAGTTATCATTTTCAAAGTTTGCAGAACAAATCACTGTTGTGCACAAATTACGCACAGAAGAAGTCAATGGGAGAAAATGCATATAAAATCAAACAGTGGGTTCTCAAGGTTCAGCTCCTCGAATTAGGGAGGTTGAAGGGTGCAGAGCAGATTGGGCAGCCAAGCAATGTGCATCGAGATGGTCCTCATGGTCAGTGGCAGGCAGGTTGGCGGGATCATTCCGGGACAGCTGGGCCACTCACGAAGTGGGTCTCAGGAGTCTCGAAGTCCCTGGACGGGTGTCTGCATCCTGGGTAGTTGGAGTCTGGATAGGACTAATTCTTCTCGGTCTTCAGTGTAGGTGGTCTGGTACCGCAGATATTGGCACAGCACAGCTCGGGTAGGTCCTAGTATCCTCTCCCTTGGTGGGGGGGACAGATTTGACCCTCCAGAGCTGATGTACCTCATCTGGCTTGGGAGCTGTTTCAGAGTCGCCAGGGACCAGCAGATCTGTTAACCGGGAATCACGATACGATGCCTCTAGGCTGCAGGGGAGTAGTTCTTGTACTCCAAGGGAGGTTCTCTGTAATTGGTCAAAGGCTGGAGGTGCTCTGGGGTTCTTGAAGGCCTCATAGTTGCAGGACGAGGCAGCACACCACAATTGTCGAGCCCTGGAAGCAGTCGGAAGGGTTTGGTGCAAATTTTCTGCAGCAGGTTTTCGATTCTCGGGTCAGCAGCTCTTCTTTGTCCATTGCACTTCTTAGGTCTGTTGAATCTAAGTTCAGGGTCTGGGTAAGCCACATAAATTATACATTTAGGGGTGTTAAAGGGGGTGACAGGTAGTAGCCAATGTGCTAGCTACCTTTAGGGTGTCTACACCATCTAAGTGACCACTTCCTGTGGGTAGGGGTACTGCCCTAGCCCTGATAGGCTGATTTCCTACCATCCCAAGATGAAGTAATTGAAAAAGTAGTGTCCACATTGCATGCCACACCTTAGAGATGGTGCTGGCTGAATGTGGACACACCTCCTCATCTATCTAAATTTCCTGCCTTTCCTCCCGCCAAATGTGGAGCAGGAAAGGGGGGTTGGCATCCTCCACTATCTGGAGGGAGATGCCTGGATTGTATTTCAAAGTCGGCATTGCCTTTGAAGCTTCCTGCCCTGCCCTTGTGGCCTGGAGGAGGTGGTGGCAGGCTGGCTAAGACTAGTCAAAGGCCACACCAGTGCTTTGTAGGTTTTCAGGGGACCTTCTAAAAGGGTCTCCTGTGTGCATTTATTAATAAATCCAACACTGGCATCAGTAAGGATTTTTTAAGATGAGATATTTGGTACCAAACATCTTAGGGTACAATAAGGCCATCATGGAGCTAGGAAACTCGCAATGACAAGTATCCAGACCATGTACTCTCTATGAATTCCCTGTGCACTTACAGTATCCAAGAATGGACTTAGATATTAAGCAGATATGTCCACACATGGGAGGCAGTGTATCCAGCCTTGTGGCTGTAAGGCCTGCAGTAGGGGTGACTTACCTATACCTCATGCAGTGTCTGTAGGCATGTCACACAGGGATGTGTGCCATGTCGAGTCTCTCCAGTTTACTCTGCACCAAGACACATAGCCTGCAATGGCAGTGTGCATGATCATGGTGAGAGGACCCTAGGGTGGCACAATTTGTGTGGCAGCCCTAGTGGACCCTCTTCAGTCCCAATGTCCTAAGTACCAGGAGTACCATTTACTAGGGGCTTACAGGTGTGGCTGAAGTTGTGCCAATTGTGGTACAGTTTATAGGAAAGAGATCTGGCACTGGGAGCCTGGTTAGCAGAGACCCAGTGCACTTACATTTAAAATCACATCATGCATCAGGAAAAGGTGGGAGGTAGCCATGCCAAAAGAGGCCTTTTCCTACATGCACCCCAAGTGAAAGAGGATGAAACTAACCTTTCCCTAGAGAGTCTTCATCGTCTAAGTGGAAGAATCTGGAAAGGCCATCTGCATTAGCATGGTCAGTCCCAGATCTGTGTTCCACTGTGAAATCCATTCCCTGTAGAGATATGGACCACCTTAACAGTTTGAGGTTTTCATCTTTGATTTGCATTAGCCATCTGTGGTCAGTTTGGACAAGAAAGTGAGAACCAAATAGGTATGGTCTAAGCTTCTTCAGGGACCAAACCACAGCAAAGGTTTCCCTGTCAATTGCACTCCAATGCTGCTCTCTGTGGAGAAGCCTCCTGCTTATGACAGCAACAGGTTGCTCATGGCCATCATCATGGGTCTGGGACAGGGCGGCTCCTATCCCATGTTCAGAGGCATCTGTCTGCACTATGAACCTGTTTGTATAATCTGGACCTTTTAAAATGGGTGCTGAGCACATTGCTTCTTTCAGGGTTTCAAAAGCCCTTTGACAGCTCACTGTGCAGTCAACCTTTTTGGCATCTTTTGGAGGTCAATTCTGTGAGGGAGTCACAATGGACCCATACCTCTGCACAAACCTCCTGTAGTAACCAGCCAAGCCAAGGAATTCTCTGACTTGAGTCTGGGTGGTTCGAGCTACCCAGTACAGAATTGTCTGGATTTTGGGTTGTAGGGGTTGAACTTGGCCTCCACCCATAAGGCGGCCCAAGTATACAACTGTGCCCTGCCCTATATGGCAATTGCTCGCCTTGATAGTGAGGCGTGCACTCTGCAGAGCCTTCGCAACCTTTCCAATGTGAATCAGGTGATTCTGCCAGGTGGAGCTAAAGACAGCAATATCATCTGGATAAGCCGTACTAAAGGATTCCAGCCCAGCAAGGACTTTGTTCACCAGCCTTTCAAAGGTGGCAGGGGCATTCTTTAATTCAAAGGGCATCACAGTGAACTGGAAGTGCCCATCTGGAGTGGAGAATGCTGATTTATTTTTGGCTCCAGGGGTCAGTCCTATCTGCCAGTACCTTGATGTGAGATCAAAAATACTCATATACTTGGCTGCCCCCAACCTGTCAATCAATTGATCAGCCCCAGGAACTGGATGTGCATTCGTTTTTGTGACTGCATTGAGGTCCCTATAGTCCACACCGAACCTCGTTTCTTTCTTTCCACCCTCAGAATGATGCTTAGGAACTAAAACAACTGGGTTGGCCCAGGTGCTCTCTGAGGATTCAATAACACCCAATTCCAGCTTCTTGCTTACTTCAGCCTTGATGCTCTCCTTGACATGGTCAGACTGCATGTAGATTTTTTATTACGGGTAGGCTGTCACCAGTGTACACCAGTTAGTCAGACCAGGGGTCAGGGAGAAAAACTCAGCAAACAGATTTAGGACTTGCCTGCAATCAGTCTGCTGACAAGACCACTCCTTCAACTGGTCCATCTTTATGGTTGTGAGAGAGGAGGTCAGGGAAAGGTTCAGTCTCTGCTTCCTGAACCTCATCTGTGAGCATGGTCATGTCAGCCCTGTCATTATAGGGTTTCAGGCAGTTTACATGTAAGACCCTCTTGAGGTTCCTACATGTGCCAAGGTCAACCAAATATATGACCTCCCCTTTTCTTTCAAGGTTAGGGTAGGGCCCAGTCCGTTTGTCCCAGAGGGCCTTATGTGCCATAGGCTCCAAAACCCACACCTTCTGCCCTGGCTGGAACTCCACCATGGTAGCTTTTTGGTCATACCATAGCTTCTGGAGCTCTTGGCAGACCTCAAGGTTTTTGTTGGCATTGTTCATGTATTCAGCCATCCTGGAACGAAGGCCAAGTACATAATCAACAATATCCTGTTTAGGTTCTTTGAGAGGTTGCTCCCATCCTTGTCGTGTAGTTCCTAGGAATCCCCAGGACCTGCGCGTTTTGGATGACCTAAACTGAGGGCTTGGTGTCCAAACCGACTCTGGACACCCACACAGGATATGTCAGCCATTAGACCAGCTAGCTCTACAGTACCACTATCACCCCCCTGTATCCTACTGTGGTGTAGGTAGTTTCTGGCAACCACTGAACATGACAACCTTGATTCCTCAGGGATCGTGGAAAACAGTAAAGTACTTTTCGCTCAGTCACTCGTGCTTACTTATTCTCAGAAGATACACAGGATGGTGATTAGGAGGTTTTCAATAAGTAATTATCGGTCCAGATTCAATCTTGCGTAATACATATTTGCTGCGACAATTAGGAGACAGAAGCATATGAAAGAAATCGCAAGTACTAATATAGTAAACAGTAGATACATTTCTACCATAGTGCTAAGAAGATGAACATATATAGTTCATATGAGACAGTAGTACGTGCATACTCCTATGATGCGGGCCCTATGTAATTTGCCTAAATGTACCTAGCCTAGATATGTAGGTGTAGCATGTATATGTGCATATATATATGTATATAGCCAAGAATCCCCTAGGGAAGCTCCAACCTTCTCACCTGATGGTAGAGAATGAAGGACCCCGTCTCTGCTCCGAGAGTGACACCCCGCAAAGAATGTCAGATCGCTGCATGTCAAAGATTCAGCATGCAGGACCCATTGTCAGCGTGGAAGGAATTCTCCTCTAATTTGCAGGGGGAATAAGGGTCTTATATACTAGAGTGGTTACTCCAAGGTTTCTTCTTGAATCAATATGTTTTGAAAACAATCATAAGTGGTTAGAAAAAAATCATAAATGTTTTTCTAAAACAAATGCAATCATGCCCAGTAGGCCTGTTGGCCAAGGATGAAAAAAGCGGTGACCCTTATACAGAATAATTATGCTGTGCCTGTTGGCATGTTTATGTACGTCAGGTACAGGGATTATGATACAATAATAAGAGCCTGGTGTTGAAGAGACAGGAGCAAGCTACTACGTAAAAGGTCACCATTCAGAACCGTTATTATCGTGTGGATGGGACAACGTATGTAAAAAGGGCATACGTGACAGGACTAGCCTAACTAGCATGACACCCACTCCTCATCAAAAGGTCAACAGGGTCAGCTAAGTAATAATAAATCTAAGGCCAAAAAAAGCATAAAAATCATGTATAATTAAAATACTAAAAGCACTTTAAAAGCCTGTTAAAATGCCCATAAAAGAAACATACATTCAAAGTCGAAATAGCCCCCTTTTCTAAAAAGCGTTCAAAAGGTCCTCTAAACTTGTATATGTGGTTATTTTATTACACTGAGCACCTTGAAAGCCATTATGCTCAGTTAGAGCAGAGAAGGAGAAAAAAAAAAAGTCAGTTTCGACCTTCAATTTGGTAAATGTTGAAAAATTGCTGAATAGTTCCCAGCACAGGGAAGGCCAGATTGTTTATGAATCCCATGCTGAAGACTCAACATCGCTGAACATTGCATCCACAGGTGGTAATCCCTCCAGCACTTCCAATATCATGTTGAGTGAGCAAAGATGGACATCTCTGGTTCCCACAGCAGCCACTGGGGAAGAATTTGATGCCTGCATGCCTGGAACCGATGCCTGTACCTCAGGAGCAGAGCCGATTTCCCTTCCAACAAGAGCGGAAGCATCCCTTGGAGGCTCTAAAAATGCCATCATTAACATGGGAATACGCTGTGGACAACTGTACACGTGGGCCTGCAAAGGATCCAGGAGCACGTCTATGTCCAGTGGCACAACCGATGGAAGTGTCAGACACAGGTCCAACACGCATCCAAATCCACAGAAGAGGCAGCAGAACACAGGCAGGACACAGTCTAGCCAGACTGGTCTAAAAGACAGGAACCAATGCTCACTCAGCTCTTGAAGCCGAGGCGTACCCAGGTAGAAGACCACACACTCACGACAACGTTGTTCCAGCAGTGTTTTCTCCATGTCTTGAGAGATTGAGATTTCCATTGCCATCAAAAGGATAAAATCAAGATGCCCGCCACTGATAGCAGGATCAGAGGAAGCCTTCCAAAAACGCTTCCAAGTACGGACTGTATGAAAGCTGGAATTACTCCGAAGATGGTCTGAAAGGTGGTTAACAGGCCTGATCCAATACGCCTAAATAAGTGTACGATCCCTTCGTATCAGACATGTTAAAGATACGATGAACCATTTCTCCGAAATGGAGCGGGAAGTTTGTACGGACCAGGGACTGTATCTGCCGAAGATCTGCTGAAGACCTTGCCACCTGGAGATAAAAAGTCTCTCGGGCTGAAGTTAAGACCACATTTTGTTGAAACAACATGGCTTTCAGTCTGCTCAGCGAATCAAACCTTATACTGGAAGCATTCAATGAAGGCCATAGTGGTGCCTTCCTAACTATGCAAGCTGGGGGAAACAGTACTTGCTTACAGCAAAAAACCCTGGAGTTTACTGTGACTAGATATGCGATGCCTGGCGTCATTCCGCAACAGCCTTGATCATTCAGCATTAAATAACTCCCATTTGAGAGTAACACAAAAACCGGATGAATAACAGCAGCTAGGGAGCCTTTCAAGAAACAAGATAAGTTCACTATTGAATCATTACACGCTCTGTGAAGCGAGACCTCCTTGCACACTAAAGACCCACTTAAAGCCTTCTCACAGTCTGTACCGCTTAAGAAAACTTCAGTGTCCTTATTTCTACACCTATATCTGTACGGCAACTCCCAGATTTCCTGTATGTACCCTTCGCCCAATGCTTCATGCCTGCCTACCGAGTAGTGTCTAAGGCAGTATTGGAACCGAAATGTCATGATTGGCATCAGGATATAGCCATGAATCGACCATTCCGTAGACGATGACTCTGCTACTGTAAAAGGTAACTTCTATAATTTTTCAATGAGCAGCATGGTGTACTTCGCATCTCTACAAGCCATGTTCATTTGTCGGTCAGATTATAAGCTGAAAACAGATTTGTGCCATTAATGTACCGCCATGGCACATGGCCAGAACGCAATGATTGTAGCATCCAGCTTAAAAACATAATGGAGCGCAATTGAGATTGCCCATGTTGTAGAATAGACAAATCTTGTTCCATTATGTCAATTGCTGAGGGCACAATGTTGCCCAGTGAATACATTTGTGAAGAAAGTGTGGTCATTCCATTGTCCACCACATCTAAGGCCTTTTCTAGGTTAATTCTATCAATCTCACATAATCTCTCAGCAGCTTCCTGTTGGGAGTCTTTCCATAGTTCATTGTAGATAGCATATAAGAAGCGTTTTGCACGTGGTTTCTTTGGACCTAGCAAGAAATACCTAAGATCCATGTTATCAGACAGAAGGGACAAGTGTTGTTTCACCTGTACTAGTGTTGAGGTCTTTAGCCACTCTAGGCATAACTTCCCAACACTTTAAGAAGTCACTACCCGTTGGTCGTCTGTGTGTACATAGCGTGGGTCAGGCTTATGGATGCTAAACCCTCTGGTGGTACCCTGGAATCTTGATTGACACCTATTTATGTTGATAGGCCAAACCAACCATCCCTTCCAATTGGGAGTCGATGAATGGTATGTACCATTCTATATCATTGTACCCAGGACCTCCTCACTTGTCAGTGTATCATCCGATAGACCTTCAATAGGTGTGGGCGAGGGGATGCGTGGTGCTTTCAGGTCTTTTACTTTTGCAAACCTGTAACAGGTAGTCTGTTGCACTGTTCTGTACAGGAAGATCATCTGTAATGGTATGAGGAAAGCTCTAAATAAAGCCTCAGTTCCCTGAACCTGCCATTCTTTTGTCTCCCAGATGGATTTTGTGTCTATCGTGTCCCTCCAATAGTCAAAACCCTGTATAGACAGTTGGGAGATAGAAAGGTTCTGAATATATCAGATTGGTGTTTGTCAGCATAATTTTCTTCACAGTTGAATTCGTTTGTGCAAGCTTATAGTAGTATGACACGGGTCTGATTTATTGAACCCTGAAAAGTATGCACATTTCTGTGCGAATGTGGCAGAACTACCTTTCGGTGGTGTTGAGCAATATTCCTATTGATGGTAAGTGTTAACAGTGTGCAGAATGCTTGCTTTGTGCAAAAAGTAATGACCATAATGCTGATAACAATACATGGTATCAAAATCAGGTGTATCCTCATACAATTCCCTGTACGAAAATGCAGCAGATTGTTCTAGATCTGGGAGCATATTATTTACAGTTTCAATGTCCTAATCATCAGAGAGTGTACTAGGGGTAATGAAATCATTCATTGACATTTTAAATACATGTGGAATTTTCAAATGTTCAGTAGGACCAAATACATCATATGAAACCCTATCCCAAACTATACCGTCAGGTAATGGAACTGCTGTAATGTTCACCAGGGACAGGTCTCTCTGTTTACCGTGGGATGACGTATGTGGTTTTAGGACCAAGTTCACAGGTTGTACTGCAGAGCGGTGTGGGAGGTAATGTCCATTCAATAGTAGGAAAAAGACAGTTACTATACCAATCCATATTAACAGGAACAGGATCCCTAATGCAAACCAAAGATGCAACCAAGGTGACACAAAGTAAGTCTTTTTCAGCCAGAGATAGAATTGTCAAAATTTCTCTTTTTTGGAAATGGGTGGCGTTAGCTCAGGTTCACTTGGATCTGAAGAAAAGTCATCGAAGTTGATGAAGTAGCCAGACGCAGTTTGATCTATCTTTGGTAGCTCTGCAGAGGTTATAGAACTGGCAGGTGTCTCTTGTGAAGGCACATTGATGTAGATATCATTATTGGGCTGAATTGCAATTTGAGTTTCAGTTATATTTGGATGTTGTTCAATTTCAACTGGTGTTATTCGCACTCTGTTAGTGGATACTCCTGCACTTTGCACAGAGGAGTCTTGAAATGTTATTAGTCTTTCCATCTGAACTTCCTGTATGGTAGCGAGAGGAGATCTGCGGCTACTCAGGATCCCATGCTGCCTACTGTTGAGAAACGGCCACATATTATGCTTTGATCAGATCAATGGAGACGAATCTTCTTTCTTTTTGGCTGGCAAGAGGCGGAAGACGTACTGTTCTTGTTCCTTCAACAGCCAGGACAGGTACAGGTGATCTGTAAGATGGCCCAAACTCCTTCTTGTCCACGGTTTTTTCACTGACCAAGTCCCCAATCTTCGGGACCCAGGCAGGTCTTACCGGAACCGATTTCACTTCCCCAGTGGTGGTGCGTTTTATTTGGAGGTTGCTTTGTAATGCCCGGAATTCATTGAGTTCCTGTAAAACAGCCAAACGATCATTCAATTCAAATGGTTTTGCATTCGCCACTGTGCTTGCACAATCGAGGTCAGGTACCCAAATTCTTGTCCCAAACAGGATCTCACAGGGGGTACGTCCTCCCAAGGATTTTCTTGGCATGTTGTTAAGTGCCCTCTGTACCCCATACAGGTGATTGACCCAACTGCTGCCCTCACCTAATAAGATAACATAACATGTGTATTTGTAAAGCGCACGTTCACCCCTGACGGGGTATCTTGGCGCTGAACAACAGATATTTATTGCTACCCAACTCAATGGTACTCATTTTATTGACCTCAGACGGATGAAAGGCTGAGTGGACCCACCGGGATTTGAACCTGTGACCATGAGGTCGAACACAGGCCCCTGCAGTGGATGCATTAGTCCACTGAGCCACCAGACCCGGCTTCGATACCCTTGCTGTTAAGGATTGCTTTAGGTCCCTGTTTTTCCTCTCCACCACTGAATTTCCCTTGGAATGGTAGGGGAGGAGTACCGCAAGGCCACGCCCATACTTCCCATGGCTTCCTTGTAAGCCCGTGAGCTAAACGCAGGGCCACGGTTGGAGTGGTATGTGCCAATTGTGTATGTCCCGATAAAGACTCGCAAATCCTTTATAACAGTTTGGGTGTCAGCCAAACGCTGAGGCCAAACTCATTGGAATCTAAAGCATGAATCCACTGCCACCAAGATGTACTTGTAGGCCCCATCTGAATTCAAGGCGCCGCAGTGGTCCAAATAGACACATGCGAAAGGTCTGTCTGAAATGAGTAGTGGTGTGTGCAGTGGCCGTGCGATGGTGGAACCTTTCATCTGCTTACAGATGGCGCAGTTTAGGGCATAGCCCTTGGTCTGTTTAGACAAACCTTGCCACCAGTACTGCTGCTTCAACAATGAAGTTGCTGCAGTGACTCCTGCGTGTGCTGAGCCCAGACCCTCGTGTGCAGCAAGAATTAAACCTAATCTGCAATCCATATTTGGTATGACTCTATCCCCCACTCCTGGAATTTGAGCATATGGTATGTTTTACGCATCTAATCTATAGGAGTATTTGAGTGGAAAGCCTTTTGGCATGGCTGAGCCATTTTTCGAGGCAGTAATAGCTATCAATATAGCTCCGTTTAGCCTCGTGCTAGAACGATTGATTGCAGCAAAGGCAGCAGTTCGCACTGTCGCCTTGGCGGCTTGATCAGCCAGTGAATTCTCTTCAACGTGTATGCCAACATGCTGATGACTCAAGATGTGAATAACTTGAGACAATGGCAGGCATTCTTTCAGCTTTGCCACTTGTTCCCGTAACAATTTATGCTTAATTGTGCAACCCTTGAAATCTCTAAACCCATTCTGTCCCCAGTTATGAAGATATTCATTATAAGACTGTACACATTAGAATGAATCGGGCACTATCAGTGTGGGGAATTCCTGATCCGTATATTGTAAGGCTAGTATCAGGGCTTTTAGTTCTGCCAGCTGCGCTGTGCAATCTCCTAGAGATTGTGTAGTTGTTTTACTGGGGTGGAAATTACCATCTCGCATATGTCCCTTCACTATAGCACATGCTGCGCTACACTGTTCCTTACTTCCAATGGCAGGCTGAGCAGAACCGTCAGTGTAAATGATGTATTGATATTTTTCTAGAGGCAAGATTTCATTCAGGAAAGGGTATTCTTGTTCGTACTGCAGGAATGCTTGTGTTTTCAGTGTAGGATCATATTTGTAATCTACGTCTGCTGCAGTGAGAGAATTAGCCCATTGTATTCATCGTGGATGCAGTGCTTTTGCAGTTGGAATGCTCGCTTTGGTAACAGCTTCTAATTTTGGTACCGGGGTTACAACGATTATGCGTTTCCCCTGTGCTAGTGGTCTTCCTCTCACTACAGCAGTCTGTACTGCTGTCAGTATTTTTTCTGTGGCCGCAAATCGCATTTCAGCATTTGTGTACAAGTGTGATTTGTATGCAATTGGGACTGTCTCACCTTCATTGAAAGTGATGTATGTATATCCTGATAAACCTGGGGCCACCCGGATCACCAAGTTGGTAGAATTCACACGTGTGTGCAATTGTTTTGATGCTATCATGTCTGCCTGAACCGAACGGAGAATATCTGTATGTTCCTGTGTCCACTGATGTGCTGTGAAATCAGGACTGATTAAGTCGAAGAAAGGTTTTACTCTTACTGCATAATCAAGAATGTATGTTCTGCCAAAATTTAGAAATCCTAAGATGGATTGCAAACCCTTCAGAGTCTTTGGAGGTTGAAGCAGCGCACACTTTTCTAAAAAGTTGGCTGCCAGGCTCTTGCCTTCACTTGATAGCTCATATCCCAAAAATTGGACATTGAGATGGGCTATTTTTGATTTTTTAAATTAAATTTGTAGCCCAAGTTGGCGATCCCCACAATTATGTTGTTCACCCTGCACAAGTGTTCAAGTAACTCATCGTCTGTCAGATAGATATCATCTACATAGAACACTGCCTCCTCATCACGTTTCTAATAATTCTGACACTGTTGCCAAGAATAGCCCCGGGCTGTTCTTATACCCTTGGGGCAAACAACAGAATTGACACTGAGTGTCGAGGTCAGAAAATGCTGTCAAATATCTGCATTCTGGAGCTATATTTTGGCAGAAGAACCCATTCGAGATATCTAAGGTTGATTTGTATTTCTTCCGCACAATGTTATTCATTAATGCGGCACTATGTGCGTTTTGAACTGCAAATGTTCGTGTGCATGTGTTCAAATGTCGGTGGTCTAAAACTAGACGATATGAATTGTCAGGTTTTATTACGGGAAAAAAGGATTGTTCATAGGGGAGGTGCATGTCTCAATCACACCTTGGTATTCAAGTTGGTCTAAGATTTCTTTGACCTGTCTTTTTGCATAATTTTTAATAGGGTACTGTCTCTGTGAATTTGGAGTAGATTTTAATGGGATTTCGTGGTGAGTAGACTCCACGTCCCAACCTACATGGTTGCGGTAAGAGGCTGGAGCTAGCTCTATCACCCACTCCTGCGTGTAGGAATGTTTTAAAGATTCTGGAATGAGGTCGGAGAAAGCAGGAAAAATGACGCTTTCCCCTTATGGGCAATCCATCACAAATTCTGTCGGCCAATCTTTTTCTGCTAAAAGGATGTCGTATCCAAATGTTAAGTTCTCCCAAAAGAGACCTGTAACTTTTCTTGGGATGTCCCCCTCTATTCGGAGTGTAATTTCGTATAGTCGATGTGGGACACTAACACTAACTAATTGTTACTTCTGCTGCGCTGTCTAGCATCATCAGAGCTCATTCCCTGTTCAGAAGCTGAGTCATCAGTAACCTGGGCATGTCAAATTTTCAAGCCAGTTACTTCCTTCTTTTTGAATTGAGGTTTTGTTTTAGGTTGTGCTTACTGCTTGAACTGCTTGATAATGTAATCTGAATTACAATGTGTTTCCCTTTTGTCTTTTGGTCTATCGTCTGATTTTTGTTCGGATCTCCCATCCCTCTCCGAGTTTTTTGATGAACCCTGAAAGGAACGAAAGGAACGTGTATCAGTGTCCTGATACCTGTCAGGTTTCCTAATGTTATCACGATTCCTAAGGTTATACCTCTTGTCAGAGGACTCTTGTTGGAGAGACCCACCCCTTGATCATGAATTCTTTTCCTTATTGTTATTTTTAGATTGCTTGTTATCCCATTTCTTTTGAGAAGAAGAGGGCGCTTGTTTCGAGTTGTCCTTGTCAGAATTACCTGCTGTTTGTGGTTTCCCAGGTTTGGCTCCCAAGCTATCTCTACCTAATGTGGCATAGGTTTTTATGATAATTTTTGGTAATTCTCACTCCTTATTTATAGGAGCTACTTCCCTTAGGCGGTGGTGTATGGCCACTGCAGCTGCCTCCACGTTTATGTTGCTCAGCATGATTGCAGAGACTTGGGCAAAATTACCCATCAGTTTCATGCCCAAGTCCAGGGCAGGTCCTGCCCCGTACTCATTCTGTATCTGTTTTAATACCTCTGGAATGACTGCTATGGAAGGGGCACCATGTATGTCGATGTAAACGGCAGCAAATGTTGTTCCCCAAGTGGTGCAATCCTCAATCAAGGGAACCATCACCATTGGCAAGCAAATGGTTAGCATTCTATGTTTTTCCTGTAGACCCGTATGGGGAAATACTGCTTCCAGCTGTGCAATTTTTTGTGCTATCCAGAACGGAATTTGCTCCCGTTTGGAGGGTATTGTCCCCATTACTGATTTTAGTGTCTGTGGGCTAATTGTAAGTGAGGTCTGATGTGGAACGATTGGATCGTTTCTCGCAGGTTAGACTGTTAACGTTCGCTTGACAAATTGAACAATGTGTCTGTATAGCTGGACTATGTCTTTGTATATTGTACGGACTTCATCCACTGGTAGTGAATCTATCTCAGGATGTGGAGTGTATGTTACAAAGACCGGCCAGGTCGCTCCTTCTATGCTGAGTGGACCAAGTCCTACGACAGATGTTGTGTGTGGGAGGGCACCTTTAAACCAGTTTCTGTGTTGCTGGTAAGTTATATGGACTCCGATGTCTTTGTATGGAATGTATTCTTCCGTGGTTTGACCACAATATATGTGTGAAATAATTTAGTCTGTGGATCTGCAGGTGGGAACTGAACCCAAGAATAGAATACCTTTGATCCGAACACCTCATGTGCCTCAATCACGAAGGAAACACTGCCACCTGTTGCGGGTACTCCGTGTTCTAACAATTTTATAGTTACTGCATGTCTGCAGTTTTCTGTAATATTGAGAGCATTTGCAAATTTGTCTTCCCCTGAACCACCACTCGCATGATCAGGCATTTTAAAAGGAGAAGAAAACGTTTTAAGAAGTAGGGGTTTTGCACAGTGTGGTAACCTTTTATCCTTACAAGCTTGTTTAAACCTTCAGCCAATACACAGGGTATATCTGCTCAGCTGAAGCGAATTTCCCTTCCCACTTCAGACGTCTCTGAATAATGTGAGTAGGGCTTTCTGAAAAAGCACGACTGAACTACTCAGATTTTAACTGTCAATATAGGAACCAAACCAGTGTTGGCAGCGCCATGTCATGTAGTTCCTAGGAATCCCCAGGACCTGCGCATTTTGGATGATCTAAACTGAGGGTTTGGTGTCCAAACCGTTTCTGGACACCCCCACAGGATATGTCAGCCATTAGACCAGCTAGCTCTACAGTACCACTACCACCCCCCCTGTATCCTACAGTGGTGTAGGTAGTTTCTGGCAACCACTGAACATGACAACCCTGATTCCTCAGGGAGCGTGGAAAACAGCACAGTGCATTTCGCTCAGTCACTTGTACTTACTTATTCTCAGAAATACACAGGATGGTGAATAGGACATTTTCAATAAGTATTTATTGGTCCAGTGTCAATCTTGTGTAAAACATATTTTCTGCGACAATTAGGAGACAGAAGCATACAAAAGAAATCGCGAGTACTAATATAGTAAACAGTAGATACGTTTCTACCACAGTGCTAAGAAGATGAACATATATAGTTCAGATGAGACAGTAGTACTTGCATACTCCTATGATGCGCGCCCTACGTAATTTGCCTAAATGTACCTAGCCTAGATATGTGGTTGTAGCATGTATATGTGCATATATGTATGTATATAGCCAAGAATCCCCTAGGGAAGCTCCAACCCCCTCTCCTGATGGTAGAGAATGAAGGACCCCATCTCTGTTCCGAGGATGATACCCCGCAAGGGATGTCAGACCACTGCGTGTCGAAGATTCAGCATAGAGGACCCATTGTCAGCGTGGAAGGAAATCTCCTCTAATTTGCAGGGTGAATAAGGGTCTTATATACTAGAGTGGTCACTCCAGGGCTTCTTCTAGAATCGATATGTTTTGAAAACAATCATAAATGTTTTTCTAAAACAAATGCGATCATGCACAGCGGGTCTGTTGGCCAAGGATAAAAAAAAGCGGTGACCCTTATACAGAATAGTTAAGCAGTGCCTGAGGACATGTTTATGTACGTCAGGTACAGGGATTATGATTCAATACTAAGAGCCTGGTGTCAAAGAGACAGGAGCAAGCTACTAAGTAAAAAGTCACCATTCATAACTGTTATTGTCGTGTGGATGGGACAATGTATGTAAAAAGGGGCATACATGACAGGACTAGCCTAACGAACATGACACCTTTCCTTCACAAAACAAAGGGGTCCCCTTACATGGTGTCCAAACAGAAGCTCAAAAGACCAAAAATCCTACTCCCTTCTGTGGGATCTCTCTATAAGGAAAAAGCAGGCATGGTAGTAAAACATCCCATCTCCTTCCGAGTTTTTTAAGGAGTCCACCAATCATACCTTTTAGGGTCTTGTTTAACCTTTCAACAAGCCCAGTTTTCTGCGGATGGTATGGGGTAGTGAACCTTTAGGCCACTCCACACTCACTTCACATGTGTTTTAATTATTCAGACATAACGTTTGTACCTCTGTCTAATACTACCTCCTTAAGAAACTCAACCCTGGTGAAGATACCAAGGAGGGCCTTTGCCACTGCAGGGACAGTGGTGGTCTTTGGGTAATTGCCTCAGGGGAGCTGGTTGCATGATCCACAACCACCAGAATAAATTGGTTTCCTGATGCTGTTTGAAGGTCAAGGGGACCAACAATGTCAATCCCAACCCTCTCAAATTGTACCCCAAACTCTGGAAGTAGAATTAAGAGGGCCTTTAGGTGGTTACCTGTCTTGCCACTGGCTTGATAGGTAGCACAGGATTTACAAAACTCCTTCACCTTCTGAGACATTCCTGGCCAGTAAAAGTGGTTCACCAACCTACTTAATGTTTTGATCTGACCAAGATGCCCAGCTTGGGGAATGTCAATGGGCCAATGTTAGGAGAAACTCTCTAAACTGCTCAGGTACTACTACTCGCCTGGTGGTACCAGGTTTAGGGTCCCTGGCCTCAGTGTATAGGAGTCCTTCCTCCCAATAGGTCTTGAGGGAACTACTGACACTTTCCTTTTCCTGTAGAGCAGCTTACTGCCTCAGGCTTTCAAGAGTGGGATAGGTTCTCTGCCCCTGACACAGATCTTACCTAGAAGGTCCCACTGGGGCCAAAAGTTTTGTCGCGTAGGGCCCAATCTCCTAGGGCTCCCTTACCACTGGGGCTGACACATCTTCTCCCTGAGGAGAGGGGTGTTGATCTGGTGTCAGGAGCTGACTTTCTAAACTTATTGCCTTTTCTCTTGAAAGGTTGGTCCATAATTTCAGGCTCCAACACTTCTTTTCTTTTTCACCCTGGGTTCTACACTGTGCTCAGGTTTCCACACACACCCATGCAGGTATTTCCATCATTGCTGCATGGGTTTTCTTTTCTACCTCAGCCCATGCTGAGTACTCCAAACCACTGCCAAGCAGATACTGTACAGGCATAGCAGAAGACACCACTAAGGGTTTGAAGCCAGTAACCCCTCCCCAATCTTTTTTTTTTAAAAAGATATTTCTATTGGCATTTTTACTTATCCGTACATTGAGTGCAATAAGGATGGACAAAGAAACAAAACATGGTGCATCATCAATCTTTGGCTACATTCTGGAGTGTATGCTCCAACAAACCGTTTACATCTAGATAGATGTTTGGGAAGTCGTCCAACCATGGTTCAACGTATATATAGTTATTTGAAAATGTAAACATTACATGCCATAAACAATGCTCGAAACCAACAATCAATAAAAAGAGGGGAAATAGGGAAAAAGAAGGAAAAGCAAAAAGGGAAGAACAAAAGAGAGGGGGAGAAAAGGATAGTGGAAACTAAGCAACTCGTGCAGAGGAGTGGTGTGAACATGTCAGGGCCTTAACATCCGTTGGAATTTTAAGCATGAAACCTCCCATGAGTGGGACTAATGGGGGGACCCCCTCTGAGAGTTTACGACTCTCTCGTGCCTGGACCGATACAGTCGAGAGCTACTCAGGCCCGAGCATCCCTTTACAAAAAATCAACCCCCTGGGGCACCGGGAGACCCGCACGTGAGGTACTAGCCATGGCATCTATATGCGGATCACCTTCCGACTCTCCCCTCTCACTGCTGGCTCCCATCGATTTCTCCCATTCGGCAAGTGCCTCTCTCCATTGCTCAGCAATTGGGCGCAATCTCACTCCTTTGGCTTCCTCCCATACTAATGTTCTGCCCTCCGCCCCAGCCCATGCAATAACATCTCTATTCCAGACTGCAATTTGTGGCCCCCTGGGGGATTTCCACTCCATGGCTATCCTGCACTTAGCTAGGCCCAGAGCAAGGTCTATCAAACGATTCCCCACTTTACGTTTAGGTGGCCTGGGGAATAGACCCAACAAACACGTCCGAATCGTTATGCCAGCTCCCTCCCAAGCACGTCCTTGATCTTGGCCAATACCACCTCCCAGCAAGGGTGCACCCATTGGCATTCCCAGGTCACATGGCCAAAATGAGCATCCGGGTGAGCACATCTGGGACACTGTCGCACCTCCCCTCCGTACATCACATTAAGCCAGTAGGGCGTCATATAGGTCATATGATTGTAGTTGAATTAGATGTATTTCAACTGAGTGTTCCGGGAGACTTTCCCCGAGTAGCGCAGAACCTTGCACCACTCAGCATCGGTGAGGGCTCTGCCACCAATCCTTTCCCAACGCGCCCTCAATCCGTCGAGGGGGGCGGTGGAAGCCTCCACTAATGCGCTATAGAGCCATTTCACCAGGTGGCCTGGGATGATAAGGGTGAACAACGCGTGGAGGACAGGGTGCGTATCAGGCTCCCCCCTCCCAGCACCCCATAATTGTGTAAATGTACGCGTCAGCGCCTCGTAGAGCAAAAACTGACCCAGGGGAGTCCACTACCATCCGCCAAATCTGTGAAAGGAATCAATTCTCTGTCCAGATAGCAATCCCCAACATTATCTAGTCCGGCTTCCGACCACTTGGCCAGCTGGGCACTAGTGAATGTAGTTTGGGGGTCTCCGTGCGGCAACCCCACTAGGGGTAGCATGGTGGAATATTTCGCATGGTGCTGTCAACTGCTGCAACATCGCCTCCACATCTGGAAGGCCATGTTCTGGAGCAAGGAGCAGGCAGGGGTGGGCGTGGCCGGCAGCAGGAGCTTCGCCGTTATCAGTCCGCGACTCAATGCCGGGTCTGACAGGCATGTTCCCTCCCCGTTCACTCCCTCCACCCACTGTGCCAACCACTGTAATTGGGCAGCCAACATATAAAGTTCAAAGTTGGGCACCCCGAGACCTCCCTCTGACATGGGACGCTGTAAAGTTTGCAAGGACACCCTTGGGCGTCCGTCTCCCCAAACTAGATGCCGCAGAAGTGCATGTAGAGGTCGGAACCAGCTTCTCGGCATCAAGACCGGGAGGTTCACAAAGAAGTACAACAGCCGGGGCAGCATAACCATTTTAGATAATGTGATCCTGGCCATAATGGGCAGTTGCAGAGTACACCAGAACTGAACACAAGAACGGAGGGAGCGCAATGCCCATCCCAGGTTCCCATCCCTCAAATTGTCCAGGTCATGAAAAATATTAACGCCCAAGTACTTAAAGGTACGTTGTGCCCAGAGTGTGTCAATCGGCAACGTCTCCGGTCTGGGCAGCGGCCCAGCTATAGGAAACAGATAAGTCTTGGTTTTGTTAACCTTAAGGCCCGAAAGGAGAGCAAAATCACCCAAAATCCGTAGAGCTTCTGCAGCCCCCTCGACTGCCTCTGTCAGATACAGCAACAGATCGTCTGCATATAAGGAGATGTGGTGTTGACGCCCACCTAATGTCAGCCCCAGCCCCATCCTACCCAGGCGAAACCGTTCTGCCAACGGCTCCACAGCCAAGGCAAAAAGGAGCGGGGAAAGAGGGCACCCCTGCCGGGATCCCCGGGAGATCTTATATGATCTAGATATGTTTCGGCCCGTCTTGACTCTCGCAGTAGGCAAAGCATAAAGAAGCTGCACCCACCGCACCCATTCATCTCTCAATCCCATGCAGCACAGCATCTCAAAGAGATACTCCCAGCACACCATGTCGAATGCCTTCTCTAGGTTGACAGACAACAACGCTGCTTGCTGGAACGCCGGCGCATCCGCGTGATAGAGCACCGAGTAGAGCCTGCGGAGATTGTAGGAGGTGTTACGAGAGGGGATAAACCCGTTTTGATCCAGGTGGATCAAAGAATTCATATGCGGAAGTAGCCTGCCCGCCAACACCTTACTCAATATCTTGAAGTCTAGGTTTAGCATGGAGAGAGGACGGTATTCCCTGACTCCCGCGTCAGGCTGCTTGGACTTAGGTAGCGGAATCACAAGTGCCGATTGAGTGGAGTCCGGCAAGCCCCCCCCTCCTCATATGCCTCCGCATATAGCGCGACCAGATGCGGGGACAGTACATCAGTGAACCGCTGATAAAACTCGGCCAGGAGGCCATCCGGCCCAGGAGTCTTACCTGACGCCAACGCCGCTATTGCAGCCTTAACTTCGTGTACAGTGATCGGACCTCCCAAGTCTTCCCTTGCATCTTCCTCCAGTGTACGGAGCCACAGGGGGGCTAAAAAGCGTTGTATATCTGGCAAGGGGGCCGTAGTCGGGGCCCTGTACAACCACTCATAGTACCTTAAGAAGGAGTCATTGATGGCCTCTGGGTCATGCACCACACCGCCCGTGTCCAAACCCAACCGTGTGACAGGTGTTTCCCCCGACTCAGGTTTGATTAGTCATGCTAGTAGTCGACCCGCCCTCCCTTCCTCTCTTTGTACTTTATCTAGGTAGTCTTTATAGTTGTAGCACCTTAGCCTGCCCAATGCGTTGTTATATCGTGTCTGCGCTTCCTGTAAGGACACCTGGGCTGAGTTGTCTGCACCCTGTAAGTTGTCCAATATACCAATAGTCCCCTCCAAGTCCAGAAGTTCCCTATTAAGTTCCCTGTGTGCCCCACATGCCTGGGCCATACAATGGCCTCTCACAACCACCTTAAACGCCTCCCATTCCACCTGTGAAGAGGAGGCGTTGCCGGCATTGATATGTTAGGAAAGTATGCCTCAATTAGTGTTAGTAGGGAGGCTTGGAAGGGGACATCATCAAGCAGTAACCGGTTTAATTTCCAGGTAGGAATCGGAGGGCGCCGACCCACTGGTTGAAATACCATAAGCAGTGGGCTGTGGTCCGACAAGGTGCACCCCAAGTGTTCAGAGTGAGAAACAGAACCATTGAGAGCTGGGGAACAGAGGAATGTATCCAGCCTGATATAAACCTGGTGGACTGGCGAGAAGAGAGAATACTCTCTATCTACCCTGTGCTGCAGTCTCCAGGTATCCCCCAGGTCCCAGTGGGATATCCAAGTCTTGAAGCCAGACGCTGTACGATGTGGCTTCGTCCCCGGTAGGGGGGGTGCGAACAGTCAATCATTACGTCCACCACGCAGTTGAAATCGCCCCCAGTATAAGAGAACCTGTTTGGCAGTGAGCCAGGGAGGTGGAGAAAGACTCCAGGAAGCCGATTTGGTCCTGGTTAGGTGCGTAAACAGTGCCTAGCGTCACCTCCTGCCCCGACAATCGTCCCGTAAGCAGGGCATACCACCCCTCCGTGTCAAGCCATGAGCGGTCAAGAGCAAAGGGGACCCCAGGCCTCACCTAAATCAGAACCCCCCCTGGCAAAAGCCGAAAAGGTGGTCGCAAAGATCTGGCCCCGCCACCTCTTCTTCAACCTCCCAGCCTCCTCTTTGTTAAGATGCGTCTCCTGGAGGAACGCAATGTGGACGTCCCTGCGCCGCAGGTAGGAGTATATATCATGTCGCTTAGCCATTGTTACCATCCCATGAATGTTCCACGTAAGAAACCTCAGTGTGTTAGGTGTACTCTCCATTCCTGCAAGGATTTGCCCTACAGCAACAATAGGGGGGACCCTCCCTCCCACTCCCCGCATGCACACAACCACCCTCCCCTGCAAACAATCAAATAGCAACAAATGAACCCCCAGTGTTGAACAATTCTCCGATCCTAGGGCAACCTGACAACGGTCAGTCGCCCAAACAGTGTATGGAACATATCCATTAGTGAGACCCTACACTAGTAAGGTACTCAAGGAGGGGTGCAGAAAGGAGCAGAGATAGGGAAAAAGACAGAACTGACACACAAGCTGTCCAGAGCGCGCCGGCCCTATTAGAACAAGATGGCCCAAGACCAGGGTTCAGCATCAGCAGTCTAGCAATACCCCAAGGGATGAGCTCAGCCCCAAGTCCCAACTGTCTCAGATGACTTCATCAGCCATGCCCGGGGTCACCGCCGGCATCTTCCTGCTGCCACTACAGGATGAGTCAGAGTCATTATCCCCCGTGTCCCTCCACAAGCGGGTCCCCGCCTCAGGGGTGGGGCTCCTGCCCCGCATAAGCGCCGCCACAGCCTGTAGGGCTTCAGCCCTCTCCTTCTCAGTTTGTGAGGAGGACGGTTTCTTGGGGGCACCCCTGCGGGGGCGGCGCCGTGGTTGCTTCTCCAGTTCAGTCTTGTTTCGCCCTTGAGCTTTAAGGCCCGCAGGTTGGGAAGTACCTGACCTATAGGCTTCGATCCAGTCCCAGGCCTCGCCCGGGCTGCCACAGAAATGGGTGCTGCCATCCAACTCGATCCGCAACCGGGCCGGAAACATCAGGGAGTACTGGAGGCCCTCTTCCCTCAGCACCTTCTTGGCCTCTAGGAATGAGGCCCGTTTCCGCTGAGCCTGTAGGGTGTAGTCTGGAAAGAGGGAGACCTTACTATTGTCGACTGAGTAGGAGCCCTCTGCCCGTGCCCTCCGCCGGAGCAAGTCCCTATCCCTGAAGTGAAGCAGGCGGGCCACCACCGGACGCGGGGGACGCCCCAGCACCGGGGGCCTGACCGGGACCCAGTGGGCTCTCTCAAGAGTATAGAAGGTTCTAACAAATCGGTTTCGCACTCTAGAAACAAGATATGTGTGATAAATAACGGCTATGAGTGTCCAAATTTCAAACACAGAGTCCGATCTTCCCAGAAAGCAAATCAGTAGTCTGTGCAATTTGATTGTAGTCAAAAACTCCTTTTATTCTTTCACAAAGTTTCATAAAAACCACTTCACGCTATGGACAAGACTGCCGACGCGTTTCGTCCCGTTGGGACTTCTTCAGGGCTTAATAGGTAGTACATATATGGCAAGTATTCTTTTGCAATGTTAGCAATTCAAGTATTTCTGCATACTGGTGTCTTGCATCTTACTCTGACTCTGGAAGGGAGTATAGAAGGTTGTCAAGCCTTCAGGTGCCACCACCTCTCTCAGCCAATGTTCCAGGTAGGACACCATGTCGCTGCCCTCGATTCCCTACGGCATGCCCAGGATCCGAACGTTGTTCCGTCTATTGAGGCCCTCTGCATCTTCGGCTCTCCGCTCCAACACACCCACCCTGTCTGTGAGGGCTCCCATCTGCTGCTCCAGGGCTTTTTGGGCGGGGGCCATTGCGGTGATGCTGGACTCGTTCTCCTTCACCCGCTCCGAAAGCTTCTTGTGCTCCTCTCGCAGAATACCTAGCCCTACCGCCACTGTACTGATGTCCTGATGAAGGGTAGCCTTTGTGTCCACTATGGCCTCCAATATCTTGCCCAGCTGTTGTTGCCTCCAGGATGGGCTGTGACTGCTCCTAGGCTCTATCTTCCGGGTCTTGTGCGGCACCGGCCTTCCGGCCCCGTGGTTTGCCCATGGTAGGAAGCAGCCCCTTGGCCGTTAAATCTTGTCCGGGAGCGAGGTCAGGCCGACAACCAGTGGTTGTACTCTGCCACTCACACCAAGGCCCAGGCCCACTGTACTCAGGAGAACTCCAACACCCCAGCCACAGCGATAGATCCACCGCTAAAGAGCCTACAATGCCTCACTCTTCTGTGCACAATCGGGAGCCTGGTGGTCACTCAGGGCTGGACCTGCGCTAATGTTCATGGCCCCACACAGCCCCCGATGACGGCACGCCCACCGCCACATCCGGCACAGGCCAGGGTGCTACAGGTCCAGGCAGGGGGGCCCAACACCTACCAAGGCGATGCCCGCCCCACCGTACAGGCAGTAGGTCCACCAAGGCCCGGTCTCCTCCGCTCTGCGAGGTGCGAACAGTAGATCTGGGGGGCCTCGGGCAGGCCACAGCCGGCTGCAGCCCAGGCCAGTCAGGGCGATGACTACTCCTTTTTTCCCCAAAAAGAAGGGGGGGGGCTATGACAAGACCCACGCTCTGATCCTCTGAGTCCGTTATGGGCCCCGAACACTTGCCCTGTCCAGTGTTGTCCCCCTAGCGACCACGGCACCCAGCGTAGTCCAAGCCTGCGTGTGTGGGGGTTTGGGGCACTTCAGTTCAGCTCTGTCCCAAGGCAAGCGTGCGGGGGGAAAGCAGGCCCCAGCAATCCACAGGCCTCTGCTGCAATGAGGCACCCCCCTGTCAGGTGCTGGTTTTATGGGGCCACAGTCCTCACAGCGGTCCCCTCACCCCCATGCGCCCCCACCACTGGGCCGACAATGCAGCACAGCATGCCTCACAGTTCTCCGGCCCCAATCGGGCTCACACTTCTCCGCCTCACCTCGCACTCAACGTAGTGGGCTCTCCACTGCGCAGGTGTACTGGCACCGATCTCACCCGCCAGGCGTCCCCCACAGCGCACCGCCGTTTCCTGCAGCCCTCTATGCATGGGCTTCCGATCCCAGCCCAATCCTCAGGGGGGCCGATCTCCGCTCTGTCAGGCTAGGCGAGTCCGCACCGGGCCGCCATCTTGAGTCGCATCGGGTGCCAGCGGCCGGCGGGGACCCGACCCTCTCACTGCCTCCTACTCGGCTGCACGACCACCAGGCCCAGCCGCCAGGTAACCAGCACTGTCCAGGCAACTTCCGCAGTGTTCCCTGGCCTCCAGCACTATCGGATTAGGCTTATAAGAGTCGAGCCAGCGCGGAGCTCTGAGCTCACGCGTCCGCCATTCACGGCTCCTTAGCCATGCCCCCCTCCCCAATCTAAGGACACCAATGACATTGGATGCACCTTAACCTGATTGTCAGCTTTGAGGACTATATAAGTCTCTCAAGCAAAAATTGGTCTGAGGATACCAGTTGCTCAGTCACCATGGTGACATTGGCACCAGTGTCTCTCAGGGCTTCCACTCTAACCCCATTTATGTGTGGCTCTTGTCTATATTTCTCCATGTTACTTGGCTAGACAGCCAGGGTAGCTACATCCACCTTTCCCTTTGAGACTAGAGTTACCTCAGTGAGCATCTTGACATGGTCAGGGCTCACCTGTGCTCTCATCTGGAGACTCACTACTGCATTTACTGCATGTGTGCTAGAGGCATTCTTTTTGGTTTTCTAGCTAGGGTCTCCAGCTCGGTGTCCAAGGGCTTAACAATCATGACACCAAGCCTTTTTTGGATCCCAGTTCTTACCCTGGTACCCACCATTGGGCTTCCTTTGAAGAGTTTCCTGTGCAGGTTTTTGGGGGCCTGAAGAAGACTCATTTTTGTTTTAATCTGTTTGGTCACCATCTTTCCCTTGGGGGGTCTTTTTGTCCTCTTTCTTTTGGTCACCCGCACCAGTGGTAGTCTTGGTTACCCTTGTTTTGACCCAGTGGTCTGCCTTCTTCCCCAACTCTAGAGGGAAAAGAAGACCTAGGTCTACCAGATGCTGATGTAACTTCTCATTGTAACAATTACTTACTAGATGCTTTTTCATGATTACATTGTAAATCCCTCCATATTCATGTACATTGTTACCAGTCAACCAACCACCTAGGGGTATATTCACAAGAACGTGTGATAACTATCGCAAGAGTAGCGTAACGCAACTTTCAATAACGCAGCCTATCGCGGGAAAATAACCCCGTGTCAACGTGGAATTCACAACAAGGCGGTACCATGCGATAGTCACCAGATAACGTGTCAAATGTCAGCGTGAAAATCAACGCCACGCCGAAATAATGCGAAACGCGAACCCGAGAAATCATGCGATGAGGCCAATCGCGGTACAAAAAGTAGCAAAAAGCAGCCTCAGGCCTGCAAATCCCATGCGTCTGGCGGGAAATTGCACCATAAAAACCACAGACACAACACACCAGAAACAAGCCAAAGCACGTAGCAACATGGATGAACCCTGACCCAGCGCAGAGGGCAACGTGAACCCCACAACCCCCACAGACCACCAGCAAGGAACAACTGGCTCGGGGAAGGCCAAGGAGAAAAGGGAGAGGAAGACGGGGTGCAGACCGCAGGAAAACAAGACCAAGGCCAAGGAGGCGACAGAACACTACCAGCAACTGACCCACAAGCAGACCACCTGGAACGCAGTCGGAGTGCCCAGGAGGCCAATACAGGAGGCCAAAAGGCGCCGGCAGGACGTGATAGCCTAAACCAGGTACAAACCCGCTGCCAACAGGAAGGCAGCAACGGCGACAGGAGGTGGCAGTCCAGCGCCACAGGAGGATCTGGAGGAAACCCAGGCCACAGTCATCAGTGTGGAGAGGGTGCAAGGAGTAGGGAGTACGGACACAGCTCGAGAGGACCCGACACAACAACAACAGGGTGAGGATCCAACAGGGACTGGGGGGACGGGGGGTGATGGGCACAATGCCACACATGCACAATGAGGTGTAACACACTGCACACCAACAATTACCCAGGGACATGTCCCCCATCCCCGTGGCACACTGCAGCACACACACATAGCAATCACAGCACATACCATAACAATGTGGCACAAAGTGCAACACCCACACTGCAGAACAGGGGGCACAACTGGGTCCACCCAGGCGCAGAAACAGAACAATCACATTGGACAGAGCAGTGAACTGTGAAATGCACATCTACCCCTACAACCCCACATCAGCCATGTAGGCCAAATGTACACTGTCCCAACTCAAATAGCCACCCCCGCCCAAACAGTCACAACGTACATTGTCACACAGTCTGCATGTCGACAAGAACAAGGCGCCAACACAATGCCAACATGCACCTCCCCTTCACAATGCAGAGGGACAAACAACACCTCCAGCAGGTTAGTACAGACAACCCATCAGTGATGCCCAAGACGAACAACACACCCCGACACTGATGCCCTACAACAGCCCATGGACATCCCACACAACCCACCACCAGGACCAGGGCAGACAAGCTGCTTAGAGGAGAACCCAGCCCCTGCAACAGACCACACAGCATGTTGCACCCGCAATCACGGCTGCCTCACAACACTTCACCCACCCACACATGGCACCCCAATGCCAGGTGGAAGAACACGAAAAGGAGGTGGCCCAACAGGTGAGGGTGTTGCCGAACCCATGGAATGCGAACTAGAACACATACGTGTGTGTCCAATACCCTTCAGGGACCATCTAAAACCCACAAAGGAGACCCACACCTCCACAGAGACACATGCACATATCATGTTGAACTGGCTACGGGCACGTGCGCCCGGCCCCTTTATTGGCAGGGCCACATGTGCAGTGACACCTGTGCTGGATGTGTGTGGGGTGAGTATAAGCCAGCCAGCATGGAGGGCTTGGTGCTGCCAACAACCTGAACAGTGGACACCAGTGTAATGGAAATCGAAAACACCAGCATAACAGAGTCAAATGCAGAGCAACATGAAGGGATCCGGAGTAAGGACAGAGGTCACCCAATATTCAGTCAGGAGGTTCCGTGAGTCGCAATGCACTGAGGTAGGGGCACTAGAGAAGAGCGCGCTCATGTGAAGAAATCGCTAGGATTGTGTCCCTTCGGGTTAGTCCTGACGCAAATGCAGTGGGGTGTGTTTCACCTGCATCAACTTCCTCATCAACGTCCCAGGTCTCCCACACTGCCTGAGGTGACAGTTGCATCCGCAGTCCACAGCGCAATACCCAGTATTAGATCCGGGTGTGTAGCTTGACTACCGCAACCAGTCTGCATTCCTGCCTTATGACTGTTGCCACCTGCCCTCCCATTGTCTGTGCCTTCTCCCGTCCGCACACTTGACACATCCTCCTCCTCATGGTCCCAGGTCTTCCCCACTGCATGAGGTGACATTGCTGCGCAATCTCACAACAGCACAATACTCAATCAGTAACGGACAATGGCTTGTGGTGCACTGAGTCACTGGCACCTGGAGTGCTGAGCAGGGTATCAGGCCAATGATGGCATCCACGACAGGTCTGAGCAACTCCATAGGTCTGTCAGGACCACCCTTTCAACTCTGGCAGATGGTGGTTGGAGGTGGTCCTTGCGGTGGTGGTGTGTGCCTCCTGCGGTGATGCGCCGTTGGGGCCGGAGGAGGCGCACAGCGCAGGGCCACAGACACATGGCGTTGATGACCCCAAGACCATCGCTACAGAGGCCATTCAATGTCTCAGAAGAAGGGGTCCCAGGCCTGAGCAGCACAGAGTTAGTGGCCCCGGATGCACTGCGGCCGGCACAGGCACCCAGCCACGGGACAGTGACTTGCGGTGCAGTCAGATGGGCCATGCGACCTGAGCGGGTCCCAATCAATGTCCGAGGTGTATGTTGCGGAGGGTTTCGGGGGACAGTGGAAGGTGTCCTCCAGGGAATGATGCGGAAGGTCTGATGTTATCGGGAAGAAGCAAATGGAGGAGTGGAAAGCGCAACCCTTGTTTGCACCAACAATTCAGGATCAGCTACAGGAGGATGAAAACTAGCCCCTAGTCCATAGACACAAACGCCACCAATGTAGGACCAGTGAGTGTCCATGAATGTCGGGGAACAAACTTAGTGGCACAGGTGCTGTGAGGGGATGCAGTCTGCGATGATGCCGGTACACATATGTGAACTTCAAGAATGCAAAATCAAGGCTCTGTGACCTACTGGACCACAGTGTAGGCCGGAGGCAGCGGTCAGCAGTGGCCCACAGCCACGGGTCGTTGGCTCACGAGGCACAGAGTTAGTGACACAGTGGCAGTTGTTGGTAGTGTTCAATCACCTCCGTGACGCTGATCCTGTTCCCTCCGGACTGCAACGTGTTATCCTCTTACGCCCCTCGGTGCGTGCGAAAAAATGTATTCTGCCTTTTGAATCACCGATGTTCAGTTCCAAATCTGTGATCCCATTCGTGCGCAGCGTAGGCCGAGGGCAGTGGTCTGCGTAGGCCCACAGACACGTGTGGTTGTGATGCCATGCACAGATATGTTGCCACCACATTGGAGGGTGTATTGTGAATTGTTCTCTGCCTTAAATAATGTTCACTGACATGGTGTAATCAAGACTCAGTTCCAAATGTGTGACCTACCTGACCGTGGTGTAGGCCTGAGGCAGCGGTCAGCACGGCCCATTCATCGAGTGTCTCCGGCATGGGTTGGATGGCCCCACCGGCCTGCGTAGTTCAGGTTCAGTGGCACCACGTGTTAAGGTCACCTCCGTGTATGTGACCCGGCATTCGTCCAGACTGAGCCGCATCTTCCTCTTACACCTCTCCGTGCGACCACTGGTGTGGACTCCGCCATTCGTGCTTTGCGACTAGGTGCTGGATGTGTGACCTACTGGTCAGCAGGGTAGTCCTGGTCCCTCATCCACGTGTAGCCAGCTGGCGTTGAATAGGGTTAGTGGCACCACGTGTAGCCGGCTGGCATTGAACAGGGTTAGCGGCACCACATGTAGCCGGCTGGTGTTGAACAGGGTTAGTGGCACCACGTGTAGCAGGCTGGTGTTGAACAGGGTTAGTGGCACCAAGTGTCGCAAGATACCCATATGGAACTATGCCTCACTGATCAGGGGGGTCTGGTGCTGTGGCCGCTGGCCCGGATTTGGGGTCACTGCCATTCATGACTCAGGACACAGTTTCACATATGGGACCTACTGGTCCGAAGAGTAGGCCGCGGGCGGCAGTGGAGTACGTCAACGAAAAAGGAATAAAGCGGGCCTGTGTCATGGAGGCCATGATAGTCTGAGGTGGCTGCCAAGGTCTCGGGCCTCAGGCTTGGGGCTTGCGCCGGCACTTGGTGGGCCCTCCTTGACACACGCAGGTGTCGGAAGGTGATCAGTGTGGCCTGGCTGCGCAGGGGCTGGCCTGACGGGTTCGTGGTCCAGCGTGCCGGGGTCTGGCAAGCGAACGGCATCGCAGGCAACTCCGCTCACGAGGATGGCGTCGGCCTCGTGGCGAGGTAGGAGGTGCCGCCCTGGCAGAGACGTGGGTCTTTCCGGAAGAGGACCACGCCCAGGCCTACGTGCTTTTTATTCACACCCCTACGCTGGCGTGGCGTACGCCGGGCCATCCCACTCCGCTGACGCTTAGGGGGGGCGTAACAGGCAACATTTCTGCGAGTTCCCCACTGGCTTGGGTGACATGGTGGTGTCCACTGTCCACTACACTCCATACGCAAGCGGTGTATGTCGCCATGGATATGGGTGTGTTCTGCATACTGCGAGGTGTCCAGCACATCTCCGGCACTCTTGGCATTGTGTACTTTCCCAATCTGGTTCTACTGCATCCTTCACACATGCCTGGTTGCCACCTCTCCCCACATTCGGCTATTATGTGGCTGAGGTGCCATGCCGTTGCTGTCTCATGTTCAGGGCTTGCCCATGTGGACATTGTAAGTTGTTCTGTCGTGTCTGGTGGGTGGGCATATTGTTGTGCCTGTTGTATGTGATTTTGTGACGTGTGCATTGCCAGCGTTGTGAGTTGCATGGTTGTGGAGTTGAGGTGTGTGGGGTGTTCATTTGTATATTGCCAAGGGGCTGTGCATTTCCCTTGTTGCCATCCTGGGAACGCTGGTTGATGATGGACTGTCGGAGGATGAAGGTATCATGCACACTGGCTGTGTATTTGAAGGCGACATTGTTGGGTGTTCCACGGTGTTCTGTTGTTGCCTGCACATTGGTGTGAGACGTGTGCTTCCTGTTGTGGTGATTGTGTGCTGTGTCACCAGGGGGCACAGGTAGTACATGTGTGCTGTGGATTGCCCCCAACACGTGCGTGCATCCTGCTATGGCGTATGGACCTTGCTTGGTCTCAAGCGGATCCTGCGCATTGTGTTGTACGTATGGGGACTGGGGTACCAGGGTGATGGTGATGTCCAGGAAACGTGTGGGAGACTTGGATGTGGCTGGCTGTGAGACTCCTCCGACTCTGGCGGGTGTTGGATGGGGGGTCCCAGGGGCCAACAGGTGCAGCCACGCCATCAGCTTTGTGTGGGGTGGGATGTTGGTTGTCCGCTGTGTTGTTGCCATAGGCCTGTTAGGCGATGATGGTCAGGATGCGTAGGTTGGTTGTCCCTTTCAGCCTGTAGTGGACGGTGACATTGTCAGATGTTGGGTCTGTGCGGCTGGTACGTTTCCTGGGGTTCCGCTGTCTTTGTCTGCGCTGCGTCTGTGGTGGTCCGGGGGGGGGTGTTCCGGGTGTGGGTTGGGGTCCTGGGTGTTGTGGCCCTCTTGGGTGTCCGGGCCGCATGATGGGTGGCTCCATGGCATCTGTTGCCCTTCGGATGTGGCCCTGGGCTGTGCTCCCTTTTGTGGTGCTGGCTGCCGTCCGACTTTACACCAGGTCAGAGCAGGTGTAGATTTCCTGGTGCTAACGCGCCTTATCGCCTGTTTTGTGTTTTTATCGCGGATGTGGCTGGTCGTTGTGAATGTTGAGGTGTGCTGTTGTCTCGGCTTTTGTCACAGGAACGCCTACTCTGCATCTCATTAGCGATATTTGCGGGGGTCCTCTGTGGCGATGTTTTTTGCGGCTGCTATCGCGGGTAAACTGGTGCTGTGGGCTGTTTACACCGGCTTGTGAATGGGGGGGTAAATTTATCACGACTTTGGCTGAGATAAAGTGCCGTTAATTCAGCGATGGCTCCTTGTGAATATGCCCCCTAGTGTTTTCACTGAAAAGTCAATGAATTTCACCCAGGACTGACTCTGGGTTTTTCAAGTCTCCCTGATCTGTATCATGTATTCTTCAGTTGTGAGTCCATAGCCCTCAATCAGGGTACCCTTCTTAAGGTCATAGGATTCAGCATCTTTCTCATTCAATGTCAGGAGTCTTTCCCTGCATTTTCCTGAGACTAGTTCCCACAAGAGAGAAGCACATTGTTTTCTGACTACTTTCATAGCTAGGCAGGCTCTCTCAAAAATAGTGAACCACTTGGTGATGTCATCACCATCTGAATATTTAGCGACAATTCCTTTGAGGAGTTTTGAATCAAAAGACTCTTCTTTCTCCTTATTTACAAAATTGCTGCCAACAGAGATATGTCCTTGGCCCATCTCTTTTGTTTATCTTTCAATGTCCAGGAGTTGAGATTCTGAGTTCAATCTCCTGGCAAACCTTTCCAGCATGAGTTCCTCCTCTCGGGGCTCATCCTCTGTTTCTGTTTGGGGGGTTTCTATCACCTCCTCAGCAAGATTTTCTCAGTAGGCTGATCCTTATAGGTCTCAGCTACTAGGTCTGGGTTGTCCCTCTCAAATTCTGCCAAAAGCCTTCTACGCTTATCAATGGTAGCATTAGAGGCAGTTTTGATACCAATCCATAAAGCTTTATTCGACGACAAGTCATAAAAGCACAATACATACAGCACATAAAACTCCGTAAAAATACAGGCCCATTAAAACCACATAAAATACATTAATTTACATATATACGATTAAAAAGCATGGCGTCAAAGTTGAGCAATTAGGGCAAATAAGGACACTAGGAAAATGTCCTAAACAATACCAAAACACAAACAGTTATATACAGTTAAAACTTTAAAACCTGAAAATGTAATTAGCTTGTGAATAAAAAGCATTTCATATTAAATGATATAATTCCAGCCCTTTAAAAGTAAATCGGATAAACCTTTCATGGTGCTTGTAGTGCCTGCGCTCTAATAATCCAACACCAACCCAAGAACTTTGCCACTGCAATGACAATAGGGGCTAGGGTGTTCGTGCGCAAAATTCGTTGTGCATCAGCGCTCAGTCTAGTCCCCAGTGTCCTGCAGATAGGTGCCAACCATGCTCTGCGTGGCCTGTCATACGCAGGGCAGGTAAACAACAAATGGGCTAATGTCTCTACCCGAGCCAAACAGGAGGGGCAGGCACTATCACCCTCTTTAGACCATTTTGCTGTATAGGACCTAATTGGGAGTGAGCCTACTCTAAACTGGAAATATAACTTCCGATCCAAGGGTTTGGTTATTAAATCCCAGAACTGCTCCAAGCATGGAAGTAGTTTAATATCCATGAAATGACCAGTAAGGGTAGACATATCCACATTTCTATAGGAGTTATAAGTAATTGTGGCCCAATACTTCTCTTTTAAGGACTCCTTTGAGGGAAAAGACACGTCTGCAGGGCTCACCCAGAGTGTTTCCAATCCCATGCTTACTAATGTGGCTCTGATCTCCCTCTGGCAGCTCGTGCTGGACTGTTCCCATGAGGCACAGGGTCAGACTGATTTGCATATGGCCATGTCTGAACTGGGGTGGTGGAGTGAGCTAAAGAATGATGATGGATTAAACCCAGATCAGTTGACTGGGGGTGAGTGTTTGATTGGCTCAAACGTTCCGTCCATCATCCCCTTTTGTATCTCCCTGAGCCATTTAATTTTATGAAAGCGATCCGCTCTAATTAGGTCCTTTAGCCCTGCGGCATAGGTTGCTAATTCGGGAGTTACCCAGATTCTCCGCCAGAATAATATTGGGCGGAGTCTTGCTACATCAGCCAGAGCATGTTTCCCTAGGTCATATAATAGGGGATGTACAGGAGTACTTTTCGGAAGACTTGTAATTTTCCGAAAAAAGCCATTTTCAGCTACAGTTTTTCCGAACCCCCAAAGTTTGGCTCCATACAAGGCTGAACTAACCACTTTCAGGTTGTATATTTGGAGCACCGGGCTAACTGGTTTTGTTAAAGAAGTATTATATTCAGCTTGTAATAATCCAGATAGCTGCCGGTGCTTTTAAAGTAGCCATACCTATATGTTGATCCCAACTCATGTCATTCTGTAATATGACTCCCAGGTATGTGAATGAATTAACCTGTTCTAGTGGGCGGCCATTCATGAGTAAGCCTCCTCTGTATCCCTTATGAGGGTTGAATACCATGAGTTTTGTTTTGGAAACATTAACTTCCAAACCCCTTAGAGAACAAAACTCCTCAAAAAGATTCAATGCTCGCTGTAACCCCTTTGTGGTTTTAGAGATGATTAGGGTGTCATCCGCAAACATTAAAATTGGGATTTTCACACCAGCTAAGGTGGGGGCGTCTGTTGTTATAGGCTCTAAAAGCTTTGCAATTCCATTGATAAACAAGGAAAACAATGTGGGCGCCATGACGCACCCCTGGCGCACCCCTTTCTCTACTGGGAAACAGTCAGTTACATCGCCCTGGGCACCCCACCGAATATGGGCAAAATTATCCTCATGGAGTCTCACTATCAATGAAAGTAGTTCAGGTTGCATCCCCAGCTCTTGAAGCACACTCCACAGTTTCCCTCGAGGCACTAGATCAAACGCTGCTCTAAGATCAACAAAGGCAGCGTATAGGCTGCCTTTGCTTAGAACTACCGTTTTCCAGTACACTAATTGGAACAAAAACACCTGGTCAATTGTACTTATATGCGATCTAAACCCAGCCTGTAGTGGGGATAAAATGGACTGATCTTCGATCCATTCCTGAACTTTGTTCAAAATTAACCGCCCCAGTATTTTTTGTAGGGAATCTATCAGGCTAATAGGTCTATAATTACCAGGGGCTGATTTATCTCCTTTTTTAAAAACCGGTATGATCTCCGCACCTTTCCAAGAGCCAGGTACCGGGGCTCCTTGAGCTTCAGTGTTTACTACTATAAGAATATAGCGGGACCATTTTTCCTTATCATGAAGATATATGTCAGCCGGAATACCGTCTAACCCTGGTGCTCTACCGCCAATTACTGCGCCTAAAGCTATAATAACTTCGGCCTCTGTAAACGGGGGATCAAGATAAAACATATGTGGGTAATCGTCTTGGTTGCCTTCAGATATGCTACTCGCATATTGAGGCTCAAAGTAATTGAGCCATTGCTCCTGGGTTACATGATTCTGTGGCTTTGGCGGCCGACTTCCTCTGCCCCATTTCACTATATTCCAGAACTGCCTTGGGTTATTATTTACACAGGCCAATCTAAGGTCCTGCCACTTGCCTTCGTCCCAGGCCTTCTTTGCCAGCGCCTGAGCCTTTCTGTAGTTAGATCTAGCTACACGTACTACAGCCGGATCACCAGCCTTAATCATATCCCACAACATCCTACGGGCTTTAGCACATTCTTCGTTAAACCAGGAGGGTCCAATAGCCTGATGAGTATTATTGCTCTTATGATGCCTGAGGAAATATGAGCGTAGGTGAACAAAAAATTATTATGAATCTCAATAATATTCCCTAGAACCTCAGGCTTATCCACACAAGCCTCTAACTCAACTAAAGTTCCTTCTATAGCTGCGTTAATAGCTGCTATAGTTTCGGGCTTACTTATAATTTGTACCCACTTCAATCTACGCAGATCGTTTGTAGGGACCACGTCAAGAGGTGACATCATACTAGGTGGCCCAACAAGAGCCCTCTCTGGGAGCAAATCAAAGATCGCACATAAAGGGTTGTGGTCACTTTCGATCCGATCCTTTACTACCATATCCTCAAAGGCTTCCCACAGTTGTAAGTTAATCATAAGAAAGTCTATACGACTGGAGCTACGACCGTTACTAAATGTACATGCACCATGCTTATCTGAGGCAGATCTCCCATTAACAGCTCTAAGACCCTTTTCTAGGCATATAGCATTAATTTGAATAGCTATATCTGACCACTTATTTATGGTGGGGAGTTCTAATTTTGGACTACCCCACACAGTGTCTTCCTCCCAGGCCGGGTCAAGTTCATCAATGGCAAGGGGCTCAAAAGTCGTATTTAAGTCACCTGCTATTATGATCAAAGAATCTCTAGAGAACTGATCTAGGAGGTCGTCGAGAGTCGCTAATACTTCCGACTTTTCCCCCTATGCGTGCCTCGTACATAGACATTGTAAATATCAATATCAGTACGACCCTTGGCACCCTTTTTTAATCTGATCGCAAGGATATCCCTGCTCTGGGTTGGAAGCACCTGAATACTATAGCCAATCTCTTGACGAACCCAGATTATCAAACCCCCCGAAGGACGGCCTCTCCCACCCTTTGTAGCAGGAATGAAATAATTTAAATAACCGGTCAGGAGAAGAGGCTCCAATAACCACGTCTCCTGGAAAAGGCATATACTGTAGCTATCAATAAATGTTAGCCAATCGGGTGAATTGATTTTAGACCTTAGCCCAGCTATATTCCAGGACAAAATGGCTAAGTTAGATGGCGTGGTATCAGATGCTGATGGTGAGTCCCCTGCTGTACAGCCATGCCCCAGACTACTGGAACTTGGCTCCACCACCCCCAAGATAGAATCCGACGAAAAAGTTCCAGTCGGAAATGCAGGAATAATGACGGATTCCAAATTAGTTTGATAATCAAGTGATAGGGGGACGCTTACTGGTTCAGTAACAATGTCTGGGACAGGTACCAGTCAATCGTTTGCATCTAATGTGCTACTACCTTCAGGATAGGAATGTGAGTGCCTGTTTGCGGGGTTACCATGACAGACCAAAGGAGATCGTCTAAACTGAATTAAGGAGTTACCTGGCGAGCAAGTGCGAAATTCCAAGGCCAGGAGGTTTTCCGCCAAATCCACATCATTTAGAGAAAGCTCAATATAATCTAGCGGTTCAATTGGCGAAGAAACCCTCTGAACCCCTGTTATGTCATCACGGATGATTGAGCGGCAACCCCTAACTTTCCGAATCCAGTGCACAACCTTATTTGTCAAAGAGTCTGTGCCTTCAAACCCACTACGGGGATTGAGCTTAGGAACGTTGACCATATAAACTTTGGGTGCTGCTACCAAATTAGGCAATGAAGACATTGTGGGCCGATGTTGTACAACGTGAGGAAAACGTGATGCTGAAAATACATTATTGGGCCCCAAATATGTGAGTTTTTTTATGGCCAAAGGCTTAGGAAAATTACTATCCCTCTGTGTAGTGTTATGGGGATTAAAACTCTTACCCTCCCTTATAGTAGGAGTAGCTCCGGTGGGTGATAAAACAACAGATGTTAAACTAGAGCCACTAGGGCGGGGGTTTTTGCCCTGCCAGGTTACCTTGGGGCTAGTGTCGCTATATTGCCTAGCTTGTTGAACAATAGTACTGTTTTGGTTAATGGTCGTGCTCAAAGGCCGTAGGGCACCCTTTTGAACCAACCCATTAACCAAGGAAGTGAGATTCTGAATCATCAGTTTCAGTTCCCCCACTTCATCCCTAAGGGAATCAATGTGCTGGAAGAAAACCTCAGGATCTATACTAGGCCTTCCTAACCTTTGCGTCATAGGTTGCTCCATCACATATTCCTTATCAACATCCTGCATGTCGGTTAAGGGTTGGAATCTATTGGTACACAAAATTACAGGGCCCTCTTGATGTGAGTCTACATCTAGAGGAATTGTGGGAAGGTGACTATTTCCTTCACCTACGGGGGTTGGCACAATACTCAGTTTTAGAACCCCTTTTCTAGGTGGTTTCTGAAATATACTGGGGATAGTTGGGTTGTTTTGGGCCTTGCGCTTTATAGGAGGAGGGGAGAGTTAGATGTTTCCTCAGGAGTGTGGCATGCGGGTATATCCGCCTCCAGAATGTTTTCACAATCACTAATTAGGGAGTCTATGCGGTCAAGGACACAGTTACTACCAGGATGCTTCTGTACCTTCCTAGCCTTTTTGCCCTTCTCCGACCTCCCATTGTGACTACCCCCACTTCCCCCGATACTTCCATTGCCCTCCATACTCTTCCTCTTCCCCATGTTCTACTTTATTCGACTAGAACTATCTAAAGTGCCAACCTTATCCACTGGCCCCCCGTGTACCTCGATCACAACTCCCAAACAAGCCTAGTGAATGAGTATATAACAAATTAAATTAGGCATACATGATCTACGGGTGGGTATAACAGCAAATTACTACTCAACAAACCCCCCCGCAGAAATTTGCAAGAGATATTAATATACACAGCGGGTACTCTCCGTACCTTATTACAATGCCAGTTCACCTGTCCCAGTGTCCTCAGATCTTACGTTGAATATAAAGGAGGTGGCCCTGCCCTGCCTCTTCCTGGCACGGACGGGCAAGGACGGGCCCGCCCTTGACCCGGGCTTCGCCCGGGCGCTGCCCGGGCGCGTCCCGCGCTGCGGGAGCCCGAGTGCAGTTTTTAAAGCGCCTCCAGGCACTGTATGATGATGCTTACAGATGGGCGCCAAAGATTGCAGGGCAGTCTGGACCCCGTAGTCCTTCTCCTGGGACCGAGGCAGTGACAGCAGGCAAAGCAAGCCAGAAACAGCGGGACCCGCGCTGCGGGAGCCCGAGTGCAGTTTTTAAAGCGCCTCCAGGCGCTGTATGATGATGCTTACAGATGGGCGCCAAAGATTGCAGGGCAGTCTGGACCCCGTAGTCCTTCTCCTGGGACCGAGGCAGTGACAGCAGGCAAAGCAAGCCAGAAACAGCGGGACCCATATCCTTTACAGAGGGCCCTTAACCTGGCATAGGACAGGTCCATATAAGGGGTCAGGTTGAGCTCATGACTCTGGTTATCTCTATGACTCATTATTTTTACTAAAGTTGGGACCTATTTATACAGTTAAAAAAACCTTAACACTTTTCTTTATCATAACTACAGTAAGAATTTTGGGAAAATAGACCAATCGAAAAATAAAAATGGCTAAAGGTAATTTATGGATTTACTCATGTGGTCAATTTTTGGCAGCGTGGTATCAGCAAAAGCAAAGTTGTAGATCCCACTCCTGCCACCAATTTAGGACGCTGGCTCTCTATATAGTGCAATAAAACAAAGTACACTGTGCAGAGAGTCTAGTGGCTCCCTTATTGGTATACAGAGGCAAAAGTAGATAATACTAATGATCTATTTGTGGTAGTGTGGGCAAGCAGTTAGGCTTATCAGAGGGTAGTTCTAAGCATTTGTTATACTCACAGAGGCAATAAATCAGACACACATTGAAGAATAAGCCCAAGACCAATTTGCAAAAATAATATTGATTTTTACATACTTTTTCAGACTAAGAACTTCCTTCTACAGTAAGTAATTTTAAAGTATGAATGTTTAGAGTTTGCAAAACCAATCACTTTTGTGCGCATTTACGCACCATTGAAATCAATAGGGAAAAAGGCAAAAATGCATGTAAAATCGTACAGTTGACTTTCAAGGTTCTCCTCTAGCATTTCAGTACTTAGCAATGCCAGGTCCAATGTTCCACCAGCGGATTCTCTGAAGCGTTGCTGATTCAGCTGGGAGCACAGCGCTGAGATCGTTGGTACTTGGTGCACTACAGGCGAGAGGTGCACATGAAAACACACTGCACAAGGGAAATTACAGGTAAGTCCAAGGAGGGCCACTCAGGGAGTAGGTTGCATGGGCCTCTGGACCATGGGAGCACAGCTGGATCATCATTACCGGGGCTGGTCGGGCAGGGTGCAGAGCAAATAGGTCAGCCAGACAGCGTGTGTCAAGATGTCCTCACTGTCAAGAGCAGGGAACTTGGAGAGGCGATTTTCAGACAGCTGGGCCAGTCACAATGTGGGTCTCAGTGGTCTTGATGTCCCTTGACAGGTGATTGCTTCCTGGGCAGTTGGAGTCCGGAGGGGACTCTTTGTCTTGGTGCATGGTGCAGGAGTTCTGGTACCCCGGTTGGAGGTGCGGCACAACTTCGGTAGATTCAGGTGGTGCTAATCTTGGTGGGGTGACAGATATGACCCTTCAGAGCTGGTGTACCGCTTTTGGTCTGGGTGCTACTTTGGGGTGGCCGGGGAAGAGCAAGTCAGTAAACTGGAGTCTGCGGTTCAGTGCCTGCTTGTGCAAGGGAGTAGAGTCTCTACTCCTAGGGAGGTTCTCTGGAGATTTGATGAAGGCTGGAGAGGCTCTGAGGTTCTTGGAGTCCTCACAGTTGCAGGACAAGACAGCACAACCATGATTGTCGAGTCCTTGAGGCAGCAGGCAGTGTTTGGTGCCAATTTCTCTGCAGCAGGGCTTCAGTTTTTTGGCAACAGCTCTTCTTTGTCCATATCTTCTTTTTGTCCATTGAATCTAAGGTTCAAGGTCCAGGGTTGCCACCTAAATACTGAATTTAGGGGCTTTAAAGGGGGAGAAATGTTGTAGCCTGTGGTCTTCCTACCTTTAGAGTGTCTACACCCTCTAAGTGACCACTTCCTGTGGGAAGGGGCACTACCCTAGCTTTCATAGGTTGATTTCCCTCCATCTAAAGATGGTGGATTTTCAAAAGTGGGATCTGCATCGCCTGTCACACCTTAGGGGTGGTACTGGCTGAATGTGGGCACTCCTTTTAATCTAACTTATTTTCCCACTTTTACGCCCACCAAATGTGGAGCACGAAAGGGGGTTTGGCATCCTCCACTATCTGGAGATGCTTGGGTTGCATTTCAAAGGCAGCATCGCCTTTGAAGCTTCCTGTCTCAGAAGGTCACTGTGTCCTGGGTGGAGTTGTTAAGCACCTCCACCCAGAGCAGGCTTTGTTCCTGGCCTCTGAGAATGCTGTCCCTCCCTCCATGAGGTCAGAAACATGTCTGGTGGTGGCAGGCTGGCTAAATCTAGACATGGACCACACCAATGCTTGGTAGGTGGACCTTCTAAAGGGTCACCTGTGCACATGTATTAATACATCCAACATATTAAGATGAGATGTTTGGTACCAAACATCTTAGGGTATAGTGGAGCCATCATTGAGCTAGGAAACTCATAATGACAAGTGCTCAGCCCATGGACTCTCTATGGCTTCCCTGTGCACTTACAATATCCAAGAATGGACTTGATATTGTATGCTCAGGCAGATATGTCCACACATGGGATATAGTGCACCCTGCCTTAGGGCTGTAAGGCCTGCAGTAGAGGTGACCTACCTATACCTCATGCAGTGTATGAGAGCATAGCAACAGGGCTATGTGCCATGTTGACTCATTGGTTTTCTCTGCACCAGGACACGCAGTCTACAGAGGCAGTTTGCATGGTCTTGGTGAGGGGTGGGTGTAAGGGCGGCACAATTCGTGCTGCACCCTCAGTGGACCCTCTTCATTACCCATGCCCTAGGTACCAAAGTGACATTTACTCTGGACTTACAGGGGTGGCTGAAGTTGTGCCAGTCATGGTACAGTTTTGGGAAAGAGATCTGACACTGGGAACCGGGTTAGCAGGGACCCAGTGCACTTACAGTTCGAAATCACATGAGGCATCAAGCAAAAAGTGGGGGCTAATCAGGGCAAATGAGGCACTTTCCTACAATCCTTTAAAGACACTACCTAATTTTTCTCACCTGCATATGAAAAGCACCCAAACAAATATATTTTTTTAAACCAGGACCTCACCTCAATTTTAACTGCATTTCATTTTGAAACTGTCTCATTCAGCTCCAGCCTTCCCATGTCTGCTACTGCTGCTTGATATCAAAGGGTTCGAGTGTGGATTGTGGGCCACAGCCATGTGTTTTGGGCTAGAGGGGCTGCTAGAAAGAGTGGCAGTGGCAAGGACTTAGATTTGGCTAATGTGGACATTACTTGGGTTGGCCACAGAGGGTTAAAGTGGCATCAATTTCTACCTTTGGTTCAAAGCATTCTGCATTGCCAACCACCTGACCTCATTATTGTGTACTGTGGTGTCAATCACATAGCACACTGACTGGGGTAGGACTGAAAATCCTAATGAAGGATACCTTTGCACAATTAATGACAATTCTCCCTCACACTACCTGGTGTACTCCAACATATACCAAAGGCAGAAATGGAAGTGGTCAAATCAATTCCATCCAAAGATTGACAATGCCAGAAAACATGTTAATAAAACTGTTTCTGCATTCCTCAGAGACAATAACATGGGCTCTTTATAACACACAAGATGAGAGGTTATTTATAATATACAGAGTCATATCCGCAACAATTTTGCTGAAATATGCAATAAGTTGATTTGTTCTTGCAATTTCTTTTTATTTCTTATTCTTTCTTCTTGACAATGGAAAAACACGCAGCCAACGCGTTTCGCCCAACACATGGGCTTCTTCAGGGCTGCAAGTATGTTAACAAATACACATATCGGTTAACTGTGACATGTAAAAAAAAATTAAAAACAATACATTAAGACATATACATCATTTACTTTTTATAAAGAAAACACCATGAAGGCATTTCATGTCACAGTAATATTAGAAGAAAGATTGGCCTAGTAATTGAAGATACAATCACTGCGTTGGTTCCTCTATAAAAACATATATTATTAAACATGATACAAGACTGAAAGGGGAGAACAAGGGAGGCAACACATAATATAATCTTAAACATCAACAAGACTATTGACATGCATACAGGAAAATCTTGGAGACAACAAAACAATATGAATGTTATCACACGTAACATTCTCGCAGTTTGGTTGACTTTTTGTTTATAAACCCATTATAACCTGTGAGTTTTCCTATTTCAAAGGAATATAAAATTACACTTCAATATTTTTAGCACACCTTGAGTACCATTTCTGCTATGTACCTTTCTATACATCCATATAAAATCTTTGGCAGTTTCACTTTTTTCCTACGTACATATTTTTTATATATATTCTTTTCCCATTGACTTGGGGTTTGTGGCGATCTTTTGCTCATTTGGTCTTACTAAGATTATTAATTTCCTAGCTTTACCTTTACTTTTATCTTATATTGTTTTTTGGTTATAGTTTATTTTATTTTCAGTTTCCTCCCGTTCTTCACTGTATACTGTTGCTTTTAGCAGGCTTCTCCATGATCTACTTACTCACTGTGATTAGGTGATATTTTAGACCTAGTTTGCTATATTCCTTTGAAATAGGAAAACTCAATGGTTATAATGGGTTTATAAACAAAAAGTCAACCAAACTGGGAGAATTTTACGTGTGTTAACACACATATGTGTTTGTTGCATCCTACTTTTGGTGTCTTAAAGTGTTGTCTTTTATACATGTCAATAGACTTGTTATCTATTGATGTTTAAGATTATATTATGTGGTACCTCCTTTGTTTTCCCCTTACCATCTTGTATCATGTTTAATAATATATGTTTTTATTTGGAAACCAAAGTAGTGATTGTATCTTCAATCACAAGGCCAATTTTTTTGTAGTATTACTTTGACATAAACTGTCTTCATGGTATTTTCTTTATAAAAAGCATATGATGTATATGTCTGAATGTTTTTTACAAGTCACAGTTAAGTGGTATGTGTATTTGCTGACATGCTAGCAGCCCTGAAAAAGCCCACGTGTTGGGAAAAGCGCATTGGCTGCTTTTTTTTTTAGAATTGTCAAGAAGAAAGAATAACAAATAAAAAGAAATTACAAGTACAAATCGACTTATTACATATTTCAGCAAAAATTGTTGCAGATATGACTCTGTATATTATAAATTGCCTCTCATCTTGTGTGTTCTAAAATGGCTAATATATGACCATTTGGTAGCTGGTCATTTGAGGTGGGCAATTTTCATCGATTGCTGTATAAGTGATTATTTTAGTTGGTGCTGTGACTGAGTTTCCTAGCTGCCAATAACATGTGCTATATCTCCAACTTGTGTTTTGACATATAGGGAATCAATAGAAGTGATGGAGTTCACTTTACAGACCAAGGCAACAGGGTGTTTCTCAGAAACTTGAAACTCTGCATCCTGTGTTATGTGTAGCTGTAATATGCACACAATCAACACAAAGCCTCTTCTCTGAGCAGCCCTATGTCCCAAAATGTTGTCAATTTTCTTCAAAAATATCTTTTTTTAAAAGAAAATTCAAAATTTGCGAATATGCAAAACAAAAGCAGACATTCAAAAGCCACCAGCACATTAAATATTCATAACTATATAAGTGATTCTGTGCATCACACCGGGTACATCACTATCTAAATGTCTATAAGTACATGTATGACTCACTGAGTTGGTCTGTGAGTGGGTGTGTGAGTCTATCAGTGGGTGTGTCAGTCTGAGTGGGTGTGTCAGTGTGTGAGTGGGTCCATGAGTGGGTGCATGACTGTCTGAGTGAGTCTGTGAGTGGGTGTATAAGTGTCTATGTGGGTCTTTGAGTGGGTGCATGAGGGTTTCAGTGGGTCTGTCATTGGGTGTCCCAGTATCTGAGTAGGTTTGTGAGTGGGTGTAAGAGTGTCTGACTGGATCTCTGAGTGGGTGTATCAGTGTCTGAGTGGGTCTTTTAGGGAGCGCATGAGTGAGAGTGTTTGTGAGTGCATGCACAAGTCTCTGAGTGTGTCTACAAGTGGGTGCCTGAGTGTCACAGTGGGTCTGTGAATGGGTGCATGAGTCACTGAGTGAGTCAGTGGCTTGGTGCATGAGCACCTCAGTGGGTGTCAGTGGGTGCATGAGTCTCTGAGTAGGTCTGTGAGTGGGTGTGTGAGTGTCTAAGTGAATCTGTGAGTGGCTGCATGGGTCTTAGAGTCAATCTGTGAGTGAGTGCGTGAGTGTTTGAGTGTAACTGTGAGTGGGTGTGCCTTTGAGTTGGTATGTGAGTTGGTGTATGAGTCTCTAAGTGGGTCTGTGAGTGGGTGCATAAGTGTCTCAGTGGGTTTGTAACTGGGAGTATGAGTGCCAGGGTAGGTCTGTGAGGGGGTGTGTGAGTGTCTCAGTGGGTATGTGAGTGGGTGTATCACTGTCCCAGTGGGTCCGTGAGTGGGTGAGTGAGTATCTTAGTGAATCTGAGTGGGTGTGTGAGTGTCTAAGTGAGACTGAGGGTGGGTGTGTGAATATATGTTTTTTCGGTGATATTTGTGAAGTCATTGTAACGTTACATGGGGGCTGTGCTTAGCATCGTGACAAATTCACGAATATCACGACTGCCACAGAAAACCCTTTTCTTTGATGTTTTCTGCCTATTCTGAGTCCCAAAAGATCCCCTATGTCCCACCCTTGGGGTTGGGGTACACCCAACCTGACCTCTTATTGAACGTTCTCCATTTCTGTGTATCCCTGCAGACTTTGCTGATAAACTAAAATGGCAGCCGCAACTTTCTTCTCTGTTTGCAGCTAGCCAATCACGTCATTTCTGTTGGCATGCGTATTCGTGAATTGTTCCAAAATAATCGCGAATTAGTTGTGGACTTAGATATACAAATTTGGATTTTCTTTAATTTATAGAAAACTAATCAACTGATTTACACCACATAACTGAAAGCAAGATCTGCAAACCAAAAAGTTACCTTTCTGTCAAATTCGGTGTAAGCCCATCCAGCAGTTGGGGCTGTAGTCGTGCTCAAAGCCTGTATGGGAATTAACATGGGAAACACATGGCTCCCACTTGACGGATCACCCCGAAACTTTCCAAGCACAACTAGAATGACCAGCAGACTTTTTTTGGGAACATTTTGTGAAGATTTGTCAAAAGACGGCAAAGTTATAGGCAACTCAAAAAACATGGTCCTGACTACAACTACCTCGTGGCGACGGCCAGTAGTATATATTTATACACACATATACACACATATATATATATTCACTGAAAAAAACCACAGGTTTTAGGGACGTTATAGTTAGTCTGACATTTCACTCGTACAAAACCAGAGAAATTCCGCCGTTATAGTTAGCTGAGCTAACTATAACTCATGCCCCCACAATGCACTGCTGATGACGTCTTATATGACATCACTCATGACATGGTCAGTAACATCACTGATGACATCTCAAATGACATCACTGATGACATCACCCACTTAATCTCTGATGCACCTACTCACCCTAATATAACCTTTCATACACCCAGTCTAAAATACAGACTACCATTCTTGAAACCATAGACACACCAATACCAGTTAGTACATACCCACTCACTGATTCATAGGTCTACACACACATCCACTCACTCACCCATACAGTCACTCATACAAGCAGTCACTCATCAATACAGCCACTATTATATGCACTCATACACCTATACAGAGACTCACACACCGCCACTCACCCATAGAATTACGCACACACCTAGTCAGTTACCCAAAGAATCGATCACAATGCCATTTACTCACCTATACAGTTATACACACACCACCTCATTTATTCATACAGATACATACACATACTTACTCTCTTATACAATCACTGACACAAGCACACACTCATCCATACATCTACTCCCCCAATCACTCATTCTCACATATAGTCACTTTTATACTCCAACACTCACATATACTGCCATTCACATATGCAGTTACTCACACATATACCACTGAGACATCCATTCACTCACCAACACAGCCAGATGAACACTCACTCTCCCATACAGCCCCTCACAGATGCACTCATGAACACATACACCCAGTGAATCACCCACTCACACATCCATGCAGGTAGTCACACAACACACAGACACTCAGGCACCCATACAGGTATCAGACAACCCATTAATAACCCATATGGACACTCATGTACCTATTCACCAACCCATGCAGCCACTTACACACCAACTGACAAACTGATACAGACATTCACACAGATTAGTCACTCACCCATACATTCACCCAGACACGTATAATCACTCACTTATTCAGTCAGTCACACACTGACTGAATCATCATATATATATATCACATTCTTAAACTTTTTTAGAAACACTCACAGTCACTGGATGATGTCATCAGTGATGTAATTTAAGATGTCATCAGTGATGTCATCAGTGATGTCACTGACCATGTCATGAGTGATGTAATATGTGATGTCATCAGCAGTGCATTGCAGGGGCATGAGTTATAGTTATTTCTCTTGTTTTGTACACGTGAAATGTCAGACTAACTATAACGTCCCTGAAACCTGTGGTTTTTTCAGTGAATATCTAAGGTTTTTAAATGCTAATTTCTAACTATAAAGTCCCTGAAACCTGTGTTTTATTCAGTGAATTTTATATATATGTATTCAATCTCCTCTCACTCTTACAAGGAAGGAATCAGCACTCATGTTGTATTTGGAAGTATTTAATCTGCAAAGGACACGATCCACGCGTTTTGGCTCGTCCGAACCTTGATAATGATACAAGACGTCATTGTAGCTTCCTTATTTAAATGTACAAATGCCTCCAGTTGCCAACATTAAAAAAGTACTACATAATACATTAATCCAAAAAGCTGGAGGCCAAATTAGCCTGGTCACAATGTGAAAATTCAGCTATTCATACAATAAAGAAAAGAAAACAAGTGTTAATATGCACACAAAGTCATTTCAGCATATCTTGCCCCGTGACCGCCATACCTGTATGTTCGTCAACGTGACTTGTTCATAATAAACATACTTACGATTGCAAACATCAACATAAACAATGGACTACACATTACTTTAAAGTGAAAGGCTATCGGCCATATTGATCTGAGCACGTTGCGTATTATAATGGTTCTTACACTAAAGAAAAGAAAAAAAGGGGTGTTAATATACACACACTATCCCTAAATAAAGTTCTAGCCATTATAGTTCCATTTCATTCACAGCTCATTTGAGATGTCATGAGTGATGTCATGAGTGATGTCATGAGTGATGTCATGAGTGATGTCACTGACCATGTCATGAATGATGTAATGTCTGAGGTCGTAAGCAGTGCATTGCGGGGGCATAAGGTATAGTTAGCTCAGGTAACTATAACTGCTGAATTTCACTGGTTTTGTATGAGTAAAATCTGAGTCTAACTATAACGCCTCTGTAATCTTTGTTTTTTTCAGCGAATTTCTAGTTTTTTTTTAATGTTACGTAAGATGCCTAACACAATGGATGGTGGGGGGTTGGAAGCAGGGCCTGGCCTGGCATTGTGCTGCCCCCACCCAAGTTTGCTGCTCCTGCCTCCCCTCCTCCCTGTCATCCATTGTCCAAGTCCATGCCCCTGCTCCCTCATTACAGCCCTGTGTGGCCGTTGTTCTGCCACTGGCCTTCCCGCCTTCTCTGAACAGTTAGCTTGCTGCCCCATCCACTTCCTCCCTATCCTCTGTTTTCTGAATCTATGCACTAGCCTGCTCTCTCCTGCCATGCATTGTCTGATGTGCTGCCACTGCCCTCCATTTAGCATGATGTCCCAGTCCACTCCTCCTGCCCTCCATTGCCCAATTCTATGCCCCATCATTGACCTCCTGCTTAGCCTCTGTGTTTAGCTTGCTGCCCCTACTCTCCTTCCCTCTGCCCTCCAATGTCTGTTTGCATGCCCCTGCTCCATCCTTTTTGCCCACCATGTTCCATGGACCTGCCCCTCCTATCTACTCTGAGTGTTCTGTTGAGCTGCCACTCCCCTCCCACCTGCCTAGCATTGTCAGATGACGGTAACCTGTCCCTGCCACCTCTGCCCTGCCTGTCCATGTTCCATGACCCTATCCCCTTACTCCTGTCCTCCATGATCCATTTTACTGCCACACCCTTCTGCCCTCCCAGGTCTGTTATGCTGCAACTGCTCCTCCTGCATGCCCCGCGTGGTCTGTTGTGAGGCCCCTTCCCCTGAAGTCTCTTGTATGTGCCCAGATCCTACCCTTCCCTACTATCCTCCATGGTCCTTTTTGCATGCCCCTGCCCCCTCCTTCTTGCCCATCATGGCCATTGTGCTGCCACTAACCCTCCCGCTTGCAATGCATGGTCTTCTGTGCTGCCACTGCCCCTCCCACCTTCCCTGTGTGGTCAGCTAGCCGCCCCTGACCCCCTCCCACCTTCCCTCCATGGTCTGTGTGTATGCCATTATAGTCTCACTGTTGCCCTCCATGGTGTGCTGTGCTTCTAGTACCCATCCTGCCTGACCTCCATGGTCAGCTTGCTGCTCCTGCCCTCTTGCCCCCTGCCCTCTGTTTTCCATGTGCAGACCCCTATTCCCTCCCTCCTGGCTTGTCTGCTCCACTGTAATGCCCCTGATCCCTCCCTCCTGCCCTTTATGGTCCGTTATGCTGCAGCTTTCTCTCCTGTCTGTCCATTATGGTCAGCTTGCTGCCATTGCCTCTTTCCCCTCTGTTTTCTGTTGTCCATGTTCATGGTCCTGTCCCCTCCCTATTGTTTTCCATGCATTGTTGTGCTGCACTGCCGTCCCGCATGCGCTGTGTGGTGTATTGTGCTGCTGCAAATCCTAATGCCTGCCCTGTAAGGTCAGTTTGTTGCACCTGTCCATGTCCCTCCTGTCCTCTGTTATCCGAGTCCATGTCCCTACCCCAATTCCTCCTGCCTTCCATGATCCAATGTACTATACTTGCTAACATTTTGAACTTGGTTAGAGGGAGATTTTGAAAAAAAAACTGGGGAATTGTTTTTCCCATTGACTTACATGTGAAAAAAGGAGATTGTAGACAGGAGACAGATAAAATAAAGCCCATTTGGGCTTAAAAACATTGGGCGTTTCCTGGCTGAATCGGGTCTGTTGGCATGTATGGTTGTACTACCACTGCCTCTTCCTTCTGCCCACAATGGTCTATTATATTGCCACAGCCTCTCTTGCCTGTCCTGCATTGTTGGGCTGTTGCCCCTGCCCTCCTTTCCACTGCCCTCCATAGTCTGTTGGGCTGCCACTGCCCTTCCTGCCTGCCCAGTGTGGTCAAATTGTTGCCTCTTCACACTCCTACCTGCCTTCAATTTTCTGAGTCAGTGCCCCTGACCTCTGCCTCTCAACAATATCCTAATGAACAACTAGATTGCTAACATTCTATATTTATTACAAAAGTGTGGCATGCCTGACGTCATCTTGATGTAATCAAAACTGTAATACCTAAAGCATTTCCTTTAGAAATTATAGAAATGAGAGGGTCTTATTTGCATCGAAATCATGGTCAGTGCTCTAAAAACTAAAATGAGGACATATTTTCTGAGTTCTCAAATAGCGACAAAGCACTTTTGAATTATTTGTTATCTTTATGATTTTTTATCCAGTTGACCACTTGATTAAATGTTACACTTAGGGAGAGGATGTGGTGTTACTTCCAGAGCTGCAGACTTTGCAACTGGGAAACCAGTTTGGAGTTTTTGTTTCAGCTCGACATTCTGTGATTCTGGCCAAATCACTTAATCTCCCCATGCTTACAACCAAAATGAATGTGCCTTTGTGTGATGTAACCAATGCTCATGTAAATCACTCCAATACCTGACCAGTCTGCACTATATAAAACTGCAAAAAAACAAAAAATAAAAAGTGTTTTCCATACTTCTGTCATTGGGCTATAAGTGGGCTACGTCTGGGTGATATTTGTGCTACATTTGGGCTACTTTTTCTCTGGTGGCCATCTTGGGAGACTTCAATTCAATTCAATAAACTTTATTCGATCTGATTTAGAAATATAGATCATAAAAGTGTACATAAAAACAGTAAATCCTTTTTCTTAATACAATACAATGAGAATTAATTAAAACCAGTAAGTAAAAACGGGTGTTACAAAGCCCGGCTCAGAGCAACTTCAGTTTAACAGAATAGTAAAGTTCAATGTTACGCAAGATCAATCTCAAGTACTTCGTGCAAAATACGCAATAAGGGGTCCAAGTAAGATGCAACAATCCAATACCTGACCAGTCTGCACTATATAAAACTGCAAAAAAATAAAAAGTGTTTTGCACACTTCTGTCATTGGGCTATACATAAGCTACATCTGGGTGATATTTGTGCTACATTTGGGCTCTTTTTTCTCCGGTGGCAATCTTGGGAGGCTTATTTGTTATGAAGTTTCCTAATTTCCTCATTTACTGCAGTCTCCTCAGTAGGAAATGCTTTCAGTTTTTACTTTGATTCCATCAAGAAGGCATTCAGATGTGTCACACATTTGCCATAAATTCAGAATGTTAGCACTCTAGTTGCTCATTAGATCACTGTTGGAAAGCTACTGCTCACCAGGGAGTTAACTGGAAGTCTGCTGCTGGTATTGAAAGTGCATGTTTCAATCTGCATGTCAGAATTTTTAAAGAAATAGAAGAGGATTTGAGAAGTCACTCAAAATGTGCCCTAATTTTTCTTTCTGCAGCACTAATCATAATTTCTATGGCAAAATGCACCCCCTCATTTTGTTCCTTTTTAAATTAAATGTTTTAGGTGTGCCATACTTTTGTCATAAGTAAGACTGTTAGCGCTCTAGTTGTTCTTTAGAACACTCTGGGAAGCTGCAGTAGGACACAAAGGAATCAACTGACAGTCTCTGCCCTTGTTGGATGTACATGTTTTACTGAGAATGTCAGACTTCATTCCCTCATGACTGAGAAAGATAATGTGAATTTACAGAAAATATGCTCACATTTTAGCTTCTAGAGCACCTTCCAAACCTCTATGGGAAAAGCATGAAAAAATAGTTTTCTCTCAAACATTATTCATGATATCCCAGCAGAAGGCTTGTTCACAGGATAAATTCACCTTAGTACACACCACAATTCCTAAAATTAGTATGGTACCATCAACAAATGATTTATAATGTAACTAAAGTCTGTTATCACCCTTTATACGTTCTCCTTTTGCTGACCCTCAAAACCTTCCGTTCACTACAATGCATTTTAATGGGGTGCTATCATGTACATTGGTCCCAAGAGGGCTGCCAACACTTCTTGGATGAAGTGCTGACAGCCAATCAGATCTCACAATGAGATGTGGGTTAGGCCCTGCCCAGATATATACATTTCTTTTTACTTTAATATTTAAAAAACTACTGAACGTATCTACACCATTTAAAGCAAAGAGTGCACTTTTCTGCCAAATTTGGTGTAATTCTGTTCAGCAGTTCGGGCTGTAGCCGCAACAAAAGTTTCCTATGGAAATTAACATGCAGAAAACACGTTTTGGGACCCCCCTTTTTTCTCGGCCCCCGCTTGACAAATCACCCCAAAACTTTAAAGACAGGAGTTGACCCGAGCGCCCCATTAGTTTTGAAAATTTCGTGAAGCATCGTCAAACGGCGCCAAAGATATTGGCAAAAGAAAAACGCTTTTTGAATAGAAACAAGGTCCAAACTATAACTACCTACTGGCGACCGCCAGTGGATAATATATATATATATATATATATATATATATATATATATATATATATATATATATATATATATATATTCACTGAAAAAACCATAGGTTTCAGGGACGTTATAGTTACAAATTAGCATTTAAAAACCTTTGAAATTCACTGAAAAAACCATAGGTTTTAGGGACAGTTATAGTTAGTTGGACATTGCACTCGTACAAAACCCGTGAAATTCCCCGTTATAGTTAGTCCAGCTAACTATAACTCGCGCCCGCAATGCACTGCTGATGACGTCACATATTACATCACTCATGACATGGTCAGTGACATCACTGATGACATCACTGATGACATCTCAAATGACATCACTGATGACATCATCCAGTGACTGTGTGTTTCTGTAAAGTTTAAATATTTGTAATATATATAGGAAAAGACGTATTGAAGAATGAGTGGGTGTGTAAGTGTCTGTATGGATGATTTAGTAGGTGCATGACTGACTGTATAAGTGAGTGATTTAACGTATCTTACTGAATGCATGGGTTAGTGACTAAACTGGGTGAATGTCTGTATCCGTCTGTCTGTTGCTGTGTAAGTGGCTGCATGTGTTTGTGAATAGCTACATGAGTGTCTATATGAGTTATTGAATGCTTGTGTGAGTATCTGTATGGGTGCCTGAGTGTTTGTGTGGGAGGGGTGTGTGCGACTCTGTGCATAGATGTGTGAGTGGGTGATTCACTGGGTGGATGGTTTCAAGAGTGCATCTGTGATAGACTGTATGGGTGGGTAAGTGTGTGTAAGAGTGTGTTAGTGAGTGAATGTATGTCCCAGTGGTACATGTGTGAGTAACTACATATGTGAAAGGCAGTATATATGTGTGTTGGAGTATATAAATAGCTATAAGCGAGAGTGAGTGATTGTGATAGTGGCTGTATGGATGAGTGTGTGCTTGTATCAGTGATTGTATAAGAGCGTAAGAATGTGCTAGTATTTGTATGAGTAAGTGAGCTGGTGTGTGTATAACTGTATAGGTGAGTAAATGGTAGTGTGTTTAATTATTTGCATGACTGACTAGGTGTGTGAGTACCTCTATGGATGAGTGGCGGTGTTTGAGTGTCTATATAGGAGTATGAGTGCATATGATAGTCCTGTACTGAGTGACCATAAGTATGAGTGACTGTACGGGTGAGTGAGTGGATGTGTGTGTGTAGACCTAAGAATCAGTGAGTGGGTATGTAGTTATTGGTGTTGGAGTGTCTATGGTTTTGCGAATGGCAGTCTGTAATTTAGAGTGGTTGTTTCAAAGGTTATATTAGGGTGTGAGAAGATGCATGAAATTATCACATGGATGATGTCATCAGTGATGTCATCAGTGATGTCATTTGAGATGTCATCAGTGATGTCATCAGTGATGTCACTGACCATGTCATGAGTGATGTAATATGTGACGTCATCAGCAGTGCATTGCGGGGCGCGAGTTATAGTTAGCTGGACTAACTATAACGGGGAATTTCACGGGTTTTGTACGAGTGCAATGTCCAACTAACTATAACTGTCCCTAAAATCTATGGTTTTTTCAGTGAATTTCAAAGGTTTTTTAAATGCTAATTTGTAACTATAACGTCCCTGAAACCTATGGTTTTTTCAGTGAATTTCAAAGGTTTTTAAATGCTAATTTGTAACTATAACATGTCTGAAACCTACGGTTTTTTCAGTGAATTTCAAAGGTTTTGTAAATGACAATTTTTAAATGTATTAATTGTTATATACATTTTTTTCATACTGATTTACTACATTTTTAGAAACAATTTTTTTTTACATATTTTATTTTTAAATTACATTGTAATTACATTATACATTACATTACAAAAATACTTTCTCAGAATGAATTACTTTAGTTTAAATACTTTGCACATAGGCAATAGACTTTTAAGTACAGTAGTTACAGTTGTTGCAATGGGCAACACATTTTCAAACACAATGCAACATTCAGCTCAATGTGAATTTCTAGTTAAATGCAATTAGTTACTTTATGGATTACTTTTCTAACCACAGGACTGGATCCTAGATTCAGTCCTGGGACATCTCCTGTAAACAGTTGAGTAAAAGCGTTTTGGTTACAGTCGTGATTTTTAAGGAATATTATTGTACTTTAAAAGTTGACACTTAGAAACTTTTTCTCATAGAATCACCAATGTTATCCTATGGAAGGAAATTCACTTAGAAGGTAAAAACTGTTATCGTTACTTTTTCTTACTCAGTGTTGGATCCTGGATCCAGCACTGGTGCATCTCCTGTAAACAGTTGAAAGAATGCGTTTAAGTCATACAGGTGATTTTTAAGGAATATTTGTAGTTTGTGAAAATCGACACTTTGAAACTTTTCTGCTAAAAACCAGACAATGGATTCCTATGGAAGAAAATATAAGTTACTGGTAAGTACGGTTAAAATTACTTTTCAGGGTCAGTGCTGGGCTAAAAGATGGAGCACTGGGTTCTCTCCTGATAACAGGTGAGTTAATTGGAATTCGTACTTTGGTTGATTTTAGAGGAATATTATAAAGTTCCAAAACTCCACACTTAGAAGAATTTCCAAGTGAAACCAGTCAATGTTAGCCTATGGAAGGAAATTCAAGTTACTGGTAAGTACGGTTAAAATTACTTTTCAGGACCAGTACTGGGCTGAAAGATGCAGCACTGAGGTCTCTCCTGATAACAGGTGAGTAAATCAGAATTCGGATTTCGGCTGATTTTAGAGGAATATTTGTTTGTTTCAAAAATCAACACTTAGAAACTTTTTCAGCAAAAAGCAGGCAATGATATCCTATGGAAGGAAATTCAAGTTACTGGTAAGTACGGTTAAAATTACTTTTGAGGATCAGTACTGGGCTGAAAGATGCAGCACTGAGGTCTCTCCTGATAACAGGTGAGTAAATCGGAATTCGTATTTCGGCTGATTTTAGAGGAATATTTTAAAGTTCCAAAACTCCACACTTAGAAGAATTTCCAAGTGAAACCAGTCAATGTTAGCCTATGAAGGAAATTCAAGTTACCGGTAAGTACGGTTAAAATTACTTTTCAGGACCAGTACTGGGCTGAAAGATGCAGCACTGAGGTCTCTCCTGATAACAGCTGAGTAAATCAGAATTCGGATTTCGGCTGATTTTAGAGGAATATTTGTATGTTTCAAAAATCAACACTTAGAAACTTTTTCAGCAAAAAGCAGGCAATGATATCCTATGGAAGGAAATTCAAGTTACTGGTAAGTACGGTTAAAATTACTTTTCAGGATTAGTACTGGGCTGAAAGATGCAGCACTGAGGTCTCTCCTGATAACAGGTGAGTAAATCGGAATTCGTATTTCGGATGATTTTAGAAGAATATTTGCACAATGGTGAAGGGAGGGCGGGGCCTGAGGTGACATCTGTGCAAACGCGCCCTGTGGCGCGTTTTAAGTTGGGGATTAAGTCCCTTGAATCCTGAGGGTCCCTAGGGGCCAACTAGCCCACCAGGAACCTCCAATATGCGCCAGGGGCTGCGTTGCAGAGACGTGTAGAGAGGCCACACCCCTTTTACACCTCTCTGCAACGCAGCTCTGTGGCGCTTTCTGGATGTACCTGTTGGGCTAGTTGGCCCCTAGGGACCTCAGGATTGAAGGGATTTAATCCCAACTTAAAACGCGCCACGGGCGCGTTTGCACAGATGTCACCTGAGCCCCGCCCCTCCCTTCACCACTGTGCAAACGCGCCCGTGGCGCGTTTTAAGTCGGGGGATTAACTCCCTTGAATCCTGAGGGTCCCTGGGGGCCAACTAGCCCAACAGGTATATCCAAAAGCGCCACAGAGCTGCGTTGCAGAGAGGTGTAAAAGGGGCGTGGCCTCTGTACACCTCTCTGCAACGCAGCCCCTGACGCATACTGGAGGTTCCTGGTGGGCTAGTTGGCTCCAGAGACCCCAGTATTCAAGGGAATTCGTTCCCCTCTGCAAACACGCCAGGGCGCGTTTGCAGAGTTGTGAAGGAAGGGGCGGGGCCTGCGGGCCCGATCGTTTTTTTGTCCCTGAAGGGGGCTGTGTGGCCCCCTTACTTTGTCCTGTTTTTGGGCCCTGGGGACCCCATCCCCCAGGGCCTTACCCCTTTTTTTAATTAAAATTTTTAAAAAAACGGGAAGGGGGCCGCGTGGCCCCCTTCCCTGGGCCTGTATTGGCCTCGGGGACCCCATCCCCGGGGCATGGCCTCTATTTTTATTTTTATTCTTTGGAGGGGGCTGCGTGGCCCCCTCCTCTGGCCATTTAAGGCCCCGGGGACCCCATCCCCGGGGCCGGCCATACCCTTTTTTTTTTTTTTAAACTTTGGGGAGGGGGCCGCGTGGCCCCCTCCCGAGCCACTACTTGCCCCGGGGACCCCATCCCCCGGGGCTGGCCCTCTCCGTTGGGGACTGTGGGGGTCCCCAAGCCCCCACAGTCCCGCCGGCTCCCGCGTCCCTTGGGAGCCGGCATTGCTTTACACATGGGGAGCTGCTAAGATGCAGCTCCCCATGTGGAAAGCTGTCGGCTTTGGATATTGGAAGAGAGAGCAGGTTTCCTGCTCTCTCTTCCAATATCCAAAGCAGTTTGCTATGGCAGGACGGGAGCCGTGAGGCTCCCGTCCTGCCATAGCAAACTACAGTGTCCCGGGGTAGGCACCCCGGGACACTGCAGGAGCCGGCCCTGGGGGTGGCGGTCCCCAGGGCCATCAAGGGCTCCAGGAGGGGGCCGCGCGGCCCCCTCCCTTAAATTGCACAGGAGGTGGTGGTCCCGGGGCTCTGGGGTCCGTAACGGACCCCCATATTTAAATGTTTAGTGCCCTGGGAGGTGGCGGTCCCTGGGGCGTGTGGGGGCTGGAGCCCCCACACAGGTTTTTAATTTTTTTAAAAAGCCCGGGGAGGTGGTGCTCTTCGGGGCTGCGGAGGGCTCAGAGCCCTCCCGCACCATTTTAAAAAAGCCCCGGGGGTGGCGGTCCCGGGGCTTGGGGGCCCTTGAGGCCCCCCACATAAAATTAACCCCCCCCCACCATGCCCCCAGGACTTGGGCCACACGGGGGCAAAATACAATCGAAGTGCGGGAGACCGCGCTTCGATTTTTTTTTTTTCGGCAGGATTCGCGCACCCTGAGCGCATCCTGCCGATTTAAAAAAAATTTTTTTTTGCCCAGGGGTCCTTGTGGGACCCCTGAGCAAACCTAGGGGGTCAGGGTGTTTCTACCCTGCCCCCTTTGTGCGCTTTGCGCACTTGTTTCTGTCCCTCGGTTCTACCGAGGACAAAATGGCTGCCAACATTTCCTGAATCGGAATGTTGACAGCCAGCTGACAGCCAATTAACATGCAGCTCGTGATCGGGAGGGTACGCGGACCCTACTCGGCCATAGATATCACTATCTTTTTACTTTTGATTTTCTCAGCAACTACTGAACGGATTTACACCATTTAACAAAAGGGTTCTTTCTGAACCAAGAACTACCTCTTTGCCAAATTTGGTGTAATTCCGTTCAGCAGTTCGGGCTGTAGCCGTGTCTAAAGTTTCCTATGGAAAATTGCATGGGAAAACGCGTTTTGGGACCCCCTTTTTCTCGGCCCCCGCTTGACGAATCCCTCCGAGACTTTCAGGGTAGGAGCGGACCGGAGCGGGCCACAAAGTTTGAAAATTTTGCGAAGATACGTCAACCGGCAAGAGAGTTATTTCAAATAGAATGTCGCGGATTTCCTATGGATAATAGGTTGTAACTATAACTATCTACTGGCGACCGCTAGTAGATAATATATATATATATATATATATTTATATATATATATACATATATATGTACTTATATATGCACATATACAGATGATAGATAGATAGATAGATAGATAGATAGATAGATAGATAGATGCTAGGTTTTTCTTTCGTTGTAAGACTAAATGACATGGATAAGACATATTTCAGGACTATCATTAGTCCATTTCTGGTTAAGAACTTTTTCATTTGTGTCATGCTCAAAAAATATTGACGAGTTATCAGTGTCTCTTCTAAAGTAGCTCCGAATTCTGATGACACGAATAACTTTTCCTTGCATTAGGCAAAGCGTTTAATTTTGTTTAACCTTTGCATAGACAAAGCAAAAGTGACAGCTCTATTTTAAGTATAATAAGGGCATATTTACTTTAATTGAGGTCATTACTTTGATTTATTGACCCAACATGCTGATGCAAGCAGCCCAGGGTCAAGGGAGCTTAATTGTGACACAGAAAATATCACTTCTAAAGATTTTCTGCCACGTTATGCGACAGTTATGTGTGCATTTGCATGCCCAGAGCAATGCCACGTTCAAGTAGTCTTGTAAAAAATACCCAACAACTTGTGGCAAAAGGCAAAAGTAACAGTTAACTGTGCTGAAAGAAGAAATAATGCCAACCATTTTCAATGAGAAGCAGTGTTTTTCAATCAGCGTTGCCAATAAAATGATGTACACATGTCTCCAAAATAATTTAATATCAGAATTGGCCCATCGGTCTACGGGCGCTCTTAGCATGGTGTTTCGTGTTCAAAAATACTATTTTGTCTGCCATAATAGATCAAGGGGTCACCGGTTAACACTGTTCCATAAAAATTAAATGGGATTTTCAAATCTGAGCAGCATTACCATAAACAATGCCAGTGTGTCTGCCCATGTGAAGAACTCATTACGACTAATCTTTGCCACCGATGTTACTGCAGAGTCTGTGAAGGCTGCAATGGGCTTATATGGCCTATATCTCCCACAGCGAGAAAAAGGGAGAGCCAATGGGTAGACTGGCGGCAACAGCTTTTTCCTGTCCCCAGGTTGATCCGTTATGCACTACACACTCCGTGGAATCCAGTCTCACTAACACAGGTTTAGCATCTCTTGAGCTCTGTCAGAAAATGGCGTTCCTTCCAGAAGCGGCTCCTCTGCTATGGCGGAGGAGCATCGCCCCACTGCTTTCAAGCAGTGCATTAGCAAAAAAATAAAATGATAATAACTTGAAGTTATTATCATTTTATGTTTGCCTGCTTTGCGGGTGGGTGGGTGGGCCGGGCTGCTCTTTGAGCAGGGCAGTGGAGAAGTGGTTTGCCCACTCCTAAAAGTGCGCAGTGACTGTTTGGTCGGCCCTCTCGGGCCACCCAAACCAGTCATGCGCACTTTCCCACTTCTCCATGCAGGCTGCATTATAGCCTGCATGGAGAACAGGGCCACTCCTACAGCCCCTGGCTGAGCGCCATGTCACGGCGCTCAGACCAATAACAACGCTGCAATTGCAGCGTTGTGATTGGCTTAGGGGAGGGAGCCTGGCTGCCTGCTTCCTGTTCCTGAAATCAGAAGCAGGAGAGCAGGAGCAGCAAACGCGGTACAGGGCGGTGACAAGGTAAGTGATTTAAAAAAAAAAATCCCTCCCACCAGCAATCACGATCAAATCGGTCTTCCGAATGGCTTCCGACGGGCTCGGAGAGCCCGCCTGCCATTCGGAAGGCCCTCTGTAAAATCCCCCGACCGGCTCTTTCCGCCGAGGGATTACGATGGCAGTTTCCCACTTTCTTTTGTGCCGGCCTTTCCAGCACAGAAAGGCATTGGGAAACAGCTTTGGGGGCCCCCCAGCAGGGCCCCCATGGGTGCAAGGCCACCGAATGGCTGCCTAGGGGGCACCTCTGTGATCCCTGCACCCGGTGGCAAGCACTTTGGTGTGCCTGCCACGGGGTGTAGGGATGAACTGCACCTCTGCTTTTTCAATGAGAGCATGCATTCCGTTCGGAATGCATGCTCCCATTGAAAGGTATAGGCATGCGACCAAACAGTGTTTGGTTGCATCGTACTTCAAGGTCTGTAACCGATGACAGGAGGTCGTTCGGTTACAGTTACCAACCGATCTCGGACAGACTCCGGTCCGTCCGACATCGGAATCGGCCCCAAAATGTTTTAAGAATAATAGGAAAAAAGAGTCCATATTGCACCACAATTGTCAAACTTACTAAAACACCATGGGGCATATTATCAAGAACGGCGTTAAAATTATCGCCGCTTTAGCGGCAGAAAACTGCCGCTAAAGCGGCGATAATGAGGCTTGATAATATGCCCTTGAGAATTCAATAGAAGCCCATGTTGACACCAGAACATGGGCTTCTATTGAAATCTCAAGGGCATATTATCAAGCCCATTATCGCCGCTTTAGCAGCAGTTTTCTGCCGCTAAAGCGGCGATAATTTTAACGCCGTTTCTTGATAATATGCCCCCCTATCTTTCACATGCATTTCTGTGGACACTCACTAAGAAAATTCAAAGTATAATGTTGAAAGGAAGCCCACCTCTCACAAGGGGCCTAGAGAGCAATTTGGGAACATCTGAACCAAGCAATAATGGGGCATATTAGCAAGACCCACGTTAAAATTATCGCCGTTTTAGCGGCAGGAAACTGCCGCTAAAGCGGCGATAATGAGCTTGCTAATATGCGTTATAGAATTCAATAGAAGCCCAGGTTAGATGTGCAGGACATCTAACCTGGGCTTCAATTGGAATTCCATAACGCATATTAGCAAGCCCATTATCGCCGTTTTAGCGGCAGATTCCTGCCGCTAAAACGGCGATAATTTTATCGCCGGTCTTGCTAATATGCCCCAACATTTTAGCACAATTGCCCTAAAATAATGGCTAAAAAAAACCACAGATTGCATGGGTGATACAAATAATTTATGGAATTTGCTAATGGCTCATATTCTTTTTCTGAATATTGAAAGCAGCTCCCTTATCACCTTTGATTTTACCCTCTCTGTTCCTTCCACAGATTACTAGACAAATAAAATGAGAAAGCATAGCTTTCCCTTAAATTTGGAAGATTTCACAATCTATCAGAAGAGGAGTCACTCAAGAGCATATTATCAGACCGCAAGTAGCAATTATAATTAATGATAGCAAGGTAATAAAAAGAATCAGTATACATTTTGTATCTGTAGTCATGAATTAACAAACACTGCACCAATCTGATTTGTTAGACATGCACCATACCGGCTTTACATATCTCATACCACTAGAAATAATGGTCTCAAAATTAGCAAGGTTGATCATTCCAATATCAGTGTGAAATATATTCTAAATTGATTATTATTACTGCAAATATCAGCTGTTTATTTTTTTAGAGAAGCAGTGCATGCTTTCCAAAACACAAACAGGTAGAGCATAGTGCAGCAGAAAAACGAGTTTTTATCACACATACAATTAGTTCACCAAAGGTAGCAGAAGTGCTATCTTCAGTGATGCACATATGCTTAGCACACATAGCAACAGTGAAAGCTTGAATAACACGAATAAACAGTGCAGACTGCAAGAGTTTTAGTTACGCAGAACATCGTCCCTCAAGCACACACAGAATGTTCGGCGTGGGAAACGTCACAAAATATAACACACATAGTATGTATGACCAGCAAGTAAGCAAGCTACCCTGGCATATGAAGAACCTTGTCAGTAGCATTGTGAATCCAGAATGTATTGCTAATATACTGTTGTTGGATGAGAGTGCATTTTTAAACGGTGCACGTCTCATTCTAACAAAATCATGAAATGAAGTACTCCGAAGTGCTCAGTAGACTTGGGTTTCATGCAGTGCTTTAAATGGGCCGGTACTCACCTGTACTGAGTACCGGCACTTCTCAATTTTCTCCCCTAGAGTACCGGAACTTCTCCTTGTGTCAAGAGAGTACCAGTACTCCTAGAGGCATGTTGGGGTCAGGCTCTGGGGTATGGGTACATGCAGCGCAGGTGCTGCTGAATACATTCATAGGGAGCGTGTCTGTGAGGTGCTCTGACAGTCAATAGTGAGTGTATTGCTGCTGCTGCCTTACACTCTTAACTGACAGCGTGACAGGAGTAAGGAGATTTGGCCTGATGGACAGAGCTCCTCACTTTGGAAATTTTGCGTTGTCAGTTAGAGTGTAAGGCTGCAGCGCTAGGATACACTCGCCACTGACTGTCAGAGCGCACAATGCCTTTGGCCAAGTTCGGCTCATGTGTACAGTGCGTAATTTGTACTTTGTTTGCAGTTATATATAGCGCACACTTGGCAGGAGGGTATTAAAGCACGTTAAATGAGAAGTGCAAGTTCGACACGAAAGCATACTTTATTTTGTTTTTGTGGCACAGGGAGTTGAAATCCAATCCTGTTATTCTGGGCAATCTCCCGTGCCATAAAAACAAAACAAATATGTTTTCATGTAAAACTTCTGCTTCTCAAGTAAAAAGCTTTAATGCCCTTTTGCCAAGTTCGCACTATATAAAACTGCTAAAAACACGAATTACGCCCTGCACATATGAAGGAACTTAGCCAAAGGGCACTAGGAGGCTTTTGCATTGAATAAGAAAATGACGCTATTGTTAAATACCTGCCTCGAAGCCACGCCCCCAGGCACGCCCCTACCAGCCCCTCAATCAATTTGGTGAGTACCGGCACTTTTCATTTTCCAGTTAAAGCACTGGTTTCATGCAAGGTATAAGGGTTGCTTGGTTATAAGAGCCATGTTGCTTTCCTTTTGCAAAGTCTCGCTAATTAAACAAAGTTTGCCTAAGTAGAAACAGCACTGTATCACATGCAGTGCTCATTTTGGCCCTGAACATGCTGCTGCCCTTCTTAAGACACAATCCAAATGATTAAAACTCAAACTATATTTGAATTTTTGTGCGTCCTGGCAGCAGACAGTTTCAGATAATTGACAATGAAACTTCATCAAAAATCTCAACGGAATGAAATCTCTAATATCACTCAAAAATAATCTTTTGCACACAATGCAATAAAATAGAAAAATGCATTCTTTCCTTGCTGTTTCTACCTAGCCATGCCTCACAAATGCACACAAACAAACACACCTCACCCTGCAGTTGTTAACTCTTCCCCTGCACTGCCGGCCAGAATGTTATTGTGATGAGTTAGCGTGCTAGATGCCGGCCCTGATGCACGTGCCGGAAATGCACGGGCCCCGCGCTCACGCTGAGGAGTCAGTCCGCTAGCAATCAAGCAACGTGCGTGTGTCTCCTTATTGCCGGCAATCACACCCGCTATGTGCTAGCGCGCATACAGGCCCCGAGGCGAGGGAACGTAACACTGGCGACGAGGGCGGGGCGAACCACGCTCCAAGCCTGATCCAGCGGGAGAGCTGCGCCGGCAGCCCCGCTGAGGACAACCCAAGGTGACTCCTAATCCGCCCAAGAAGCGCATGTCACGTCAGACACCACGAGGCAGACAGGCCTCTTGCAGCAGCACGAAAGCGCCACCCAGCAGCCACTCGTCATGGGAAACACGGCCCGCATGCGCCGGTGAGTCGCGCAAGACACGTGGTGCACATTCCTGGCAGTCTCACTACGCAGGGGGCCCAGCCACGTGCAATGAACCACGCTAGGCCGCATCAAGCCATACCGCATTAAGGACACTCACCTGCAGCCATGGGAGATCAAGGGGATGCAGCCCAACCCCCAGCCGGGCCCACACCGCAACACCCTCCATCAGGCGTCCTACCACCATTGAGTGAATCAGCTGACCCCACCACAGCGTCACCACGGTGGCAGACCTGGCTAGGCCGCCTCGAGAATTACTTTATCGCCACCCGGGAAACGGATGGCGCTGTCAAACGGTTCTTGTTGCTCCACTATGCAGGCGAAGAGATCTACCTGCTTTTCAAGCACCTCCCCAATACGGGCCTCCCCAGCGACTACGCAGCAGCGGTGGCAGCGCTCAACGCGCACTTTGACCCCCAGCTCAATCCGGACTTCGAGCATTTCAAGCTAAGACAAGCAGGACAGAGAGAAGGGGAGTCAGTAGATGCCTTCCATGCGAGACTGAGGGAACTCGCCAGCACCCACCTCGTGGGCGACAGGGCGGCGGAAGAAATCAGAGCCCAACTGATCCTTGGAATCCGCAGCAAGGTCCTGCGAGGCCTGATTCTGCGACAGCCGAACATACCGATGGCCGACATACTTGTGCTGGCACGGTCTCATGACCTCTTTGCTGCGCGTGCAGAGGGATGGATCTCGCGCTGGTGCGCAATCCAGAGAAGGGCGCCAACATCAAGACCGAGAGAGCTGATGCCGTCAGAAGGCGGGGGAGGAGCAGCAAGCCACGAGCTTGCCCGCCTCTGAACACGAAAGGCCAGTGCGGATACTGTGGATACGAGGAGCAGCCCCCCAATCATGCCCAGCCCAGGGGAAGACGTGCACCAACTGTGGCATTGCAAATCATTTTGCAACGGTGTGTCGACGGAAGGCGCAACGGAAAGAAAGGAGATGACCCGCACCAGAGCGAAGGCTGGTCCGCCAACTGTCGAGCGTCTCGCTATCGTCATCGAACAAAGGGAGGAAGAGTGAACAGGACCGGTACCAGGCAGAGGACACCTCGTCTGACGATGAAGGGGAGACCTACCTAGTCTCGTTCACACAAGCCCTGAAGGCGACCCCAGCCCAGGTGCACGGTGCTAATAGCAGGATCGGAGGTCAGTGCAGTCATCGACACAGGCGCGTCAGTCACTGTCATGGGGATCCAGCAGCATAACAAACTAAAGCCCAAACCTGAACTCCGGCCCTCGAAGACAAGGATTTTCGCGTATGGGAGCGAAACACCCCTACCGCTCAGAGGCAAAATGACAGTACCTGTCCGATCCAGGGACGCCGAAATTACAATTGACATCCACGTCATCAACCAAGAGGCGGACACACTCTTGGGCAGCCATGCAGCAGAGGACTTAAGGCTGGTGGCGTTCGCAAGGAGCGTACAGGCCGACCAGACAAAAGACCTGCTCGACCAATTTGGAGACCTTTTCAAAGGGCTAGGAAGGATACGGAAGGCGCCAATCAAGTTACACATAGACCAGACTGTCAAGCCAACGGCATTGAGGCACAGGAGGATCCCTTTCCACCTCAGACCCATAGTGGAAGAAGAACTGCAAAAACTAGAAGACCTAGGAGTCATAGAGAAAGTGTCGGGACCCACACCATGGGTGTCCCCCATGGTAATTGCTGAAAAACCCCGCCAACCACGAAAAATACGACTCTGCATAGACATGCGCCTACCCAACAAGGCCATTCGGCGCGAACGCCACATAACACCGACGATGGACGACATTGTAGCTGACTTAAATGGGTCCCGGTGGTTTTCAAAGTTGGACCTGAACGCCGGCTATCATCAACTGGTGCTTGCCAAAGAGAGCCGGTACATCACCACATTCAGTACCCATCTAGGGCTCAGAAGATACAAGCGCCTCAATTTTGGCATATCGTCAGCCGCCGACATTTTCCAAAACACAGTCAAAGAGATCCTGGTCGGACTGCCGGGCGTGCTAAATGTGAGTGACGACATCCTCATCCACTCACAGACCGCCGAAGAACACTACAAGCACCTCAGGGACACGCTGAAGAGACTCTAAGACCACGGGGTCACTCTACACAGAGAGAAGTGCCTACTATTCCAGCAGAGGATAGAATTCTTCGGACACACGTTCACGCAGGAAGGAATCCAGGTTGACCCTCGGAAGTCCCTGGCCATCAAGAATGCCCCGGGGCCACTAACAGTAGCGGAAGTGCGCAGTTTACTTGGGATGGCAACGTACTGTGGCCGTTTCATTCCTGACCTCGCCACCATCGCCGAGCCCCTCCGGAATCTCACCCGCACTGACGCCATGTGGCAGTGGGGATCTGCCGAAGAGGTAGCATTCCAAGCAGTCAAGAACGCTCTCCTTGACCACACGACCCTGGTGTACGTCAACCCGGCAATGCGAACAGAGATATTGGTGGATGCCAGCCCTGTCGGCCTGGGAGCCTTCCTCACCCAGGAGCAAGAACCAGGTCGGTGGGCCGCTCTGGCCTATGCCAGCAAAGCGCTCTCCCCGACCGAGAAGCGCTACGCACAGATCGAGAGGGAGGCCCTAGCGATCCGCTGGACCTGCCGGCACTTCCATCTATACATCTGCGGCCACCCGTTCAAGGTCATCACGGATCACCAACCTCTGGTACCTCTGTTCCGGGGCTCCGCGCCCCACCCGCCACCCCGGATCGAAAGGTGGGCCATTGGACTTCAACAATATGAGATGGAAGTAGCTTATCGACCCGGGGCCAAGAACCCCGCCGATTTCCTCTCCAGGCACCCAGACGCCCATGAAGACAATCGCGTAGAACCTGACTCGGAATCCGCGGAGGCACATCTAGACATGATCTCTACACTCATGTGCCCTCGAGCGCTGACACTCGAAGACATAGCCGTCGCCGCCGAAGCGGACTCAGTCATCGCCAAGGTCCGAGCAGCCATCCAAGGAGGCCACTGGCGTCAGTTCCTACAGTCTGCGAATTCGTGGTCCGGCCCGGAGAAGGAAAGCCTCATGCACATGTGGAGAGTCCGGGACGAGTTAAGCGTCACCCAAACAGGAATCTTACTAAGGGGATCACGAATCGTCATCCCCACGTCCCTCCAGCTGCGAGCGACACAGCTAGCTCACGGGGGCACCAGGGAGTGGAAAAAATGAAAGCACGCAGGCGGGAGAAGGTCTGGTTTCCAGGAATGTACGCCCGTGTCGTCGAGACAGTTAGGAGGTGCCCCTCCTGTCAAGTGACCAGTGGCCCCGAAAGGCCCGCGCCCATCCACACCGAGGTACAGGGGAGAGGCCCCTGGGAAAAGATCAGCATCTATTTCGGGAGTTTCCCGGATGGCAGAACCACCTTAGCCATAATTGACAGCTACTCCAAGTACGCTCTGGTGGAAGTCATCAACTCACCAGCATTCTCACACGTGGGCCCTGTGCTGGACAAGATCTTCGCCATGTTCGGATGCCCCGAGGAAATCAAAAGTGACAACGGGCCCCCATTCCAGGGGCACGAGTTTCGCGGGTTCCTACACCACCACGGCATCTGGCACAGGTGTATCACCCCGCAATGGCCACAAGCAAACGGCGAAATCGAGAGGTTTATGAGGACCATAAATAAAGCCCTCCGCATCGCTGTAGCTGAGCATGCCGACCCTGAACAACACCTTCAGAAATTCCTTCGGGAATATCGGAGCACTCCTCAAAGTTCCACACGTCAAGCACCTTGGGCATTAATGTTCAATGGATCCCGCCGCGACGGCCTTCCTACCGCCCCAGGGTGGTCACCCCCTCCCTTCGATGAGGAAGGCCCCTTCAGGAGGAGGGAGAAGCACAACATAACAGCCAGTCAGACAAGGAGGACCGTGTCCCACCAACTCCAGGAGGGAGACACCGTAATTCTGAAAGACCGGAGGCCGGGCGGGAAGTTTCGGTCTCGCTACGAACAAGGATACTGGACTGTAACCAATGTCAAAGGGACCATGGTGACGGCTGAGAAAGAAGGCGAGACTGTAACCCGCAACATCTCGTGGTTCAAGAGTGTGGACAGCCCCGACACCTTAGCTGAACCAACTGATGATCCGGGGGAGCGAGAAGCCAGCCACATGGAGACCGGGGATGCCGAGGGCGGCGACCTGGTGCAAGTACCACCACCCCGAACCCCGGAAACGACCCAAGATACCCAGGAGATGCCACCCATGGTCAGTGAACCAGTGATGACACCCCGACCCAGCCGTGGCAGCCAAAGGTATGCTCTGAGAGACAATCCACAGCCAAGCACCCGGCTCAGAGACTTCGCATGCAAAGTAAGTGAACTAAGAGACACTTGGGAAGCAGTCAAGGACTGAGTTGAGATGGGATGTGATGAGTTAGCGTGCTAGATACCGGCGCTGATGCACGCGCCCAAAATGCACAGGCCCCGCGCTCACGCCGGATGGGGGAGCACGGCTATAAATAAATATGGGCGGAGCTGAGGAGTCAGTCCGCTAGCAACCAAGCAACGTGTGTGTGTCTCCTTATTGCCGGCAATCACACCCGCTACGCGCTAGCGCGCATACAGGCCCCGAGGCGAGGGAACGTAACAGTTATGATGTAGGGCGGTACGAGCTGAAAAGCATGTGCGGGGGAAGAGGATATTTAGAAAGCGCTATTTTAAGTCAGCATTACAGCGGTCACAAATCCAACCCCATCCTGTGACGTGACAGAAAAGGGTGTACGAGAGGAGGGGAAAAAGGAACCTGCACCTGCCTCCTATTTTTAACTCCGGGCTGCAGCGCCCTGCGCCCGAGGTAGGAATAAAGTTGATGTCAATTGGTCCTGCTACAGTGCAATGGGAAATAGCAAGGGGTGCCACTGCCTCCAGAATAGACAATGGGTGGTTGGCAGTTATGTGCTTCCAGAGCATGTGCAGTGTTACTTGGAGAGAAACACTGAAACTGAAAGTCTGTTTCAGAAACTCACATGGAGCAGAAATTAAGAAAATGTTCGTACATTAGAAAATTGTTGTCTCGTGCACTAGCATCAGCCACAAGTGGGGCGTGGGGGGGGCGTGGCCCCAACGCTCTTGGGAAGCAGCCACCCCTGTCACTTAGTACTGTGTAAGCTTAGTATAGAGGTGAATGCGCCTTGAAGCAAAGATGTTCACTAGAACAGTGCTGGGCCAGAACATGAAAGATGCCCTTGCCAGTGCAAAGGTAGAGAAGGAAATACAGGTGAAGTTGGTATGGAAGACAAGAAATGACAAAGCTACAGCTGAGTATTGTGTGGGCACTCGGCATCAACAGATGACAGCAAGCAGTGAGGTTGGTCATTGTGTCATCAGAGGGAATTGGCATAGTGCCCCAAACCTCAGCACTCCTTCAGAATTAATTCAAACCCAAGCTGAAAGTAAAATTGAAATATTCCTCCAAGAATAGGCTTATTCAGAAATCGTGGGCCACAATGTGTATACTTCATTTACCATTAATTTGTAATTAAGTAGCTGGAGGCCATGCATGGCGATAGGTTGGGCGCAGGAGGTGGCCCCAAACGCATTGTAATAAAATATTACTTTACATTAAAAAAGACATAGAAATTCACTGAAAAAAAAAAAAGGTTAAGATGGAGTTATAGTTAGGAAAGGTAGTAAGAAAAAGCACTACGGTTTAAAAACAAAACAAAACTGAGAAATTTACCACTTATACATAACTGACATAAGTACAACTTGCATCACCATAGATTTTACATCTCATCAATGTCGTAATATGTGAGATCATGGCAGTGTATTACAGGGATGAAAGGAAAAGTATATTCACAAAGACATCCGTTGTTACAGATGTCCAAGGCACTGTATCAACAAACCGAAAATAAACTAAAGACATCATTAGGACTGGATAATGACATGGTTCGCCCTTCAGGGTTAAAATAAATCCTAATGATTTACCAAAACATCAGTACTCAAGCACTGAAGGAAAAGCGAGGCTGCCTCTTAAATTTATCTCAAGGTAGAAGTGATTATCTTGAAATCTGGTTTCAAACTTTCCGGAGAGTGTGCTTTAAACTAATCTTTATGGTACAGTTCTGGTTCTTAACAGGACTACTTTCTTTGATCATAGGCCTGACTTGTGGACAGGACCCAATTAGAAGAAAAGAGTATGAACTAATTTACATTTTAGAATGTTGCTTTGCTTGATGATGTCTGCTTGAGCTGTGAGGATTATTGCTCTCCTAACGCTAGCATGTAGGTAGATGATGATATCACTAATTCCAGTAAATAAAGAAGGGGAGGCAATTCTTGCAGAAACTGCTTTTTAACCAGTTTTTAGCAAAGATGTCATTGATATTTAAAAATATCACCATGATTTAAACCTTTGACGATAATATCATTATTTTGTTGCATACCCCTGTCTGCTAGCATAGAGCTCTCAATGCATTTGTTACCTATGGATCCCAAAAAAACTTAAAAATCAAGGGGTCTATTTAAAAGCCCATTGCGCCGCTGGTGTGTCACTTTATTATAGGTCCTACTAATCTGTAGGATCTGCGTGTTTGTTGGACAACATAAACTTTGGGCGAGGTGCCTAGACTGATTCCGGGCACCCCCATAGGATTTATTGGCCTAGAGACCAGCTAGCTGACAGTGCCACTGTAAGCTCACTTAGCCTTACCAGGGAGCAAATAGTTTCTGGCAACCACTGGACATGACAACCCTGACCCCTCAGGGATCATGGAAACAGTACAGAACCTTTCGCTCAATCACTCATGCTCACTTATTCTCAGAGAGGTATACAAAGAATACTCAGTGGGACGTTTTCAATATATTAATTGAACCAATGTTATTTTTGTATAAAATACGTGTGCTGCAATGATTAATAGACAGAAGGAGATAAAAGTGATTACAAGCACTAAACGTGTAAATAGTAGATATAGTTCTACCATGGTGCTTAAACAGTGTACATATGCAGGCATATAAAACAAGGTAGTAATCGTGCGTACTCCTACTATGCGAGCCCTACTCTAAGGCTACCTAGAGTATGTGTAGGTGTGGAGCCAAGAATCCCCTCAAGGGATGATCCAACCCCATTACCTGATGGGAGAGAATGAAGGACCCCGTCTTGGTCAGGAACTGGACACCCCTCATGAGATGTCAGACAGCTGCGTGGTGAAGTCCCAGCATGCAGGGGCCCTTTGGTGTCAGCTAAAGTGCCTCCTCTCCTAATCTATCGGGATGCTCATATTTTATAATAGAAAGCAGCCTTGTGATGTACGTATAGATTAGGGATGTTATGGATATGTAGATAGTCCTGACGCACCGTGAACAAAGACAGAGACGACATTTGTACATTGTTAGAAATGGGGGTCTCTAGTTGGCAATGGCTTGCACTTCTGTCCAAGTAGGGACCCTTCTTCCTAGTCAGGGTAAGGGGGATACACTTCTAAAAAAAACCCTGTTCACTTCCTTGGTAGCTTGGCACGAACAGACAGGCTTATCTCAGAGTCAGCGTGTAAAGCATTTGTGCACACATACAGTAATACAGTGAAAACACTACAAATGGACACCACACAAGTTTAGAAAAATAAGTAATCTTTATCTAAACCAAACAAGACCAAAACAACAAAAATCCACAATATAGTTATGAACATGTGACTTTTAGAAGGTAAAAACAGTTCTGTCTATAGCAAACTATAGATTCAACACTTTTAACACAAAGTACCTTGGATGCATCAAAATCATAAACAAAACCAGCCACAGGGAAGGTGATGTGTCGGTTCCTTATGCCCAGGGAAAGTGATGCATTGGTTCCTTACTCCAGGGGAGGTAATGCGTCGGTTCCTTACTGCCATGCAGGGGAGGTGATGCGTCGGTTCCTTGCTGAAGGGGAGGAGATGCGTCGGTTTCTTACTGTGTGGGGAGGTGAAGCGTCAGTTTCTTACTGCGGCCCCGGCATTGACGAAGACTTGGTGCCCCGGTGCGATGCGTGAGGATTGGGGATGCATCGATTCTCAATGTGGCAGCGGCGGCAACGGCGCTGCGTTAGTCTCTCCAGCCGTGGACCCCTGATGTGTTTGTTCTTGCAGCCGCACAGCAGGGCCTGCGTCGGAATTGGTGTGGTGATCTCAGACTTCAAAGATTGGTGCACAGGATACGGAGTGTGGCAATTTCTCCAGCCGCTGGCAGGTGCTGCATCTGTTTCTTCAGCGGCACGATGGCGATGCATGGAAATTCTTCCCGCACAGCAGCAATGCATTGGAAACGGGTGCGAATGCTTCACGCTTCTTAAGTAGCTTCACTTTTACCAGCTTCCAGCAGCAGGAACAACCACCAGAGGCCCAACATAGGCACAGGCACATCTTGGCAGGTCAGAACTCCCAGCAAGAGAGTTCAGGGGAGCTGGTGGTGAAGTCTTTGTATCCCTGAGCCTTCAGAACAGGAGGCAAGCTCTACTTCAAGCCCTTGGTGATCTTCTTCAAGCAGGATACACACAAAGTTCCTCTTCTTGGCACACACAGCCACTGCAGGAAAACGCCAGACAGCACACAGCAAGAGGGCATTACTTCTCCTTCAGCTTTCCCAGCTCTTCTCCTTGGCAGAGGGTCCTCTTGAGTCCAGAAGTATTCTAAAGGTCTGGGGTGTGGGCCCCAATATTTAGATTCCATTTCTCTTTGCTCTCTTGTGGCAGAGAGGCTCTTTGATCAGTCAAAACCAGTTCTGTCCTCTATGTTCCAGCTTCCTGGCAGGAGGTGGAGACAGCATTGTGTAAGGCAGACCAGGCCCATTCAGGTGAAAGGAAATCTCCTCCCCCTACTCTGAATGTAGCCCAGGTCTATTCATCCCAGCCCTGACTCATCCAGGAAAGGCAGGACACACCTCAACCCCCCCCCCCAGTGGCTGTCTACAGTGAATGCACATCCTGAGGCCCTGTCGCTCCAAAGCCAGACAGTCAATCCACAAACCAGCAGAGGCACACAGGATGGCTAAGCAAGAAAATACCTACTTTCTAAGAGTGGTATTTTCAAACACACAATATAAAAAAATCATCTTTACTTAAAAGATGCATTTTTATATTCTGAATTCAGGCATGCTAAACTCCATCTTTCTATCTTGTCCCAGTGGAAAGTTATACTTATAAGATGTTATAAATAAACTCCCATTCTATCCTTTGGGACAGATAGCCTTTCAATAGCGAACAACGAAATACACTGTATTTCGCTATCAGGACATGTCACCCACATCAGTACAGGTCCTACCTTTCACATACACTGCACCTTGCCCACAGGGGTACCTTGGGCCTACCTTAGGGGTGACTCACATGTAATAAAAGGGAAGGTTAAGGCCTGGCAAGAAGGTGCACTTGCCAGGTCGACATGGCAGTAGAGGCTGTGCGCAGACCCTGCAGTGGCAGGTGTGAGACCCCTTTGAAAGGCTGCTTGTGTGGGTGGCATAATCAGTGCTGCAGGCCCACTCGCAGCATTTGACTTACAGGCCCTGGGCACACACAGTGCACTGTACTAGGGACTTTGTAGTAATTCAAACAAGCCAATCATGAAAACACCAATCCATAATAACAATTTACATGGAGAGCACACGCACATATGAACAGCAGTGGTAAAGTGCACAGAGTGCTAAAACCACCAAAAACAGGGTAAAAAACCGGAGGCCAAAAAGCAAAAAGTCTGGGGGTAAACCCGCTAAAAAATCCAGGTCTAACATATATGGTGTGAGAAGGGACCTTGTACATAATGTTCAGGGCATTGTGATAATGTTGTGTGAAGCTAGATGTGTAAACAAGTTTAGTTTCACGGAAACTAATCCAACATTGTCGTACACGCAAATATGTGCAAAATTTTACTGCTGAAAATAGGACAATGTAAGAAATAAGCTGCTTTGCTACATTGGCCTGACCCAGGAATATAACAACATAAACCCACCCTGTATGACTTCTTTAATGGCCTAGTAAATATGGCTCCCTGACACACATTACTCTGTGTGAAAGGGGCGTTCCATGGGTGTTGCTGTGGGTGTTCCCACGCAACAAACATGGAACCTGACAAATTCCCAGATTTACAAGGTTTTCTAAACCTGGGAACGTGTCAGATCACCCGGCCTCCCCAGGGGAGGCATAAGGGAGGGGCAACAAGGAGAAATACCTTTATTTCTCCTCATTTTTAATTTTTGAAAGAGGAAAACACCTCTGGTGATTGTTTTTGTGCAGTAAGGTGTCATTTTCTGCACATAAAATCATCACCCCTACAACGCAGATACCCTTGCACCATGGCGCGAGGGTGGCTGTGTTGGCGCATGGCAGCCCATTGTTCGCCTGTGCATTGGAAAAGGATAGGAATGCAACATATCTTGTAGATACAATGCATTCCTTCCCTTTTGTTTGATGCACGACAGCGCAGCAGGAAGGCTTGTTGCGCTGCAGTGAGTCAAAATATGGTAAATGCGGCCCCAACTATTTAAAGAAACAGGACCACATTAACAAAGCAGAGCTATAAAATGTAGAAAGCAACACCTGTTACTTCTCACCTTTGGGCGCAAAATCCAGAATTTTAGGGATTTACCAATATTAGCAGACATAGTCCTAAAAATCCACAAAAGCCACAGAATTCCAGAACTACTCCCTCGGTGCAAAATTCTCTTCTGCAGATTTGCCACCAACTCTAGTGGAAATGTGCATTTGCAAACGGAACTTTTTTTTATATACAAGGCAAATATATTTCACTGTGGACAGACACCTCATCCTACACTTCCTTGATACATCTGTCATTTTTTTTTCCTTTTGCCACAGTGTTAACGAGTTTAGCCTTGTTTTACATGTATTTCAAGAGCCGAACGAAAGATTTTGTAAACAGCACGCAGTATACTAGAATAGCCATTTTCTTGCTTCCTGCCTCAAATTTACGACGTCGGATTATTCGTTACATTAATGTTCTCTGCTTTGGTAAATGCACATTAAACGTTAACAAATTCCACAATTCCTGAATTGAGATGTGGAATTTCAACTCAAATTGTTACAAACAGGTGCCTGGTGCAAAAACATCTGTGGGGATTGTTTGCTACCCGTGACACCAGGATGTTTCAACTGACTATTTAATAGTATCCACTGGAACATATTTCAGTTTACATGAGAGTCAACTTGTGACTCCTGGAATTTCACTACTATTTTTCAAGGGTATCTTTTTACGCGAAAAGGGGAAATGGATACATTTTAGGATTATTTTTTTTGCATGAACGTTGCCCAGGGTCATTAGAGCACCCTACAAAAGAACCAGCCTGTTACCCATGTATTTCTTTGTAGCACAGAGGGGCAGATTTACAAGCCCCTTGCGCCACTTTTGCGTAATTTTTCCCATGTTAAAAATGACGCAAAAGTGGCGCAAGGGGCTTGTATATCTGCCCCAGAGAGTTTAAGTGATTTGCCAAAAAATCACAGTATGCTGAGCCGGAGAATGAATTAGAACCTCACTCCACATGTTCCAACGTCAGCAGATGTGGCCCTGAGCCACAAAATCGTACTATGATTATACAGAGGCATTCCTAGAGCAACGAAGAAGAGAAACTTCTTTTGTTCTTTCCTGAATACAAAGAGAGACCGGAATGTCCAAATTAAGCAGGGAGATCATACAGAAGGAAAGTTCCGAGGTACAAATGTTTTTGCCTTCTTGTCCTCTTTGTTTTGGGGATTTCCACACTTAGTTGGAATGGACTTCAATCTGCCACAGTGAATCTTTGAGCTAGATACTGAGGGCAGTGGCATAACGAAACTTGAGGGTCGCCCTGCAAAGTGCAAGCAGGCCCTCCTCCCACGCTCCAGGCCCAGTCCGGAGCTCCCAGGCCAGGGAACTGCCAGTGCTGGAGGGGGCCCCGAGAGCTCGGGGTCCCATCGCAAGGCGGGGGCTTTTGTTATGCCACTGATTAAGAAGCATATTTATGAGCTCCTTTGCATACCTCTTACATCACGCAATGTGGTGCAAGGGCGACGCAAATATAAAATGAGATTTATGAAGTAACGCAAGGCCACCTTGAGTGGCCATGAGTGGCTTCATAAATCTCGAGTAATGTAATGCAAATTGCTGCGTTGCATTACCCTGTGCCAGGGATGTGTTTCCATGTGTGTTGCGTTGGTGTTCCCATGCAAAATCCATGGATTCCCAGATTAACAATAACAGGTAAACCTGGGAAAGTGCCAAAAACATATCCCTCCCCAGGAGAGGCATAACAAGGTGAAATATCTTCATTTCGCCTCGTTTCCCCTCTTCCTACGTGTGCTGCATTTTGCATCACACATAGAGAAAAACGTCTCTCAGGATTGTTTTTGTGCAGGAAGGTGCCCTTTCCTGCACAAAAACAATCCTGCATGCAACGTAGGCACCCTTGCTCCATGGTGCGTGTTTTGGCTCTAGCCAACCCATTCGGCACCAGTGCAGGGGCAAGGACAGGACTGCGCCGTATTGACTTAAATAGGTGTATTCCTGCCCTTTCCTAGTAACACAGTGCTGCCCAGCAATGTGACTTGCGGCGCTGTGCCACTTTTTCATGCATAAGGCCCTAAGATTTTTGGAATGTACTTCTTGTCGGTGATGCATAAGTATTTTAACGTGGTCCACCCTTTCCATTACAAAGATTGTGTACTTCTGGACTTGGCATGTGACATACCTACCTTAGTGCCTAAAATAAACACAGAGCACTTCTCTAGAATGGAAAGCTTGATAGCTAGCAAGTTATATAACTAATACTCTAGAGTTATCTTGAAGGCAATCCTTTAACAATCAGGAATGGATTTTAGTGCAAACTGATTAGGACACTGAAAACTTATCAGCAACCTTTACTTCCAAGTGAAGTCACTTCTTGGCATTAAGGTCTTTTCCATATCAAAGCTTCCTGGATCCTTCTGTGTCAGATTTTATTTCTTCCCTGACCCTGTTACAGGCCAGTTTTGTTGTGTTCAGATGCTTCTACTGTCAGCCATGGGTAGTAACTTTTATGTTCTGCCCAAGAGCCACACAGTATTGACACTGTGAGGCACAGGATATTCAACCATAGCTACATTGCGTGTATTGGTGTAGTAGCTGTTATTGAGAAGGCTGGAGAAGTGGGTTGGTGAATTAAATCAACAAATAAAACAAAACTTGGCTAAACTAAAACTGGCCTAAGACGTCAAAGGCAGAAATTGATCCAAAGATAAAAGGAGACACTCCACCCAATAGATTTGAACTTGAAATGCATTATGGAGCTAGCTAACAAAGTGCTTATTTATGAAGGTTTGTACCTTTGCATCAACCATCAGCAAGAGTGCAGATAAACATTAAGAATTTCAGTGCTAAGTGCAGCCTATGGCTTCGACTAATGTTAAATTATGTTAAACTGAGAAGGCTCTAGCAATGAGAAATAAGCAGCATTTCATAAAATTCTACAAGGAGCCCATGCAACCTATCATTTCAAGATTCCGCATCAGGACCTTCTCTTTGCCTTTGTTTTGAAGCTGTCTTTGAAATACAATCAATGGACCTAGCTTAATAGAGAGCTTACATTAGTGTAAGTCAAGGATCCAGAGTTTGCAATGGAATGGGGTTTGACCAGCAATTGCTTCTCTTATATATCAATGGAAGAATAGAATGCAAGATGTAAAGGTAGGATCTGTGGAGTGTGGAGGACTATCATTTTATGTTTAAAAAGCTTATAAATGGTTCAATGAAAATGACAATATTTTTCATTAAGTAGGGATTGAATCAGACTGAAATTACTAACCATCAAATAATTCCTAGTGATCAGCAAAGCACTAACACTAATCCTCAATGTCTCCATCGGCTTCCTGATCACCTGGAAACATGCCATTGTCATGCCTCTGCTCAAGAAACCATCTTCTGACCTAGACACGCTTTCCAACTACAGACCCATCTCCTACCTACCATACCCGGCAAAGGTCTTAGTGAAAAAAATCACTCTTCGCCTCTCCGATCACCTCAGCATCCACCATCTCCTCGATACAATGCAGTCCGGATTTAGGCCTAACCACAGCACAGAAACAGCACTCATTGCAGCAACAGATGACATGATAATTGACAGAGGAGATTCAACAGCCCTTATTCTACTGGACCTCTCTGGAGCATTTGAAATAGTCTCACACCCCATCCTCATCAGGTGCCTGCACAAGATTGGCATCCAAGGACCTGCTCCCCTCTGGATCTGCTCCTTCCTAATCAATAGAACACAAGCTGTCAGCCTGGTACCTTACTCATTGGAAGCCGGCAAACTCATCTGTGGACTACCTCAAGTTTCATCACTCAGCCCCACCCTCTTCAATGCATACATGATTCCTCTGGTCTAAATCATCCACACATACAACATCAGCATCCTCTCCTACACCAACGGCACACCCCTTATGCTCTCCTTCTTGGACAAGAACCCCAGCATGTAGGAAAGTGCCTCATTTGAGATGGTTAGCCCCCCTTTTTGCCTGATGATTGATGGGATTTCAAATGTAAGTGCACTGGGTGCCGTTTAACCCGACTCTCAGTAACAGATCTCTTTCTTTCCTAAAACTGAACCACAATTGGCACAACTTCAACAAAACCTGTAAGTCCCTAGTAAATGGTATCCCTGGTGCCTAGGGCATTGGGTCTGAAGAGAGTACACTAGGGCTGCAGCACAAATTATGCCAACCTAGGGACCCCTCACCAAGATCATGCACACTGCCATTGCAGGCTGTGTTTGTTGGTGCAGAGAAAACTGAAGAGTTGGCATGGCACACATCCCCTGTGTTCCATGCTCACCTACATTGCATGAGGTATAGGTAAGACACCCCTACTTCAGGCCTTGCAGCCCTAAGGCAGGGTGCACTATATTCCATGTGTGGACAAATCTGCCTGAGCAGATATGACCCTACAAACTCTAAGTCTATTCTTGGTTACTATATGAGGACAGGGAAGCCATAGAGAGTACATGGGCTGGCTACATGTCATTATGAGTTTCCTAGCTCCACGATGGCATCACTGTACCCTATGATATTTCGTACCAAACATTTTGTCTTAATAACTGCTCACAGATGCCAGTGTTGGATTTATTTATGAATGCACACAGGAGACCCTTTTAGAGGGTCCCCTGAAATTCTACCAAGCACTGGTGTGGTCTCTGACTAGTCTTAGCCAGCCTGTCACCATCTGACCTCATGGGGAGAGAGCCAGCACTCTCAGAGGCCAGGAACACAGCCTGCTTTGGGCGGAGGTGCTTCTCACCTCCTCCAGGCCGGAAAGCTTTAAAGGCAATGCCATCTTTGAAATGCACCCGAGACATCCCCAGATAGTGGAGGGTGCTAACTGCCCTTTCCTGCTCCCCTTTTGGTGGGGAGACAGGCGGGGAAAACTAGTTAGATTAAGAGGTGTGCCCACATTCAGCCAGCACCACACCTAAGGTGGGCAGGCGATGTGCACACTAATTTTCCAATTCCTCCATCTTGTGGGCTAGGATAGTGCCTCTTCCCTTAGGAAGTGGTCACTTAGAGGGTGTAGAAACCCTAAAGGTAAATAGCCCATTAGCTACTACCTGTCACCCCCTTTAATGCCATGAACTTTAGTATTTAGGTGGCATCCCCAGACCCTGAAATTAGTTTTCACTGACCTAAGAAGAGCAACGGGCAGAGAAGAGCTGTTGACCCGACAACTGAAGACTTGCTGCAGACTATTGGTGCCAAACCCTGCCGTCTGCTTCCAGGACTCAACAATCATGGTGTGCTGTCTCGTCCTGCAACTGTGAGGCCTCCAAGAACCCCAGAGCACCTCCAGCCTTCGACCGATTGTCTGGAGGCACCGAACCACAAAGTCTGGTTTACCAATCTACTGCTCCCTGGCAACTCCAATGCATCACCCAAGCCAGAAGAAGTACATCAGCTCTGGAGGGTCAAATATGTCCCTCACCAAGTGAGAGGACATGAGGACCTACCAGAGCTGTGGCAATACCCGGGGTACCTGACCCCCTACAGCGAAGAACGAGAACTAAGAGTCCAATCCGGACTCCAACTACCCAGGATGCAGACACCCATTGAGGGACTTTGAGACTCCTGAGTCCCACTCCATGAGTGGCCTAGCTTTCCGGGATTTGTCCCTGCAACCTGCCTGCCTCTCACTGCGAGGACCATCTCAATGCATGACGCTTGGCTGCCCTATCTGCTCTGCACCCAGCCCACTGCCTTGGAAAGAACAAACCAGCTGTGCCCCCGTGGTCCTGAGGTCCGTGCAACCTGCTCCCATGAGTAGGACCCCCAGACCTACCTTTAAGTCCCTCTGTGCAGCGTGTTTTCAAGTGGCCCCTCTTCTTCGTAGCGCACTGGCTACCAACGGCCTCAGCCCCCTGCTCCCGGCTGAATCCAAGACGCTCCCGATCTTCCGCTGCTGAAACATTGGACCTGGCCCTGATACTAAATCTAGAAGGTGGACCTCGAGAACCCACTGTGTGATTTTATATGCTTTTTCCTATTTTCTCTCATTGACTTCTAGTGTGCGTAATTGCACACAACAGAGATTTATTTTGCGAACTCTGAAAAATCGTAACTCAAGAGTACTTGCCCTAGAATGAAGCTTTTAGTCTGAAAATTATATTAAAATCAATTTTATTTTTACAAATTGGTCCCGGATTTATTCTTGAGCGTGTGTCTCATTTATTTCCTTTGTGAATACAACAAATGCTTAGTACTACCCTCTGATAAGCCTAACTGCTCGCCCACACTACCACAAAAAAAGCGTTAGTATTATCTACTTTTGCCTCTGTATAGCAGTAAGGGATCCACTGGACTCTATGCACAGTGTACTTCGTTTCAGTGTTCAATTCTAGTAAATCTGGGAATGCATAAAAAACATGGGAGTTACTTAGGAACACCCAGGCAACACCCATGGAACGCCTTCCCAGAGCAGAGTAACGCAATGCAGTGAAATTGCACTGGGTTACTCCAGATTTATGAAGCCACTCTGCGCCACGCAAAGTGGCTTTGCATGGCTTCATAAATCTTACTTAAGGTTTGCATTGCATATTTACCACTTTGCGTAGTGCAAATGTGATGCACACCTCCTCATAAATATACCCATTAGTACCTAGAAACCTGCCCTGAGGATCTCAGAACTTCAGTAGTGACTAGGAGGAACTTTCTCAGTGGTTGAAGAAATTTGGAATAGGGCAATTTTTTCCACTTCCAGAGAATTTTGGTCAGGGTATTGATTTGGGGTGATAATAGGGAAAACAGATGTTTGTGGAAATCACCTTCAAATTTAACATTCAATGTGCCATACAGAAAGAAGACAGGGGTATAGAGGAAATTGGGGGCCAAATCAGACAAAAGTCTGATACAGTATTCTGTTACACGTACCTGCCATTCCACTGGAGCCTCAGTTGAAGCCACATCTTTCAGTACTGTGAGTTGGTACCCTCCAATTGTGAATGTGCCATGTGTTCCAATGACTCACTTCACAGAGAATAGAAAAAAAGCTAGGTGTAACTCCAAACAAAAAAAGTTCAATATGTTATATGCCACGCAAAGGGAAGACAAGGACTCAATGATAAATCGGAACAAGTTAGAAGAAGGTTGGGGGCATCAGGGACATTGGAGTAGGGAAAAAATTTGAAATAATGCCAGGAGTGATAGGGGACAGCAGAAACTGAGAGATAAATAAATTGGAAGAGGGCAAGCGCTGGGACCAGGGATAGGGACGCTAGAGGAAAAGGGGGAGTGCTGGAGGAAAAGGGGGAGTGCTGGAGTAAGAGGTCATTTAAGGCAATGGGAGTACAGTATAAAAGAGACATGGGGACCAGTGTTCAGGTGAGACATGGGGAGAGAGATGATGGAGCCAGGACAAGGTAACCAGTGGCAGGAGCCACTCTGAAGTAAAAGTGATAGGGGAGACAGTGGGAAGTGCTGGCTTGCTGCATAGTGTTGTACCTAATTCGATGTTCAATGTGCTGTCATGAATAGACATCCTCTGCAACATTTTATAGTTGATAATTATCATCAGCTCCTGCTACACAGGTGGCATTGATGACATGATTCAGATCTGGAAATAGGGTATCAAAAAACATTATGCATTATCATTGTCTGGTAAACAGTTTCTTCTCATATTGCACATCTTTTTAGCTCCATTTTAGACTATTTCTTCACCCTGTTGGCATTCATCAAATCAGCAAGAAGAGAACACATGACAAGCTTGTCGAATGGTATCGTACAGGACTATCAAGTTTTAATTATGGACTGGTAAAAAATAGTGTCACCAGAGTACTGACTCTCAGAGCATCATGAGGGTAAATATATAGAGGTGAGTATAAGTTTACTATACTTAACTTCACGTATAAGTACTTTGAAAATGTATATATCTTCAAGTAATGTAGCATAGATTTAAGGAGAGTGAATTTATGCTGATCAACATATAGTTATAATATGTGGGATTCTGCAGTCCCTGTTAAAAACTGTCTTTAATTTCTTTATAATATGTAACTTGTGACGCACCCATTCAACTGTAATAACTTATTACAGTTGAGTTCTGATGTCATAATGCCTGCTGCCACAGCCAGTAACTGAGGGGCAAGAAGGGCCAGTTTTAGCACTGGTGGTGCCCAATGCAACAATCTTTGTTGGTGCTACCCCCATAAAACCTTTTTTCTCCATGTATTTCCACACTGCCATGCTCCACCAGTGCCCATCATCTCCATAGCCCCTCTCTCATATGTGTTACATTTGTTTTATAGCTCTATTCATACCAGCGAAGTGTGTCAGAGCATTTTAGATCACACACACATTATACAGAGCAATGAATCATATGTGTGTAAATCAGTCTATGGGAAATATTACATAAAACCATGAGGATTACAAGGTATAGGAGTCACATGTCACTGATACTAATAGGCAGTATATTTGGTCTGGAAAAGCACAGTCACAGGATTTAAAAAGCACCACAGTGGTTAGGGTTGCCTTTACAAATAAGAATGCATTTCTACCCAAATTAATCCTTTTGTGCAAAATTAAGCTAATGAAAACCATAACATTCTAACCTACACCAGTTTTCATGCAGCTCTTTGATGACAGTTCATAGCTCACTGTACTATATTAGGGATATCACTTATAAACTGCAAGTAACAAAAGGATATCTGCCACAAAAGCAGTAATCGACTGCGCTGTCCACCTGAAATACAGTTTAGTGATTTGTGTGGTACATGTTCTTTGCAGTAACCCTCTGCACTACTTTACCTTGAGTGGAGACTGCCCTAGACAGCACTCCGATTTCTCTCCAGCAGGAACATTAATCACCAGAGTTATCTCGACATGTTTATTCCTGTCTGAAACCTCCTGGACACACAAGGAACTCTGCAGAATGTGCTTTTTAATCCCGTGCTATTTCTAAACATGGTGACCCCCCCCCGAGGTGAGCGCCAGGTGCAGCTGCACTGGTAGCACTGCCCTAGAGCCCGCCCTAAGGGAAAGGAAGATCAGGTCAAGGAGCAAAGTTAAAGCAATTGTGTAAAGAATGAATAACAAAACTTCTTTATTCTGATTTGTTTTCTCTCTGGATATTGCCAAGAACAAATGAGTTATTTATGGCAACAATCTTATTTTTTGCACTTTTTGGGTAATTATAGAAAAGTTAAAATCCTTCTGCACGTTTCTACTGCACATTTATTCTAAAAAACAAACTTGTATTAAACTGCTTCTAATATCTTTATGTAAAAAAACTAACAGCATTTTTGATGTGTTTAATTTTGCACTAGAGATTTTATTTTTATTCTTCATGTTTGCAAGCATGCTCTCTCTTTCATATAAAAGAGCTATGCACCAAAGATTTAAGTGGTTTGTGCGGAAAGGTGATGGTGTAACCTTGTATTATAAGGAATAAAGTACCACCTGCGATACATGATAAGGATAATGCGTGTCACCTCAGAGTTCTATAACCTTATAAAGGTCATGGAACTCCTCTGTGACTTGCAATATTTTCATAACATATGGCAGGGGTGACTTTATCCCATGTACCTTTACTATATTCTGGTTGTCCATATTTTGACCACCGTGTTTTAGCATGTTGATATTTTTGTACTCAATATTCTGATATAGAGCTTTCAGCTGCAGAGAGATTGTAGGAAGGGGATTAAATGCTTGAACACGATCTGTCACTAAAGTAAAGTACAACATCTGCCTCTTCCTCGGTAAAGTCACTCATCAGGCCTTCAATTTACTTGGTGATAATCAATGGTTCCAGCACACTGTTTAAGGCTCGGGTGGTTAGTGATAAAAGTGGCCATCATTCTTCTTCATGGAAGGTTCCACAGACACTGTGTATGATATGTCACATACATGTACACATGTTCATTTCCATACACAGAAATGCGTGCAGACAGAACACAGATTTACATTTCATAAGCCTTTGCTCGGAATGTAATGCTTAGATTTGCAACTTGCGTAACCTCACGGAAAGTTCATGAGTAAATGTGAGATGAGGTACTGTAGTCTCACGCCTACATTACGTAGAGATTTTAATTGAATCGTTCTTTCTCAGTAAACCAGACACATGCTTAGGAATCATTTTCACAAAGCATGTCATAAAAATCTGAAGTAACTGTCATTCTCCTCACCGAAATACCGTCTCCCAAAATATTAATTTAACATCAAGCATATTAGGAATTTGGAAATAAATTTGGAAGCGAAAACTATTACCATTGCCTTCGACGAACTAATAGCCGACCTCATCTGAAATGAAATCATTTGTGAGGGCCAACATATGAAAATACATTTTGTATTATATTTGCTTATCATTAACACAGGCCCCACAAGGTCGCAGTTATATTTAGCCCGTTGCTAAGGCCAAAATGTGTCTGAAATTTAAAAAGGCAGCAGCCCCTTGGAATAATGGGAGTTTGATTAATCTTTTTTAAGACATTGTGGGGCAGATTTACAAGCCCCTTGCGCCACTTTTGCGTCATTTTTAACATGAGAAAAATGACGCAAAAGTGGCGCAAGGGGCTTGTAAATCTGCCCCTGTATGTGAAGAATCATGATTTAACTTATGAAATTATGAATTCAGGACTCCAAATTTAATGGTGAGATTGTCAACACATTACAATATGCCTATTGCAACAAACTGTTATATGACACGAGAGCACCGGTGTAATATAGAGACAGGGCCTTATTTACAAGAAAGTAACGCAGTGCGGTGTCGCAAGCCATTTGGCTGCGCCATGCTGATTCACTTTCAAAGCACAGGGATGTGCCATATTTACAAGAATATGATGTATCCCTGTGCTCTCCCCTGCGCTGGCGCACAATTGGCTGCCATGCGCCAACGCAGTTACCCTTACCTGCGGAGTGGGGATGATTGTTTTTGTGCAGGAAGGGACACAAAACAATCACAAGAGGTGTTTTCCTCTTTCAATGTGTGCTGAAGAATGCAGCACACATAGAAAGAGGAATACATGAGGAGAAATATTAGTATTTCTCATCGTTGTGCATCCTTTTGCCTCCCCTGTGGAGGCGTAAGATTCTGACACATTCCCAGGTTTACGAAATATCGTAAATCTGGGAATACGGCAGAATCCATGGGTGTTGCGTGGGAACACCCACAGCAACACCCCTGGAACGCCCCTTTCACGCAGCAATCTGTGGGGCTTATTTACAAGCCCCTTGCGCCACTTTTGCATCATTTATAACATGGGAAAAGTGGCGTACGGGTGGCGCAAGGGGCTTGTAAATAAGCCCCTGTGTATTTACAAGGCCACAAAAATACGTGGCCTTGTGAATATGGAGGACCACACTGCACCGCCAGTGCGTCAAAAATAGTGACACACCGTTAGCGTAAGGGATTTGTAAATATGCCCCTACGTGTTCGCCAAAAGGTATGCCACCTTAAAACACCTAGCAGTGGGTACGTGTTGTAGACACATTTCAGTGCAACACGCATATTAAAAACAAAACACACAGGCATGAATCTTCGGATTTACAGAATGTGGCTCAAGGAGGACGTAATGCATCTGCTTGCATTGAGGTGAGTATTTTACCATTGTGAATACATTTGATCCAGGAACAAAGGCGACAACATAAGCTAATCATAAAATTCTTAGCAAGTGACGCTGACATACACAGCTATGGCTTTGATGTTCCACCTGTGTATGTTTGCTGAGGGAGAGAGGAATATATGGCGCAATCCTCCTGAATGCATGTCTACATGTAGCTGGAGAAATCAGTCCTCGTGTTGTGTGCAGGGATGAGGATGGAAACAGCCATAAATGTGGTTAATATTAGGTTGGCCTTACTTGTTGCATTTCTTGTTTGCTTTTAGATGCTGAACCCCTGCCGACAGACAGTCCTGCAAATGGAGACACCTGCAGCGGCAGAATGCTCCGCCTTGCATATCATAGCCTTGGTTAGAGATAGAGATAGGCTGACATTGATGGACATCCATGCGACCTAGCACTAGAAAGGGAGAGTGAATTACGGTTTATGTGCCATGTCTGGACAGATAACCTCTCTGCAATGTTGACGGGCCAAAGGTAACCCACAAAAGCGACAGGTTTTTATTTCCTTATTAGCATGTACCTTTCCTACACTGTGGCAATATTTATCGAACTTTCTATGTGTCTCAAACAGATTGCTTGGAGGGAGGTGGTGGTGGGGGGTATTAAAGCACTATGAAGAATCTATGAATTTGTAAATATGACTGTTCTCCAGAAATGGATAAGAATGAGAGATGAGGGTGACATGTCACCATGCCAAGAATGTCTGCATTGGGCGGCTTCTTAAGATCAAGTTTCACATTTAACTGGCTTAATTATTTCCATGTCAGCTGTGATGAGAAGTGTAGGACAAATACCAAGTGCCAGAGCGGGGTTCCCACAAGGTTCCACATTATCATTCACTCACATCTTTATGTGGACTTCAAATTTACATGGAGTGGAGCTGAAATAGAATCAAACATTTTGTAGCACAAAATATATGAGATACAATTCTCAAATGCACAGACTAAAAGTAAAAAACTAGGCTTGATGTGGTCTTTCTTCCTAATGGTTCAATGTAGACACCTTGGGGCTGTGCATTTGTGTAGTGGGTCAGTAAGGGCCAGCGGCAACCTATCAGAGAAGGAGAGACTCATCAACCATGGAGCAGTGTGTGTGGAGGCTCGGTGGAGACCAGGGACCTGGCCTCTCATAAAGCAGAGATGTTTTCCTACCACTGGGCTGTATGTGTCTAAGCTCAGTGGCAAGGGTGGGACCTCTCCGACAGGGATGCGCACCTACCTTGAAAAACTGTGTCTCAGGGCTCAGTGGGTGTAACACACATATTAGTTCCCTAAGGGACAAATAAAGATGTAAAGCATCTGATTTAACCACAAAATGAATGTATCATCACTGCTGATTGAAAATAACATTTCTTTAAGTCAAATATTATGATGCACTTCACAGTCGCCCCATAAAATAAAAAACGTTTTTATATACTCAATTACTTTTTAGGATTCATCAATCTTTTTTTTTAAATGTTCTGTATCTATTATCTTAGTACTTTTCACTAATGCAGCTATTGCTCATCCCATCACTGAATATAGTATAGACACATTTGGGCCTGGATTTTAGGGTTTATCTGGGCAAAGTATACATAGGACATTAAAGGCATTCCTTTCCAGAGTCAGCCAGGAGCTGAATAGTCCAATTAATTAGGTGTAAACTTGCTCCGAGACCTGAAAAAAGGCATTGAGTGTTGGGAGTTGTTCGGTTTCTCTGGCAGACTGGCCATCTGGGCTGTGCCAGGTTCTTAATCAACTTCAGAGGGGTCTTCCCAAATACAGGCTGCTGTAGCTAACACCGGACCGGACCTTTCCTTTGTCCCTCTAGTCAGTCAGGCAACAGGCCCAGTGGAGAGGAGCTGCCTCCAGAACTGGTTTTGTGAGATTACTCTTTTCTCTAGCCACACCTCCAGGGTGGACGCAGGAGCTCTGTATAGGGGAACAAAGGTTCTGCCATGTTGATTTTGGGCAGAGAAGGTCACTGAAGGATTGCTGGTAGTAAAACATGCAGAAAATGCTGCAAAAGTGGGTAGGGTCACCCCTTTGAACTTTTACCCATCAGTTTATTTTTTTAATTCATTTATTTTTTTAGTTTTAAATTGCGCAAATTGAGCCGAGGGTATCAGTGCACTTTTCATTCTATGCAGGGCAATATTTACAGACAATGTATGGGGAGAATAATAAAGACAATGTGCAAACATGATAATAATATGTAAATGATGGTGGAGTATACAGGTTCACAGCAGTGTTTGCAGACAATATACAATGGAGTAGACATGAGTAGGTTAATTCAAAAGATCTTAAGGTCATTAGTAGAGTTGTTCAGGCTCTTCACTGGATGGGGGAAGATCTTTAGGGAGTTTAGTTGTTTTAGGAGGGTGGGCTCAAGTATTTGGAGAGAAGTATTTTTAAAATTTTTATTAAAGCTTTATTCATATTTCAAAAGAGGCATACAATTAGTTTCATCCCGATACGATAAGTTGGTAATGTTCGATTGCGACGGCAATTTAGCACAAAAGCGTAACAACATAATACAGAGTGGTACATATGATTATTTTAAATATAGATGGGATGGGTAGCGTGTGGGGTCAACGCTCTTGTGCACACAGGCAACGTCGTGATTTGTCTTCCCGCCAAGTCCCGGTGTGGTTTGTATTATGATTGTGTGCTAGGGGAGCGTGGATTTGTTTCGGCATCGCCGAGTTGGCGAAGGTATGTTATAAGTGGGTCCCAGATATTGTGTGGGCGACTTGCTTGGGGCATGAGGTCTCAATATGTGGTCAGGTGCGTTTGACAGTGTGCGGCGTTAGCAAGCCACGCTTTTACCGATGGTGCTGGTTTGCGACCCCAGTGAATTGCCACCCTACGCTTAGCCAGCAGCAATAGCATTGCTATTTATCGTCAATGTGTGTCTGGGAGTTCCTTGACATAGCCCAATAAACAAAAGGACAAAGCTGGTGGTAGGGGGTCTAGTGCAATGGCGCTTATTGTCTCACATACAGCGTGCCAGTAGTCGGTCACCCGTGGGCATGTCCAGGCCAGGTGCATGAGTGTGGCTTCCGGCGTGGCGCACCGTAAGCATCTTGCAACATTTGCCAGGCCCATCTTATGGAGACCCGGAGAGAAGAAGTAATTTAAGGTATGTTCTGATGTAGAGGAATGAGAAATTGTCACATAGATCCTGTGGCAGGGCATTCCAAATTCTAGACGCATTCCCAGAGAAGGAACGGGTGAGTGATTTCTCTTTTTTGAATTTGGGTGGAATCAGAAGTAGAATGTTAGAGCTTCGCAGAGGTCTCTTAAGTCCAGCTTTTGATAGTTTGCTTGTGAGGGAGGATGGTTTTTCAGTGTAAAGAGCTTCGTGGGCTATGCAGGCCTTTTTGAGTATAATTCTCGCTTCAATTGGTGGCCAGTTGAGTTTCTTGAGTGTGGGAGTGATGTGATCATAGCAGCTTTCTCCTGAAAGAAGTGTGGCTGCTGCGTTGAGTGTATATTTCATAGGAATAAGGTGTTTTTTTGGGATACCAGTGAGCATTGCATTACCATAGTCCAGCTTAGAGAGGTCTAAGGCTTGTACTTTGGTCTTTGGGTCTTCAAGGGGAATGAAGGGTTTGATTGTTTTTAGGTGTCTCAACAAGTAGAAGGCACTTTTTGCTGAAGCATTAATGTGGTCCTTCATGCTCATGTTTTTATTGAGTGTAATCCCTAGAGATTTGACATAGTTGGAGATGGAAAGTTTGCAGTTTAGTGCACATAAGTTGTCATGCCAGTTTTGTATGGGATCAGACTTTCTCTTAGGTTGGATGAGGAGGATTTCAGTTTTTGGGGGTTTAGTTTGAGATGGTTGCTGGTCAGCCAGGATTGTACCATGTCAAGAGTGTAATTTAGGTGCTCAATATCTATTGGGGACCAGATTTTGATGTATAGTTGGGTGTCATCAGCCTACAGATGGTAGGCAATGCTGGCTTGATTCAGGATGACTGTGAGTGGTTCAACATAGAAGTTGAACAAGGCAGGGGACAGAATTGATCCTTGGGGGACTCCTTGTGGGGCTGGTACTGTTGGTGAGGTGAATTTGTTTAGTTTGATTAGTTGGGATAATTGGCTTATGTATAAGGTAAACCACTGAATGACTATACCATTGATGCCTGCATCTTGTGAGCGGGTGTTTAGGAGGGTGTGGTGGTTAATGGTATCGAAGGCCACTGAGAGGTCAAGGAGGATTAGGAGGCAGGTTTTACTATCGTCAAGAGATCTATGTAACTCATCAATGATGTTCAGGATTGCAGTTTCTGTACTGGAGCCTTTCCTGAACCCGTATTGGAAGGTGTCATGAAAATTGAGTTTTTCAATGTGACTGTTGAGTTGCGAGAGCACACATTTCTTGATAGTTTTGACTAGAAGAAGGAGGTTAGATATGGATCTGTAGTTGTTAAGGTAATTCTGGTCAGCGTCTGACTTTTTGATGAGAGGGGTGACTTGGCCAAGTTTGAGTGAGTCCAGCATCGAGCCACTGGATAGAGAGGAGTTAATGAATTTAGTCCATGTTGGTGAGATGATGCTTCTGAGGTTTTTGACAAGGGATGAGGGAAGGGAGTTGTTTTTGTGTGATGTCAACTTCATGGATGCAAGAATTTTTGTGACTTCGTCTTCAGACATGGCTTTTAACGTGGTCCGCGTAGCGTTGCTTTTTCAGTTGTACGGGATTGAGGTTGGTGTTCTGGTGCAATGAGGAGGGAGATTTTGGTGGGTCACCATTGGTTAGAGGTTTAGCAGTGGGGGGGCAAACATCGGTGAAGAGGACGGCATTGGTAAGGGTTGAGTAGGTGGTGGTATCCAGTGAGAGTTCAATAAATGTTATTTTTTCGAACAAATCTGGCAATTTCCTCACAGCGATTGACTGAGTCGTCGGAACAAGTGTAATGGGAAGGAGGAGGTTTTCTGTTTCATGATGTTGAAAAGATCTTTAGGTATGTTTCTAGAGTGGTCAGGCTGGGATTGGAAGAACGATGACTTCTCTCTGTAGATATATTTTTTGTATTTCAGGTGTTCAGCTCAGATGAGGGAGAGATGAGACAGAGAGGGATGTTGTTGCTAGTTTCTTTGTGCCAGCCTGAGTTGAGGTCTTTCTTTATTTATGTCTTTGTTGAACCAAGATCTGGATGGGATGGTTCTTAATTTCTTGAGTTTTAGGGATGTGACCGTGTCAAGCAGTTCTGTCATTTTTGCGTTATAGTGGGAGGTGAGGTCCTCATTGGAAGTAAGGTTGGGTGGAGGAATACTTTGAGAGCTTATGAGGGATTCTAAATCGGATTGGGGGATTTTGTGCATATTTCTCATCCATTGCTTGGACTGATTTGTTTGGGTGTAGAGTTTGGGTTTGTTGACATTGAGGTTGAAAAGAATAATGTGGAGGTCGGTCCAGTCGGTGGGTAGGATGGACTGGAGGGATATGGTATTATGTTTGGAGATGATTGGGTCGAGGGTAGAGCCCTTGTTGTGGGTTTGCTTTTTGCAGTGTTGAGTGAGATTTTTTAGTTCAAGGAGTTTGGAATGGGCTTGTATTGTTGTAACTCCGGCACCATTGAGGTGCAGGTTGAAGTCTCCTAATATAATGTCTGTGGAGTCCTTCAAGGAGTTTTGGGTTATTAGGTCCGTTAGATCCTCAGAAAATTGCATTTTTTTACCTGGTAGGTGGTAGATGAGGTGCTATTTGATTGGTTTGGAGCCTTTAGGGGAGAGATCAACTCCTAGACATTTCAAAAGTAGGGTATTTGGCTGTATGGAAGGGTTTTAGGGAGAGATTGTTCTTGTGAATGATAGCTAATCCACCACCGACACAGTCTTTGCAGTCATGACAAACGATTGAGAAGCCTGGAGGGGTGAGGAGATCGATAATAGGGGATGAGTGGTCATTAAGCCATGTTTTGGTCAGAAAGCAGATATCAGTTTTTATGTAGAAGGATGGTTTCTGATATTTCAGTGTCAAGCGTGCTGAACGACAGTTTAACAGCAAACAGTTTAATGTGGGTAGGGTTCTTGGTTCAGATTGAGTGGGTTGGATGGCAGTGAGTTGGGTAAGTGGTCTGGGGGGTCGGTTTGTGGAAGGGATACTATTAGTGTCAAGGATGACCGGAATCTTGTTGAAGCAGGGAAGGTTGGTAGCATTGTTGTATGTTCTGCTCAGACTCTCATCTTTCCTCCCCTTCCCCTAACAGAATGGCACTGGGAGTTAATGTGGCACCCACAGTACCCTCATTAGATTCCTTCTGGACCTGTGGAAGAACAGAAGAGGACTGGACCTGTTATCTGTGACCTGAGAAGAAACTTGATATCTGGTCTTGCTGTCCCTGCTGTACCCAGGACAAAGAAGTGGACTACAAGGCTCATAAGGCTGACCTGATTTTTGGGCTACCGGGACACACAAGTTTCCAGAGGCCCTTTCCTGCATTCCCAGCTGACCAGTCCCTACTGGACCTGACCTGGTCCTTCCTGCTGCCTCGACTGGAGTGGATCTTGACCTTCAAGTACTATCTCCAAGGACCTGGACTTTGGGCTGGTGTTTATTTATACTCCTCCCAAATAATCCTGAAGCTTTGGACTTAGAAACATTTTGCCAACTTTTTCCTCTGAGACCTGGTGTTGGGCCAGGAAAAACCTGCCAAGTCAATCTACCAACGGTGCATAGCTGCTGGGATGGAGTTTGCTGAAAATCCTTCTACATTATACTCCTCAACAGCAAATATGTTTCAGCAGGACCACTGTCAAATGGCATTCGATGTCGTTGAGTCCTATTAAGCCACACCAGGCAAAACCAACAAAGTCTCAAAACAAGCCAGCTGGTACACACCAGAGCTTAGAACCACCAAGTGCAACTTCCACTGACTCGAGACGCGATGGCGAGCTTCCAAGGACCCCTCCAACTGAGCCACCCACAAAGCAGCCCTTAGCAGCTACCACAGGTGCATCAAGGGAGTCAAGAGAGCAGCTATCACTGACTGCATCGACACCGTGTCCAACAATAGAAAGGAACTATTCAAGATTTCAAGGACTTTGCCTACCCTCCAGCCACAAAGAACACCATCCACCCCTCCCAAGAGCTCTGGGACTCCCTCTCGGACTACTTCCACAGCAAGATAGCCATGATCTACAACAACTTAGAACCCCAAACTTCCACCTCCAGCCTCAACAACCTTAAGCAGCCAGCAATTACCAGCTGAACGCTAACCACCTGGTCTCCACTCACTGTGCAGACCACCTCTACCATCATGTCGTTCATCCACTATGGAGTGCCCACTGACCTCTTCCCCCACCATCTCTTCAATCTCAGAGCCAACCTTATCAGCACAGAGCTCACTAGCATCCTCAGCACCTACTTCTCCACAGCAGCCGTTCCAGACAGATGGAAACACGTGAAGGTCAGACCCCTCTTGAAAAAGCCCTGGCTGACCCCAGCAACCTCAGAAACTACTGATGATCTTTCTGCTCCCCTTCCCGGCCAAAGTACTTGAGAAAGCCATCAACCACCAGCTCACTGAATACCTGGAACTCAACCAACTACTCGACGCCTCACAATCTGGATTCCCTACCAACCACAGCACCAAGACTGCACTGATCACTGCCACAGATGACAAAAGATCTCACCTCAACCATGGAGGAACTGTGTCCCTGATCCTCCTCAACCCATCTGCTGACACCGTCTCCCACCACACTCTCATCAACAGACTCCTCACTGCTGGCATACAGCAGAACACCCTCAAATAGATCACTGCTTTCCTCTCAGAATGCACACAGAACATCCAACTGCCTCCCTTCTCTTCCGCACCAAAAAAACATCACCTGCGGCATACCCATGGATCATCCCTCACCCTCACCCTATTCAACATTTACATGACCCCCCTCGCAGACATCGTCAGATCCCACGGTCTCAGCATAATCCCCTACGCCGATGACACTCAACTCATCCTCTCACTCACCGTAGACATTACCAACATTAAAACCAACTTCTGCAGCACCATGACAAACGTAAGCAAAGGGATGAGAGACAGCTGCCTCAAGCTCAATTCGGACAAAACAGAAGTACTGATCTTTGGGAAGAACACCTCCGTATGGGACCATAACCGGTGGCCAGCAGAACTCAAACCAATGGCCACACTGACAGACCACACTCACAACCTCAGGATCCTCCTCAACAGCCAACTAACAATGAAACGACAAGTCAATGCACTCGCATCATCATGCTTCCACACCCTCCGCATGCTCCATTGAATCTTCAGATGGACCCCTATCAGCACCAGATAGACCGCAACGCAAGCCCTCATTACCAGCCACCTGAACTACGGCAATGCACTCTACTCTGGAATTTCCACCCAACTCCTCAAAAGACTCAAGACTATACAGAACACCACAGCCAGACTCATCTTTGACCTCCAAAGATGGACCCACATCACCCACCCACCTCAGATACCTCCACTGGTTCCTATCCAGAAGAGATACCAGTTCAAGATCCTCATGCACGTCTACAAAGCTCTGCACAACCAAGGACCATCCTACATCAACCATCGACTGAACTTACACCTTTCTGCAAGACACCTGCTATCTGCCTCACTCACCCTTGCAAACACCACAGCATACATTGCATTTGGGGCTGCTCCTTCTCCTACATCACCACCAAGACCTGGAAAGCCCTACCCCTCCACCTCCGTACAGCTCCCTCCCTGGTGGAGTTCAGAAAGAAGCTTAGGACCTGGCTTTTCAACTGAAACACTGCACCTCAGTGCCCAGATGCCGCTAGGGGTGACATTGTGTGCTCTACAAATACTGATTGATTGACCCTGTAGCCTTGCCCCGCTGTAGAAAACAGGGGCTACAGATAAGTTTCTAAGTTGGAATGTAGAAAGCTTCACAGTGCCAAGCCACCACCTTTATCTGATAAACTTCGAGGGCTGTTTGGGGGCGTAACATGAACTTTTCCCAGTCTATACTTTTCTGCCTTTGTCGATGAATTCCCAGAGACCTCAGACCTTAGCATCATGTCAAAGTCGAGCCGAGCTGCGGCCACAGCCTACTGCCTTACTCTGCTGAAGACTTTTTGCTAGATAAAAGTTTCTAAGTGCAAAGTTAACTTTTTGACTGGACATACTTGGTCCTTGTATCCAACCCGTGCTCCATCACAGTCAGCTTAAAAATGTATGCTTTTCGCAGGTCGGCCCAACCATATGATCACAATTGGCGTTTAATGCTTTTAGGCACTATTTTTAAATACAAACTTAAGAAATTCAAAATTCAGGCTCTGTTTGGATTTTTGTTGTCTTTATATTTGTTCAAATGTTCTCTATTTTCTAAATTGGTTTGGTAGTTTTCTTGTGTTATGTTTCAACTTTATTCTTGTTTGAATGGTGCATAAATATTTTACATCTTGCCTCTAAGTTAAGCCTGTCTGCTCTGTGCCAAAGCTTTCAGAGGTTTGAACTCAGGTTAATTTGGTCACTCACCCTGACAAGAACTGTGGTTTTGATTTGTTGTTGGTACTCACATGCCTCAACTAATACTCCCATTTCTTACACCTTCTAAACAACTACATTTAAAAAAAAAAAAGCTGTATGAACATTCGCAAGCCATTTACACTCTGGTATTCTAAAAACCTTGCTGACAATACACAGGAAAGAGAATTGAAGGAAAACAGATCTCCAGAGGACCTCTTGATACAGTAATCCCACTGCGCCACATGCAGACAGACAGCTCCTCACAATACCAAAATCAGCAAGGAAGCCATTAAAAGAAACAGAACGGTGTTTAAGATAATCAAGCACTGCACCAAACCCCTGCTGGCCCCATATATTCTACACTCAACAGAAGAGTAGTGTCATTAACCTCTTCTTCACTGAAAAAACAGAAGATCTTACAGTGCATCGCTGACACCAAGCCTGCTGACATACACAACTCCGTCAAAACCACTTATTATGAAAATAAAGTATTACCATCATCCTTCATCAAAGCTCCCTCTGAGGATACTCTCTAGCCACTACTTACCATTGTCAATGCCTGTCTCATTCAAGGCATTTTTTCAGAAGCTCTCAATACAGTCCAGATACTAAGCAAACCTACACTAGACCATGATGACCTCACAACCACCGGTTATCATTCACCTACAATTTATCGGAAAGATCATTGAAAAGAAATCTACTGCATGATCACATCAATGCTAATCATCTCCTGCATGCCTACAAGTCTGACATCAGATTGTAGATGATGCCCTCTTGACCACAGATGATGATGACCCCTGCCTCCTAATATTGATGGAGCTCTTAGCTGCCTTTAACACAGTCAAACATCTCACCATCATATGCCCCCAGCAAACACCAGTTTGTTCACTTGGGCACCTCCAAATCACAAAAGATCCTGGTCATCTGTAGAGTCCAAAGCAAACACAAGGAGATGATGGACGGAGCGCTGAAACTTTTCAGACACTCACCCCCAGTCACAGATCTGGGTTGAATCCATCATCATTCTTTAGCTCACTTCGCCACCTCAGTTCAGACCCAGCTATATGCAAATCAGTCTTGACCCTGTGCCTCATGGGAACAGTACAGCCTGAACTGCCAAGCCAGGTCTTCCCTGAACCGGAAACAAGCATCCTGGGACCGGTTTCTGGGTAACACCCTTCATCAGCCAGGCTAGCTTGAATCCAGAGGCAAAGTGAGCAAGGGACCCACGTCTGGGCATACCCTGCCAACTTAGGGCGAACAAAGCAAACACAAGGAGATGATGGACGGAGCAGTGAAACCTTTCAGACACTCACCCCCAGTCACAGATCTGGGTTGAATCCATCATCATTCTTTAGCTCACTTCGCCACCTCAGTTCAGACCCAGCTATATGCAAATCAGTCTTGACCCTGTGCCTCATGGGAACAGTCCAGCCCAAACTGCCAAGCCAGGTATGACATTGTTCTGCATTCTGTCCATCAAATGTTCTTTTTGCATTTGTCACCCCGAGTGGGACGGGTATGCCCAGACGTGGGTCCCGTGCTCTCCATGCCACTGGAGTCAAGCTATCATGGCTGATGAGGGCTGAAAGCCCGAAACCGGTCCTGGGATGCTTGTTTCCAGTCCAGGGAGGACCTGGCCTGGCAGTTCGGGCTGGACTGTTCCCATTGGGCGCAGGGTCAAGACTGATTTTCATATGGCTGGGTCCAAACTGAAATGGCATGGTGAGCAAAAAAACGATGGATTTAGGCCCAGATCTCTGTACTGGGGTGAATGTATGACATTGTTCTGCATTCTGTCCATCAATTGTTCTTTTTGCATTTGTCACCCCGAGTGGGACGGGTATGCCCAGACATGGGTCCCGTGCTCTCCATGCCACTGGAGTCAAGCTATCCTGGCTGATGAGGGCTGAAAGCCCGAAACCGGTCCTGGGTTGCTTGTTTCCAGTCCAGGGAAGACCTGGCCTGGCAGTTCGGGCTGGACTGTTCCCATTGGGCGCAGGTTCAAGACTGATTTGCATATGGCTGGGTCCAAACTGGAATGGCATGGTGAGCAAAAAAACGATGGAATTAGGCCCAGATCTCGGTACTGGGGTGAATGTATGACATTGTTCTGCATTCTGTCCATCAATTGTTCTTTTTGCATCTGTAGAGTCCTCCAGGGTTCCAAAGTATTTCCTGTCATCTTCGAACTTTAGATGGAGTCACTTTGTGGTCTGCGCACAGATAACAGCATCAAGATTCACCAACATGCAGATGACATCCACTCAACTTGAATTTCTTATTTCCTTCAGACGTCCAGTGGCCCAAACAATTATTGCACATCATCCAGACTTGAATGTCTAGCACTTACTTGAAGCAACGAGAACCGAATTCCTGATTTTTGTCTACAATTAACAAGATGCAATACAAACCTGGCTCAATCACATAAACCTTGATAGCATTGAACTCCAACTTTCACTGAATGCCAAGTCATTGGGATTTACCTTGGACACCAACTTCATCCTTCACCCAGGACAGCAGCTTTATTCACCCTGAAGGAACACACTGCCAAATGTACAAAGACAGCCAGGTGCCAGGTTTCTCTTCCTTAAAAAAAGTCAAACCATTTCTTCTAGAAAGCAACTTGAGAACTGCTGTTCAAGCTCTTCTACTCTCCCACCTGGATGGGGGTAATACCATATTCCATATTTTCACAGATTCCACAATGACACCCCTTGGGGACATTTTGCATTCCACAGCATGTCTCATCCAGGGCCTGAAGAAATATTAACACATTATCCCAATCCTGGTGAAACTCCATTGGCTCCCCTTGCTGATATGCATCATCTTCAAAACCAGCTGTATAATTTACAAATTATTATTATTATTATTGCGAATTTGTACAGCGCATAGCTGCCCCAGGGACGGGGCGTCCCAGCGCTACCCAAGTGTAAGTGACTAGAGACGGTCCAGAAAAGGAATGAGAGTTACGCCGGGAAGAGCCAGGTCTTTATGGCTTTACGGAACTCCAGGTGGTTCTGGAGTCCTCTAATAGCAGAGGGAAGAGAGTTCCAGAGTTTGGCTGCCAAAACCTTAAAAGAGCGACCACCAGCTCTGGCTCTTTGAACTCGGGGATACAAGCCAGCCCTTGGTCAGTAGAACGCAGGAGTCGACTCGGAATATACGGCACTAACATGTTGGCTAGAACCGGAGGAACTTGTTGGGTCAAGATTTTATGAGCGACACAGAGTGTCTTGAACTGAATTCTTCTATCTACTGGTAGCCAGTGTAGCATAGGTAAAAGCTTGGACACTGAACATGATTTTGGGAGTGCCAACAGAGTCCAAGCTGCCGCATTTTGTATTCTTTGAAGGCGCAGAATACAGGATTTGTTTGCACCTAAATATAAGGAGTTGCCATAATCTAGCCTGGATAGAATTGTGGCCTGTAGGATGGTCTGACGAATATTAGGGTTAAAAAAAACAAGCAAAGGGTTTAACCCTCTCAAAAGCCCGAAACAAGTCCCTGCGACTGACTTGGATTGAGTGTCAAAGGAGAGACTTCTATCAATCCAAAAACCCAGGTTCTTAACAGCCTCCTTTGGTATGGGTGCAGGTTTTAATTTATCTGGCCACCATTGCTCTGACCACATGTCGCTATCTCTCCCAAGCAAAAGTATTTCTGACTTGCTTGCGTTTAACTGCAAGCAGTTTGCTGTCATCCAGTCAGCGATCACCAGCATGTCCTCCTTAAATTTGACGAGGTTGTTTTTGCATTTCTTAGAAAAAGCGATAACTAGTTGGGTGTCATTGGCATAAGATACCAATGACAACCCTCTGCTTCTAGCTGCTACTGCCAGGGGTTGTACATAGATATTAAAGAGCATGGGGCTCAGTATCGAACCCTGTGGCACACCGTGTTTGATGGCATACTCCTGAGAGTGGAAAGGTGGCACAGTGACCTGGAAGGTTCTGCCTTCCAAGAAAGATCGAAACCATGTTAAGGCCAGACCCCCAATCCCTATCTCCTGTAGCCTACGTAGTAATATCTCATGTGATACAAAGCCACCACAACCTGCACTGTGGCTTATCTTGCATACAAGCTCACTATCTCTGGTGGTTTTTGACACACTCATAGCCAGGAAACCATCAGACTACAGACTAAGAAGTATAAAAGTAAGGCAGAAGACCTTTTCCATCTATACTTCCAGGATTTGGAACAATGTTCCTGTATCCATCAGGATCACCACACCACTGTTCCAATTTAGGAAAGATTTGAAGAGACACCTCCTAAAAGAACACTACATCACAAAGCATTGGCAATCCACAAACCAGCTTCCTCTCTTATCACCTGTTGACTTTATGCTTGTCTTTGACCCTGTAGAGCTCTCTGCTGCTGTTCAGTTGGGTTTGTCCTCTAGAAATGCCACATAAATACATACTTATATACTGCCACCTCACTGCCTCCTCCTCAGACCACTTCTTGACCTGTGACAGAAGCATCTTGCAAAATGAAGACCTGTCTGGAGAGCAGGAAGAAATAAGACCAGATAACACCTGCCTTCTGCTGGTGTCCAGGGAATGGACTTGCACACCAATAGTCAAGTGGCTGGCCTCTTTTACTTTCTAAAGGGGCACAAAATGTAGATAGACTCATGAACCCAAGAGGGAGCAAAAGACCAGCAAAGACAAGACCCTTTCTATTGCCCTGGCTGGGAAAATGCCTAGTGCCTAGCTGTCTTGAGGAGGTAGGCACTGCAGCAGTAACCAGGAGGAACTTTTTCAGCACTTTGAAAATAGTGAGACTTAGCCATTTTTTCCACATATGGAGGTCTGAAACAGGTCCTGAGGCTTATATAGGGAAGGTGTACCCTTAGTGGGCAAGAACCCCATGGTGGCCTGCTCAGAGCTTTTTGCCATGCTGAAAACTGGTTCAACAGGTATCTAACCTCATGGAGTGCCTGCCTTGCTATAACTTCAAACCTAGCACTGCTGGTGGATTTCAATAACTTAAAATGTGACTAAGTCCAAAGTTAAAACCTTGGTCCAAGGCAAAGTGGAAAATGTAGCCTAGCGGTGAAGCAACCTCAGTGGTTATGAAATACAGCTTTGTCTTGTTCAGAGCATTTCGCCCCAAATTCAACATGTTCAGTGGAAGTAACTATACAGCAGCATATTTGACATTGAGGGGCCCTTTCCAGTTTCAGCTTTGGACCCTGTCCCACTAGAAAACTTTAAACTACCAAAAATAGATCAAGTTGCAAGGTAGATGCTTTGACCAATCTCACTCGCTTGGTATAGCTGACTTACAGTCCATTGCAGCCTTCTTTAAAACAAGCCTAGCTCAAGGTCAACCAAGAATTGACATTTTTTATTCAAACTTTACAATTTTTAATTGTTCTTTTGACTTATGACTTTAAAAAATCAGATCTAAGCTTTGTATTATCAGATTTTGGTTGTAGTTGTGTCAGGTGTATATTAACCTTTTTTCTATTTATCTAAGTTGGTTTGGGAGTCTTTTTGTTTTGTTTTCTTGACTTTAAAACTATTGGTGCTGCTGTTGGATAATACGTATTTCTCAGTGAACTGCCCCCTGCCTGTGCCACATGTACCACAGATTCAACAGAGTTCTTCATAGAACTGTGTTGAGATCTAACCTGGGTGTTTTTATTAAGTTGGGAACGGAATCCACTTCCTGAATTAATAACCTACTTTCTGACAGTGTTTATTTACAAACATTATTTGCGAACATGGTATACATCATCCATTGGACTTACTATAATTGCATTGAAATTTTCTTGTATTTCTCATGCTCTTCAGTGTTGACTGTATATAATGTTTATATCAAGTGGTACTGGTTGTATTCACTGAAGAGTCACTGCAGTACATATGTCACATCTTTATTGTAATGTTAATTTTGGTGCACAGTACCCTGACTCGCACCTACACTACTGAGACCTAAGCATTGACTGCTCATCCATTTCCACAATGAAAATCAAGGAGGCTTGGAGACCAAGATTACATTGCGGACAGTGTACCAGTGTGCAGGTTAGGGGGAAGGTTGGCACCCTGACCTTTGATAGTGCTGGATTGACTCTGAGGGCCAGATTTACCACTTACTCATGCAGCGCAGTGCAGCAGCCGCAAATGCTGCACTGGATTGCGTGAGAAGGAGAGAGCATGAGAGCGTCAAATTTACTGAAATGTTGCACTCTCCTCCCCTTTCCCTAGCGCCAGCTCTGAAATCAGCAGCCATGCGCCACAGTGCAATGGTGTCTCCGTGAGTCTATCATAGGTTTTGTACTGGAACGATACCCTTCCATTACAAAATACGATGCATAGATTAACTTTGAACCTTTTTCCTCTTTGTATGTGTGCTGTACAGTGCAGCACACGCACAAAGTCGGAAAAGGAAGGAGAAATGAAGGCATTTCTCCATTGTTGCGACTACTTAAAAAAAAACACAGTTTTCTGATGTCAAACCCTGTCTACATTGTTTATTAAATAGAGTTTAGCATCAGAAACCTTGGGTGGTTGCATAGGAACCACCATGCTCCACCCATGGTGCGCCCCCTTTGTGCTAAGTAATGCAAAGCAGCGCTATGTGCTGCTTTGCATTTCTTTCACATTATTTCAAGTGATAAACAAGTTTAGCGCTGGAAAGTAAATCAGAGCAAACGTTTTTGCGCTGACTTGCGTACCTTTTGTGAGACAAACATGGCATAAAATCTTAGTAAATCACCCCCCCGAGTGTAAACATTCGGCAAAAAAACCTAGTAAGTAGTAAGCATGGTAATTTGCAACTTGCATAACATTTACATACTTTTCCATGGGCACACCGCAGGACTTTAGTGAATCCCATAACATTCACAGATATATATACACGTCATAACAGACAATATTTGATTCATATATTCCCCTCCTATTTTCATTGACATTTCTATGGTGGGAAAGAATAAGGACATCACAGTGCTTTCTACACTGCTAAAATATTTTCTACACAGTGAAAAAAGAAATAAAACTTAACATTTTTGCCATTAACACTCTAGCAGATGTTGCACTTTGTCCAAAATTGACAAATCTATGAAAGTAGTTGATGTAAGTCTACAATGCATAGGTTTAAACAGCGTCTGTGAATTTGATCATTGTGGCTGTTGTTACTATTGGCAATAACTAAATCCTTTTCCATTTTTAAATTTTGGATTTACTCACCCATTGGGTCGATTATTGAGATTACTGCTGCCCTTTTGATGCTGTTCTACCTCTTGACTGCCCTAAATCATGAATTTCCTCCGAATTCTTTGTTTTAAATGACTAGGGTTTCAAACAACTAGGAGCCCATTTTCTGGTTACCCGTGGTGTTTCACAAGGCTCTCGTCTGTTCCCAGTATTATTCAGCATCTACATATCAATACATGACATTCGGGAGTGGTTGGGAGCAGTGGCGGTTTGCACAGGTAAACGCTGTGGGGCGGTGAGGCGGGGTGGGGGCGGGGCGGGTTGGGGGTAGTGGAATTCGACATATGACGGGATAGTGAAAAGTAAATAAACAAATAAATAAAACCACTTACCTTGCGCTCGCCGCATCGCCGAGACCGCCTCACAGCGTATACCTGTGCGAGCCGCCACTGGTTGGGAGATAACACATTTTTTTTTTCCTTTACTAGTGTCTCTGATATTGACTTAAAGGAACTAAACAGATGATCTACTCAACTGGGGCATGGATGAGTAGAAATGAGTTAACATTGAATATGAATAAAGCCAAAATGATGATTATCAGATTTAATCATAGGTCAATATTACACATATAGTGCACTGTCCCACTCTGTGCCATGGTGCACCCTAAAGTGCGTGACTAGTGTGCGGAGTGGGACAGTGGGACAGTGTGCTGCATTACAGCAAATGCGCTATTCCCAATGCAGACATGAATGTATGCCTGCACAGAAAAAAACACAATATTGTAAGGTGGTCCATTTGTTTAAAGCTGTGGGTTAGTACAGCCACCTGCAGTGGTCCCTTTTTCCTCCTTCTAAGGGCTTCACTGAGGGGGCACACTGAAAATCAGTAACTGGATGCCCCCTTGAGATTACACAGGTGCACATTTAGGGGCATATTATCAAGGATCTGCGATGTTTATCGCAAAGCGTGCTTAGCGCTGTTTTTTTTATCGCCAGCTATCGCTGGATTTCCTCGCCAGGATACCGCGGTATTATCAACGCGTATCGCAAAGGCGATAGGAAATCCAGCGATAGCGAGTTAACCCAGCAATAGCGTGAGAATTCAAACGCTAAATTCACTGCGCAAATGAAAAGCTTGCTGATAGGCAAGTGTGTACTTAACCTAACAATCCACCCCCCATTGACAAGATGGTTAAGGCAAATTTATTCCAGGCGTTAAATTCCAGCGATAAACGCGGTTAGCGCAAATTTTCCTATCGCTTCGCGGGCATTGATAATAGGGGGAAGTTGTGTTTGTGACTGTTTCAATTGAGTTTTAGTCAGGAACGCCTACTTTGCATGTCATTAGCGATATATATCGCTGACATGCTTAGAGGTAAAAAAACGGCCGCTATCGTTAAAAAACTCACGCTAAGGCCCGTTAGCTGCAGCTTGTTAATAGTGTGATAGAAATATCGCCGCAGTAGCAGCAGAAAAGTGCAGCTAACGCGGCGATAGGGGGCTTGATAATATGCCCCATAGTGCGACACAATTTGTATTACCGAAGGGGCACCGCAAGAATCTGTGGCCCATTATATAATAAAATAGTGCCCCGGCAGGTGCAAAAAAAAGGCACACGTGTACGTTGCACACCAATAGAATTTTGTATAATACAGCCTCATAAGAGCTATACCAATATATTCAGTTCTTCAGCAAGAAGCACCCCTAGCTGGACAACAAAAATTATGCTTAATATCCCTCTGTTAATTGCTGATTCAAGGATTAGCTACAGTTATCCTTTATTTGGGGTAGCCCAAGCCAAACAAGCAAACACATTCAGAAAGTTTAGGATTACAAAGCAAGTGCCATTTCTGGTATATCGAAGTTTGACCACATTTCCCCAATTTTGCAACAGTGGCTACTCACTAAAGGCATGTTTAAATGTCAGCAGTTGACCTATGAGGACCAATTTCTCCATGGATTGGGTAGGACCATTTGATTAAGACCGCTGGCTGGTACCTTTTACTGAGAAAGTTTAGATGTGCTTATGGTGATGTGAGCATCTCCAGAAAGTTCCTCAGTCACCAGTTTGGAGCACATTTTTGCCTGTAGTGGGTCTGAAAATTTGGACCATTGTTCCACCTGAACTACATAGACTTTCCTGGTTAGAACAGTTTAAGAAACACCTCTTTCATATGGTTTACTGGGGCCTGGTATGTTGCCAGAGCTTACAACTTTTGTACTTTATAAATGCTTTTCCTAATATTGTGCATTATGCAGCACAGCAAATTCGCATTTGTAGGGTTTCAAAATAGCTTTAACACTTACCCAAGTAGCACATTCAGGGCCTCGTTTATAAGGAACTGGCGTAGGACACAGTGGCGGCTGCCTCGGTAAGGGGGCAGGGGGGAATTGGATAAAAATGTATTTTTAAAAATGTACCTTCTTTGCAGCCGCTGCCGTTGCACCCTCTTCTCTGTCCTCACACTGCAGCGCTGGAAGCACCCAGGCTCCCATCCTCTCGCAGCCAATCACGGCGCTGCATGAGCAGCATCGTGATTGGTCTAAGTAGCCTGTTTGGCTGCTCAGGCAGTACCAGGGAGCCTGGCCATGTTCTCCATGGGGCTGTGAAACAAAGCCCCGTGGAGAACATGCTAAGTGTGCATGATTGTTATGCCTGCTCGAGGGAGGCGTAAGGTTTTGGCTCTGCTCCAGGTTTACGTGATTAAGTAATTCTGGAGCAGCATTAAAATCCATAGGTGCTGTGTGGGAAACCTCACTGCAACAGCCATGGAATGCCTCCTTGACACAGAGTAGGGCAAGGCAGCGACTTGCGCTGCTTAATCTTACTCCATATGTATGAGGCCATGCAAAACCACGCACAGTGAATTCTCAGAGATATGATTAAGTGGCTTGCGCTGGCAGAGAGTAAAAAAAAAGTGACACTCACGCGGTGCAAGCTTCTCATAAACAAGTCCCTCAATGTTGCATAAACCTTTAGAGCCTCATTTATGAGAATTTGGTGTAGGGCAGCGAAGCAAGTCTTCTTGCTGCAGTGCCCTACGCCAATGTGAAAAGGGAGGAATGCATTAAATTTAAGAAATACGTTGCATTCCTTTCATTTCCCCCTGCTTTGGCGAACAATTTGCTGCCTAGCGCCAATGTAGGCACCTTTGTACCATGATGCAAGGGTGGTTCCGTTGCAGACAGGATTGTTTTTGTGCAGGAAGGGGCACCTTCCTGCACAAAAACAATCCTGAGAGGCATTTTCCTTTTTCTATGAATGCAGCACACAAAAGAAGAGGAAAAAATGAGGAGAAATTAAAATATTTCTTCTCGTTACGCCTGCTCTGGGGATGCATAAGATTTTGGCCCTGGCCCCATGTTTACGTGATTAAGTAAATCCGGGGCAGCGTTAAAACCCATGGGTGTTGCGACAGAAAACCCACTGCAACGCCCATGAAACGCCTCCTTGATGCAGAGTAAGGCAACGCAGCGACTTTCACTGCTTTGTCTTACTCCATATCTATAAGGCCATGCAAAGCCACGCAGGGTGGCTTTGCGCCGCCTCATAGATTTGATTGAGAGGCCTGCGCCACTGGAGCGTCAAAAAAAGTGACACTCCGGCAGCGCAAGCCTCTTATAAATAAGCCTTTTATTATTGTTATGTGCGTTGCCAAATAATTATACTAACAATTTCAGTCATTCTCTTAATTTGCAAACATGCATAAAAACCTTAAAAATTAAGACTAAAATCCAAAGGAACCGCGAATGGAAAAAAATGGCCAATTTCATTGAAAGGCATTCAAATGTTTCAGAGAAGGATGCCAGGTTTTAATTTCCACATACACAAATGAAAAGAACTCATCAATTGCGAAGAAGCACTTTGAAATTCAAATACCTGTATTAATAATTCACTAGAAATATGTCAGACTTGAGGGTTCTGAAAACACCAGCTGAGGAAGGAGCAGTTTTATTTTGCTTCCCGCCGCTCGCCATGCGCCAGGTAGCAGGGTCCATTGCCTCCAGCGCTTGATTTTCCCATTCGTTTCCCAACAGGAGCGGCCACGTTAGCAATATGGCGTTCGTCGCTGTTTCACTCCGAAGACATCTGCTCTATCAAGATGGTATCCCTTTCTGTACAAGCCATGTTAGCAAATCAAACATCACTGCGACCAATGCAAACTGTATTTCTGCGACTGTGTAGTTTTGTTACTGTGCATTTCCATAATGTAATTGCCACCCACCTGCCCAACAAGGCTGTCATGAAGTAAAACATCATTTAACCCAGCATGAGAGTTTGAGCCACAGACTGTAGAACTGGCAGCATTATAGCTCATTTGGACAAGAACCATAAAATGCTATTTCTCTCCTTCGAAATACAGCATTTTTTGAGAATTGTTCCACACGCAGGCAGCAAAAGAAAACTGTTCGGTTTTCAAATATTGCGTTTGCGATTTATCTCTGCTTCCACGGAGCCGTTGCTGTGGCAGCTCCATTGAAGACACTAATACATTGCCAGAGGGGCGCCGCTATATTTGACAGTTGGCAAAATATTTCGTTCAGCAAAAATAAACTCTCAGGGGCAGATTTACAAGCCCCTTGTGACACTTTTGCGCTGCTGTTGCGTCACTTTTGTGACGCAGCAGCGGTGTAAACATTGCAGCCAGTTTACAACGTGACGCATCTAGGGAGATGCGTCACGTTCTAAAGCCCTGCGCCTCATTATACCTGCGTCAGGTATAATATATGCAGGGTGGGCGTTCCCACACAGGAAAGCCTCATAAGAGTGACGCAGTGAAATCTACAAGATTTCACTGCGCCACTTCTAGGACGCCACTGCGTCAAAACCATACGCCTGATTGAAACAGGTGTAAGGAGTGACGCAGTACAATAAGTATAGGCCTCAACATGCATTGCTGGAGTTGCGTCGTGCTTGCGACACAACTCCAGCAATGCGTGACGTTTGGGCCAACAGATGCGTCAGAATTTCTGACACATCTGTCAATCCTTGCGCCATGGAGTGCCATATTGTAAATACGGCACATCCATGGTGGCGCAGGGGTATCGCAGGCTGGCGCAGGGAAACTGACCCATCTCTACAGATGCATCAGTTTCTTGTAAATCTGCCCCGAAGAGTCAGAGATTGTTCATATCGAATGAAACAACAATGAACCCAACACTCAGGGAGTTTTCTCCCTGCTTGTTGCTGCTATTGCGCGAATTCTTTGCCCTGGACTGCCAGGTCTCCCCTATTCACCCCAGATACACAAAACGAGTGACAGTCAAACTACCCTAAATGAAGCATGCAGACCAGGGAGACCAGCACCATGTCTGGCTCTCCTGTAGTGGGTGGGTCACTGGATTAAGGCTTTCTGTCAGAGGAGACATCAGTGACACCTCTGGCAGAAAACCAATAGGACCCACAACTATAAATGGAACAGGGCAACTGCAAGTAGGAGGAACAGTGCTTCTGCTATTTTATGGCAGATGCACCATTGTGTCAAACTCTAAATGGACACTATTGGGAGCAGATGCAGACATGTTTATAAAAGAGATACAGCTCAGAGTAGGTGCTGCAAGAAGAGGAGTTTTTTTCAGATTCCTCCCAATTTCCAGTCAGATGGGTTCATATTTGATTGGGGGCAGAAGAGTGTTCCAGAGTCTGCAGGTGGTATAGGTAAAAATTGACTGCCTGCGCAGCTTTTCTTTGTAGGAGTAAGGTTTTTCAGTATTGCCGGGTGTTCCTCCTTGTTCCACTGTGTTACATATGAATGGCCTGATTTAGAGCAAGAGGGCAATAACAAGCAAATGATTTGAACAGAAAAACCCATTAGAGAAATTATAAATGTGTCAGAGAAATGCATTCCTCCATAGGTACAGAGTTGGGTATCTGCCAAAAAGGTACGGATGCTCCATCCACCCATTGTTGAACCACCTCATTTAGAGGTGAGAGGCCGCTGTGTTTCTGATGGCACAGCCTCAGCTCTCTCTGTTGTCTTAAACTCTGAGCAGGCTATGGCAAGACCACATACTTACATGGGGTAGAATGGTACCACTCGCCAGCCGCATCTAGGAGCAGCATCCATAGGTAAATTCGCACAGCGAACAACCACAAGGTGGGGGGGGTGGGTTAGGGTAGGTGATGCCAAGGAATAGATCCTGTGGAGATATGGTTAGGATGGTTCCTTTGCTGTGTTTGGTTAATCCAGCTTACATTTAGGTCAAGAAAGAATCTTAAACCATACCTGCGGATGTGCTCCATTGGATTGCAGTTGAGCAATTCCTTTTTAGTGTGATCTTGGTTCTTTCAGAATGGTGTGTAGGGGTTGGGGAGTATCACTGAAGCCAAAAAGGGAAAGATTAGCACACATATGAACTACAATACACAAAGGTCTTTCTCTTTTTATATTTGACTGCAAGTTACTAGCTTAAGCAACATGCAATTCCTGACAGAAAACCTGTTAACACCAGAATTCTTCCAGAATTTTGCAGTACTTATTCTAGCAATCTCTCTTTTACCTTTTTCTCTGATAAGAAGTAGCATCTTATCTTGGCTTCATTTGAACCAGAGTATACTAGAAGCTCCAATCAGACAAGGTTATTGCTCCACATAGTTTTTAGTCTTTGTTTGAAAACTCTATGGGGCATATTCTCAAGAACGTGTGATAACCATCGCAAATTTAGCTTAACGCAACTTTGCATATCGCAGTCCATCGCGAGAAAATAACACCATCTTAACGTCCAATTCCCAACCCCGCGGCACCATGCGATAGCAGCATGATAACCCGCCAAATGACCGCGTAAAAACCAACGCGACAAACAAAAAATGTGAAACACAAACGCCCAAAAAGTTGCGATGCCACAAAGCGCGATACCAAAATCAGCGAAAACCAGCAACAGGCCTGCAATACCCACGCGTCATGCGTGAAAATGCACTATAAAAGCAAAAAAAGCCAATCCAAACTGCGTAGCACCATGGATGCACCCGGACAGAGTGCAGAGGACAAGCCGAACTCCACAAGCCCCACGGAGGACCAGCATGGAACCCCGTGTTCAGGGGAGGGCAAGGAGAAGAGGAAGAGGAAGACGGGGTTCAGTCCGCAGGAAGACCGGATCACCGTCACGGAGGTGATAGAACACTACCAACAACTGTTCGTCACCTCCACTGCATCATTGGCAACACAAACGGAAATATGGCAGTCCATTGTCACCAAAGTGAATGCAGTCGGAGTGTCGAGGAGGTCAATGGAGGAGGTCAAGAGGCGCTGGCATGCAGGGCACAGCCAAACCAAACAGAAACTTGCTGCCAACATGAAGGCAGCAAAGGCGACTGGAGGTGGGAGTCCTGCGACACAGGAGGAGCTGGATGAGCTGGAGGAAATGGTGGCCACAGTCATCAGTGTGGAGATGGTGCAAGGAGTTGGGGGTCTGGACACAGCCCGATATGACCTGACCCAACAGCAACAGGGTGAGTAACGACCAGGGACTGGGGAGACGGGGGCAGATGGGCACAATGGCACACATGCACAATCATGTGCAGCACACTGCACACCCACAATGAGTGTGGAACATGTCCCTGATCCCCTTGACACACTGCAGCACACATAGAAACACCAAGTAGGCCCCCGTCCACAATGTGCACAAATGGGCCCCCCTCCATATCACCAATGCAACAACCTACCCATGCACATGTGCTGAATCCAGAAAAGCAGCAGCTCAGTGAGCCACACTGACAATGCAAGTGACATTGCATGACAGATAGCATGGCTGAAGTCACAATACATGACATGGTGCACAAGACGACACTGAGGTGGCTGAGTGTGGACCACATCCGTAAAGTAGCAGGTCACACTCTGACACATCCACGTGCACCTACGACCCATGACGTCAAGAACACATCTGCAGACAAACAATGCACAAGAGTACCAAATATCTTCAGTAGCATAAATGACCCAAGTCGCAAACGTCCCAGCACCCGAAAAGCACACAAGTCAAATGCACACCGACTCAAAGGGATAAGGGTCCGCCAATGCAGAGCTGCAGGGGCGAATCGCCAACAATGCAGCACACACACATAGCAATCACAGTACATCAACATTGGCGACAATGTGGGACAGAGTGCAACCCCTACACCACAGGACAGAGGACACAACTGGTGCCTCTCGTGCGTAGAAACTGGCCAATCACATCTGGCAATGCAGGACACTGTGAGATGATAATGTACGAGTACAACCACACATCCGTCATGTAGTCGAAATGTCCACTGACTCCCATCAAATAGCCAGCTTCACCAAAACAGTCACAATGTATATCGTCATGCAGTCTGAATGTAAACATCTACAATGCGTCAACATACATGGAACACACTGTTAACCTGCATCTCCCCATTACATTGCAGAGGGACAATCAACACCTCCTGCAGAGCAGACCACACATCTCTTCAGTGATGATGAAGAGGACACCCTGCCCATTTGCCCAGACACACTCCAACGGCTCGTGGACAGCCTCCACACCACACCTCCAGGAGCAGGGCAGCCCAGCTGCATCGCGGTGAGCCCACACCCTGCACAGACCACACAGCAGGAAGCACACACCACCACGGCTGCCTCCCAGGACCCCCACGACCAACACATGGATTTCAAACGCCGTGTGTTAGGGTGCCAGGAGAAGATGGCAGATCAACTGCGGCTGGGTTTCGAGCTCATGGCAGCCAAACTCGATGCCATACGTGGGTGCCTGAGTCCCATCAGGGAGCACCTACAGTCCCTAACGGATACCCCCTGTCTGCACCATGCTCACCAACAATCCTTGGCTGACATCGCTGAGTCCATTACTCGGATACAAGAACTGTCTAGGCAGACAGGCTCCAGCGATGACAGCACAGAGTTGGCACAGATGCGGAGGACAATGGAGACCATGGAGCCGATGCAGGCTGGAAGTATGGCTGCCACTGCTGAACACCAGCGAGATGTAGCTGCGATCTTCCATGCCTTGCAGATCCTCATCTTGCCATTGCTGCCACTGAGCCTGTTCCAGATGACTGCTGCAGGAACCTCAACACACACATCTCCGACCCCTGATGTGTCAGTGGCACACAGTGATGCAGCCCCATCACCTTCGCACACTGATGTGTCAGTGGCACACAGTGATGCAGCCCCATCACCTTCGCACCCTGATGTGTCAGTGGCACACAGTGATGCAGCCATTACACCGCCACACACACCGGACACACCCGACACAGAAGAAGTATCAGAGGAGTAAGATGTGGATGGTAATTACTGTGTGTGGAAGGAGGCAGTATCATCCATCACCTCCATATGGCCTGTCCCAGCCTGGCTCTGCCCTATGCATCATGCCCTGGGACAACACCTTCCACTGACCCCCGGAACACTCTGCGACATTCACCCGGACCCCGACACGGACTGCCATATCTCTACTGCTTGACAATTACACAGCAATCCTGCTACGGACTGCACTCCCCCTCTTCCAAATCACTTTTCAATCCCCAAAGAACTCTGGTTGGCCCACCACTGGGCTTCCATGTTATGTGGGCTTGGATGGCCATGTACAGCTCCCTCTCTGTCATTCACAAGAATGTGAATAAAATATTCGAAATCATACAGATGTGTCATGACTATGTTCACTCACGTATGGAAGTATGGCTGGATGTAGGGACAATGATTGCACAAGAAGGTACACCCTGGTAAATGACATCAATGCGCATGTTCATCCCCGAGACACATGGCCAATTGGATGACTGTGAAGGTGAGTACTAGCTGTGTCCCCATTGCACATTAACAACAATCTCACAACCCCCCAACGTAGGCACAAGTCCATGTATTGAATAGGGCTGTGTGTAGGAATGACCAAATCGGTAGCAGGCCAGAAGTGGTGTCCTACATCACATGTGACAACAGAACTTCACGTCGCATACCTACTCACACACATCTGTGTGGACACATTCTGTTATGATTTATAACATTGCTCAACATGGTCAGAGGTTGGACACCATACTCACATTGCTGAAGACACGTAAGTGCACAGGTCGACCAGCAACTATCCCAAAACAATGTCTGGCTCACAGAGGTGGAGCTGTCAAAAGGGACCCACCCCCATTGTACATGCGTCAGTCAGTTCCTCCCTGTGTAGGGATGATGCTCATTGTGGCACACGAGTGGCCAATCTAATCAACACTCATCACAGCTAGACACCAGTGGTGTTGCGTAGACTTTATTGGCATGTGCGTGTCAGTACGGACAAGGCAACGGCCACAACAGGCAGGGACATGCTTAAGACACTTACACGCAGCATGGGAACATGTCGAGGTGCAGGAAATGGGAAGGAAAAAATTAACACCAATCATCACGGATGGCAACGGTCTCAGCCCACCTCGCCTTGCTGGACGAGTCATGTGTTGTTTGGCGTCTGCCCATTGCCCCGTGTGAGGGGGCACGACTCACAGCCCATGGGGTCTGCATAGTGCTTTGCCACCCGACTGCGCCGACTGTCTGCTCTGCTGTTAGTGATCAGGTGAAAGGGTCCGACAAGTTCACATGTTGTGCTACATTGCCATGCGTGTACTCTCCCCCCAGCAGTGGGTCCGACTTGGTAACGTTGCCAAACGACGCTGTGCTACTCCGACCATGGAACTGCATCACCTTGCACAGGTGTGTGTACACACGCGTAGTTCCACGCACATGCATTCAGAGTCCAGACGAAGGCAGACATGTCCTCTGTTGTGGTGGGATATGTGAGCATTCCCCACGATGCTACAAGGTGTTGGGACCTGTGCTGTGGGTGACAATCCGATGTGGCTGCAGGAACGTAGTTACTCGTCCATGAATGCCAGCGCAGCTTCATGTGCAATGTGTTCCAATAGTACGTTGTTGTCGGGTTCAAGGAACACCAGGGTGAGCCAATCCATTAACTGGTTCGGGCAGATGTGCTCAGTCCACGCCGTTTCCCCAATCCGCAACACAGCCCAATAGGGGAGCGCCTCGATGTGGTCACTGCATACGAGGAGTTGTGCAATCTCCCATGCGCAACTGCCAGCACATACGCCAAGGATCAGTGCATCCCATGCACGGCTATCCAGGTGACACTCCTGTTCGTGGGCCAACAGGGGGCGCACTGTCAGGTCCTAATTCAATTCAGCTACCATTGCGTCGGATAGGCAGACCTCCATGGGCCACTCGAATGTGCATGATCGACAGTGGAACCAGGGCTGGACGCAGGTGACGTAGGCAAGACGGAAACTGATTTGCAACACTGCCATTGGCAGGGATCCCAACAGATGCAGCATTCGTGCACAGTACAGTTCCACGTGACAGGGGTTGTGCATGTGCCCGGGAATGCCTGCCATTGCGTTTGTTGGTCTCGTGGCACCGGCACTCCTCAGACCGGCCGAAGTTCGGTGGACGATATGCCACAGCTCTGGGCAATGAGTTGTATGTGTGTGCAACGTTTGGACGTACGGGTAGTTTTTAACCAATGTGTCAAGGGCATCCCTTGCAGGTGTAGGTTGTGTGGGGACAAGTGTGTGTGGGGTGTGGGCACGTTGGTGTTTCATTAGCGCAGTTCGTGGTGTGGGAGTCGTCAGAAGCTGGTATGGTATCTCACGCAGGGTGTGCCAGCCGCATTCAGGACCAAGGTCGGGGGTTTGGTTGGCCTTTGGCCTTGTGTGTTGAGACAAAGGAGCTTTCATTCCTGATTTTAGTCTGACTACTGCTTGCATGTCTTAATTGTGATGTGGACTTCGCGCTGACTTTGATGCCAGGTCTGTGATTTGGGGTGCACAGATTTCGAGACACACGCAGCTGTTGGCATGTTTGCATGAGCCAAGGGCCCGATTGGCCTTGCGCTCCTTGTTCAGTCTCTCTCTTTCTCTCTCTTTCTTTCTCTCTCTCTCTCTTTCTCTCTCTCCCTGTCCTTTGATGAGTGCCTGACACACCTTCTTATCTTGGATATTGTCTTGCAGGCTGTGAGTCACAGATTGTCCAGGGATGCCCCGCCATGACTCTTCAAAATCGTTGTTTGCTGACAAATTAGAATGTGACATTTTGTCTGGTCTTTCAATGGTGTATGTATGAATCAGGATTTCAGTGCTCAAATGTATGTTGATAGTTGCAATTGTGCGACATCAGACGGGTGCTTGTGTTCATGTTTTCGTGCAGTTGATGTGCTGTGTCTTGGTCCGGGGGAGGTGGGGGGTGCCCGGGGGGGGGGGTCGGTCCTGGGGGTGGTGGCGGTGGGTGTTGTGGCCCTCTTGGGTGTCCGGCACCCATGTTTAGTGGCTCCATGGCATCTGTTGTTCTTCAGGTGTGGCTCTGGGCTGGGCTCTCTTTTGTGGTGCAGGCTGGCGTCCGACTTTGCACCGGGTCGGAGCAGGTGTTAGTTTCCTGCTGCTAACGCGCCTTATCGCATGTTTTGTGATCTTATCGCGGATCTGGCTGGTCGTTGAGAATGTTGAGGAGTGGTGTTGTTGCGGCTTTTTGCACGGGAACGCCTACTCTGCATCTCATTAGCGATAGTTGCCGGGGTAATCTGTGGCGATGTATTTTGCGGCTGCTATCGCGGGTAAATTGGTGTTATGGGCTGTTACCAGCTTGTTAATGGGGTGATGAATTTATCGCAACTTTGGCTGCGATAAAGTGCCGTTAACTCAGCGATAGCTCCTTGAGAATATGCCCCTTTGTCCTTTGAGTCTTGAAGACCTTAAGGTGCTTCCTTAAGTAGGTGTACAGGATTTGGGTGGCTTTGCTGCAGTTCATACTTCAAAAGGCAAAGCTAAACCCCTCCTGAAGTTGACCATAGCCATTTTAGGTTATTGTCCCAAAGTAAAGTCAAATCACTCACTCTATTGGCCCCAATTACATTTTCCAGATCCCAACTTAGGGGCCGATTCCGATCTCGGTCGGAGGCGCACCTAACACCATTCGGTCGGGAAAAAAGCCATGCGAATGCCTGTTTCCCGACCGATCCGCACATTATTCCGAACGAGCAAGTACGATGCGCACAACAGCATAGATTCCGACCCAGTCGTACTCACCCAATCCAGGTCCTGTTCCCCGACCGAGCCGGATCCGTAAACGCAGAATCGAGTCGCACGGAAGCCAAAATGCAGCCCCGGCCGGACAAGTACGATGCGCTTCCCGTACGCGCCGAACCCGTCGCTACGCACGGCACGTCAAAGCATCCGGGAGAGGCGCACATAAGCTCCGATTCGCGCCACAACACGATCCACGGTTACGAGACGAACACGCCAGCGACGAGGACGAGGCGAAGCAAAGAGAAAGACGAACGAGACGAACCAACCATGAATGCTATCGTGCCGATCCTACCAATATTCTACATCTACTACCGGAACAGGCAAGGACGCGTACGGCGCAGAAGGTAAGTCAGACACCAACCACAAAAATAAACTACACGTACCCGACATATCACACACACACAGAGGGATGCAGAAATTACTTACACCAGCAACAGCAGCACCATAGGGGCGGGATGGCCATCACCAATGCCACATATACACATAGGGGCCCGGATGCCCACCACCACTACCACCCCTACCCAGGGGGTGCCAGATGCCTACCACTACTACCACCCCTACCCAGGGGGTGCCAGATGCCTACCACTACTACCACCTCTACCCATGGGGGGCTGGATGCCTGTCACTACTACCACCCTTACCCAGGGGGTGCCAGATGCCTACCACTACTACCACCTCTACCCAGGGGGTGCCAGATGCCTACCACTACTAACACCCCTACCCAGGGGGTGCCAGATGCCTACCACTACTACCACCTCTACCCAGGGGGTGCCAGATGCCTACCGCTACTACCACCCCTACCCAGGGGGTGCCAGATGCCTACCACTACTACCACCTCTACCCATGGGGGGCTGGATGCCTGTCACTACTACCACCTCTACCCATGGGGGCTGGATGCCTGTCACTACTACCACCTCTACCCATGGGGGCTGGATGCCTACCACTACTACCACCCCTACCCAGGGGGTGCCAGATGCCTACCACTACTACCACCTCTACCCATGGGGGGCTGGATGCCTGTCACTACTACCACCTCTACCCAGGGGTGCCAGATGCCTACCACTACTACCACCCCTACCCAGGGGGTGCCAGATGCCTACCACTACTACCACCTCTACCCATGGGGGCTGGATGCCTGTCACTACTACCACCTCTACCCATGGGGGCTGGATGCCTGTCACTACTACCACCTCTACCCATGGGGGGCTGGATGCCTACCACTACTACCACCCCTACCCAGGGGGTGCCAGATGCCTACCACTACTACCACCTCTACCCAGGGGGTGCCAGATGCCTACCACTACTACCACCTCTACCCATGGGGGGCTGGATGCCTGTCACTACTACCACCCTTACCCAGGGGATGCCAGATGCCTACCACTACTACCACCTCTACCCAGGGGGTGCCAGATGCCTACCACTACTACCACCCCTACCCAGGGGGTGCCAGATGCCTACCACTACTACCACCTCTACCCAGGGGGTGCCAGATGCCTACCACTACTACCACCTCTACCCATGGGGGCTGGATGCCTGTCACTACTACCACCTCTATCCAGGGGGTGCCAGATGCCTACCACTACTACCACCCCTACCCAGGGGTGCCAGATGCCTACCACTACTACCACCTCTACCCATGGGGGGCTGGATGCCTGTCACTACTACCACCTCTACCCATTGGGGGCTGGATGCCTGTCACTACTACCACCTCTACCCATGGGGGGCTGGATGCCTACCACTACTACCACCCCTATCCAGGGGGTGCCAGATGCCTACCACTACTACCACCTCTACCCATGGGAGGCTGGATGCCTGTCACTACTACCACCTCTACCCAGGGGGTGCCAGATGCCTACCACTACTACCACCCCTACCCAGGGGTGCCAGATGCCTACCACTACTACCACCTCTACCCATGGGGGCTGGATGCCTGTCACTACTACCACCTCTACCCAGGGGGTGCCAGATGCCTACCACTACTACCACCCCTACCCAGGGGTGCCAGATGCCTACCACTACTACCACCTCTACCCATGGGGGGCTGGATGCCTGTCACTACTACCACCTCTACCCAGGGGGTGCCAGATGCCTACCACTACTACCACCTCTACCCATGGGGCGCTGGATGCCTACCACTGCTACCACCTCTACCCATGGGGGGCTGGATGCCTGTCACTACTACCACCTCTACCCACGGGGGGCTGGATGCCTGTCACTACTACCACCTCTACCCATGGGGGGCTGGATGCCTACCACTACTACCACCCCTACCCAGGGGGTGCCAGATGCCAACCACTACTACCACCTCTACCCATGGGGGGCTGTATGCCTGTCACTACTACCACCTCTACCCAGGGGGTGCCAGATGCCTACCACTACTACCACCCCTACCCAGGGGGTGCCAGATGCCTACCACTACTACCACCCCTACCCAGGGGGTGCCAGATGCCTACCACTACTACCACCTCTACCCATGGGGCGCTGGATGCCTTCCACTACTACCACCTCTACCCATGGGGGGCTGGATGCCTGTCACTACTACCACCTCTACCCATGGGGGGCTGGATGCCTGACACTACTACCACCTCTACCCATGGGGGGCTGGATGTCTACCACTACTACCACCCCTACCCAGGGGGTGCCAGATGCCTACCACTACTACCACCTCTACCCAGGGGTGCCAGATGCCTACCACTACTACCACCGCTACCCAGGGGTGCCAGATGCCTACCACTACTACCACCTTTACCCAGGGGGTGCCAGGTGCCTCCCACTACTACCACCTCTACCCATGGGGGGCTGGATGCCTGTCACTACTACCACCCCTACCCAGGGGGTGCCAGATGCCTACCACTACTACCACCTCTACCCAGGGGTGCCAGATGCCTACCACTACTACCACCCCTACCCAGGGGTGCCAGATGCCTACCACTACTACCACCTCTACCCATGGGGTGCCAGATGCCTACCACTACTACCACCTCTACCCAGGGGTGCCAGATGCCTACCACCAACAACACCCCCACTCACAGGATGGCTAATACATGACACAACAAGCACACACCAACATAAAGAATGCAACATAAAGACATCCCCCCAACACCATGACAAGCGTGTGTAGACTGTGTCAAATGCCTACAACACTGAACATGACTTTGAACATACAATGTGACCCCCTATCACATGTGCCACACATAAATGTGTGTGGCCCCCACAATGCAAGCAGGCCATGACCATTGTGGCAATGGGGTCCAAAACCCCATCATCACAGTGACCAAAATGTAAGTGTGGGGTCCATAGCTGAAGCACATCTAGAACATTGTGGCAATGGGGTCCAAACCCCATCATCACAGTGACCAAAATGTAAGTGTGGGGTCCATAGCTGAAGCACATCTTGAACATTGTGGCAATGGGGTCCAAACCCCCATCATCCCAGTGGCCAAAATGTAAGTGTGGGGTCCATAGCTGAAGCACATCTTGAACATTGTGGCAATGGGGTCCAAACCCCCATCATCACAGTGACCAAAATGTAAGTGTGGGGTCCATAGCTGAAGCACATCTTGAACATTGTGGCAATGGGGTCCAAACCCCCATCATCACAGTGACCAAAATGTAAGTGTTGACAAAGAAAAAGCTGCAACTGCCAAACTGCATGGATGATTCCTGGTCACAGAACAACAAACACATCAGTGGCAAAGTAGTGCTTGTGTCCCATAGCAACATAGATTGGGGGAGGCAAACAGTGCAGTGCAAATAAGACATACCTTTGGCCATGTGCAGACAAACATCAGCCATGGGGGCTGACACTGTCAACATTCATCAATGACACAATGACAGAAGTGACCAACAGAATGCAGACCCACATATTTGCACCAATGGGCACACAAATGCAGATACCCTGTGGAGACTGTAGATGTGAGGTGAACAGATACCATACCATGGCAGCAATGGGACACACAAACAATGATCATTGTGCTGACTGATGACCTAGGAGTCCCAGGGACAGCAGGGGAAACCCACCAAACAACATACAGCCAATGGCACACTAAAGATATGCCAATGCAGTGGTGCAGATGCACAAACACAACAGGCAGACCCACACTGCACATCAAACACAACAGGTGAGGGGGGTGCCAGTGTCCCCAGGCAACCACACAACACATGAGGAGGCCTGAATACCAATTACACAGATGTGCATACAGTGCCACACAAAGGTAACTCATGGATCTAAATCCCCTATGTGGGCAATCAGGCATTGTCAGATGAGAGGGAGCACAAATCACGAGCATGTAGGAACAGCAACTGACACAGCAAGACACAGAGACACCACAGCACTACCCCAGGGCCCTCACAATGTGGTGACCCTGGGCTGCATTACAATCCCACTGTGATGACAAAGCTAGATGTCGTTCACACTGTGAACCACAGTCATGTGTCCTGAGCAACAAACTACCATCACACCTACACAAGCACAAATCAATCAGCACGGCCAGTAAGCCAAGGCCAACATGGAGGCAGGGGTCTAGCCGGGCAACAACTCTCATCTGCACACACTCAACACCACACACCTCTTCCGACAAACAATGTGCAGCAGTGAAGCTCACATGCACTGTTGACATTGCACATGCACCCATGACAATCCCAGGGGGGGTGGTGGGAACCAAGGTGCAGAAACACATCACACATGGCCACTCAACAAGACTCCTGAATGTCTGACACACTGCACACTATGCTGTACATGGACATGACGGCAATACCACACCAACCAATGGGATCCCAGCCACAGTCACACACCAATAAAGAAGCCAAGGTCACCCACAAAGAACACACATAGACAACTACCAACATTGCAGCCCTGACCCTGAGGAGTGCCAGCAGTCACACACACAACGTGTCACAACCAATGAAAGCTAACACAAACCAGAAATCACATGACAGGTGTAAACAACAAGTGCGAAGGGGAATCCTGACTGTGACCCATTTGCGTCTGCCCACAAACTCAGCCCTGACAGCAAACACACCTATGGGTGACACCCTGATGACCATTAATGTGCCATGCACCCACATCACAGAGAACCCAGGGAGAAGACTTTGGGGGAACATAGGTCAACTCAGCAAGCATCACAAACAGGAACATAACTAGGGATCCCAGCATGCACAGCAAAATGGAAGTGAACACACAGACATGCTCATACAACACACACCTTGGGCGCAGGCGATGTCACAGGAGTACACACTGCCATGAGGGGACTCCACTCCTGTGTGAGGAAAGCTGTGCCATATGTCGCCTCAGTAGGGCTCCATCATGTCAGCAGAACACTTGGTCACACAGTCAACAATTAGCACCAAATGAAGGCTCCCGTCACATCAGCCTGGTCATGGGAGTGTCAACGAAATCATCAGTACAGATCCAACACACATGTATAGCAAGTTGCACTGACAACACAGATGAGTCCTTCCCCATTGATGCCCAAACCTGCATGTCCAGTGGAGATGGCCACACAGTCAGGGAAGTAGACTAATTGAACAATGGCAAGCACAACAGATGTGCAGGGGTGGAAGCCACAGATGTGACATTGCTAATGTAAGTAGGAAATCCCATTGCCAAATATTGAAAACATGACACCCTCAGATGCTGCTAAGGATGACATGGATACACCACAGGATAGGACACAGTCCCCCTGGACCACATGGGTTCCTGCACAGTAACACTTCATTTTCATGAGACCAGATATCACCATCACTGAAGCAAGGGCATGGTTAGCATCATCAACATCATGTACAACAGAAGCAAAAGCACTAGAGAACAGAAAGTTGCTTTATTCAGCATATGTGGGTTCAAAAGTTGAAGTCATGTAAAAAATAAACAAAGGCCAATGGCCAGTCCATCATGAAAGTCAAAACAGGGTGACAGTGGCAGATGTCACCCTACGCATGCCTGCACTGATAAAAACCAGGGACAATCCCCTCGGAGGGGCATACGGGGGGCAGGCGAGGCACCGCAGGGACAGGATCAGGGCTCACCAGAAGGAGGCAGGGAAGGGGTGGTGGGTGCTGGAGAGCCACTGACAACTGCAGTGGAGGTGTCTGACATGGTGTGTGCCGGCACAACTGGGGGCATGACTCAGATGGTGTGGGTGCCGGCACGACTGCAGTGGACCGTGCAGATGGAGTGGACAGGTTCCCCACTGCAGTGCCCAAGTCAGACAGGGTGGTAGTGGACTCCACTGCAGTGCCTACCTCCAGGGGAGGAGAATGGGGATCAGGTAAGGTGGGCAGGACAGAGGGGAGGACACCGTCACCACACCAGTGGCACAGACAAGTGCAGCGGGGGTGTGGGGCCGGAAGAGCAAGTGGCAGGGGGAGAAGGCCTGATCCTTTTGGGGATGGTGTATCTGTGGGTGGGGGAACCTGGGGCAGGGTGTGGTGGGGGCACCTGTGGAGTGGGGGCCTGAGGGATGGAGGAAGGAGACTTGGTGCCTGAGCTGCAGGGCGGCAGCGGGGTCTTGCTCTTCTGGGTCCGGGGGGACTTGCGGGTGGGGGCGTCAGTCGGTCTGCGCCTGGGGGAGGGTGTCCGGGGGTGAGGGGCACTCCACTCCATGTGGGTGGGCTTCCTCTTCCCCCTGAATGCTGTATCAGCTGGATCGGAGGGGAAGAGGCCAAGGTCACTGAGGAAGAGCCGCTGTGTCTTTGGGGTTGCAGGTGAGGCAAAGGAGGGGGCTTTGGAGGGAGAGGCAACTGAGGACTGTGCAGTGCTCGTGGATGCGTGTGTGTGTGCCTGGGCCCCATCCCCTGTGAGTGTGGTTTCAGTCCCCTGACTGTGCTTGCGTGTGCGTCTTGTTTGTGGCGTGTGTGTCTGTGTTCTGCTCATGTCTGTGCTGGTGTGTGCCTGTGCCGGTGTGTGTGTGCTTGGGACAGGTAAGGTGCTGGGGAGTGTGGATGGGGCAGAGGCAGGAGGGGTGAGGGACTGTCGGAGGAGGGACACTGCTGCCGTCAAGGTGGAGTCCATGGACCTATTTCCCTTCTGTAGGGCAGACATGCCCGATGAGATGCCCTCCATGAACGACACCAGCTGAGTCAACAGAGTGGTGGGTGCATGGAGGACACTCAGCATCGCTGTCTGCCCTACATGGAGCTGGCGAAGGAGGTACACAGACTCCTCACTCAGGGCAGCAGGGGACACAGGGGCAGGGTGTGCGGTGCCTGGCCCGAAGGAGACACGCTCCCGAACATGGGAGCCTCCACGGACCTCGGGAATGGGAGCCAATGGGAGGGCGGTGGTGGTGGTGTGGTGGTGGTGGTGGTGGTGGTGGCGGGGACAGCAACACTAGCTGGGGTGTGGTGGCTGCTGACACCCGCCTCCATAAGGGAGTCATCCTCCGAGCTGCTGTGGTCCTCAGCTGAGGTGGATGGTGCTGAGGACTCCTCGGTGTGGCTCCCCTCACCCTCTGTGCCACTGGGTCCCTCCGACCACTCCTCAGCTGCTGACCCAGTCTGGCTCTGCGGCTCCTCCTGGTCCGTGGAGCTGTCCCCTCCTGTGGCCGTGGATGTATCTGCAATCAATAGGGAAACAGACAGACATCAGTCACCTGCACCGAACGCACACACCACAGTAAGTACAGCACATTACAGAGCAAGCCCTGGCATCCTTAGTTGAACATTGCTAAAAGTGCCCAAACAGAACAGGAGAAGCCAATTGTCAGTCTGATGGTCAACCATGGCACTCACATCCCACCTGGCCTTGCACCCATCTGTCTGGTGTCTGTTGGATGGCAATACCCCAGTGTGGACACATGCACCACCTACACAGTAGTTGGACAGTGCAGAGAACACGGTGAAGCATGTGAACATGCACACATCACAACTCTTGCCACTGAGTCAGTACAGGTGTCCGGATGAAAGGGATGCCCAGAGTCAAATAGGAAATGCATGTGATGCATACCAGCAACAGACACCATGATGCACCCATGTCCTGATAGCCATTGCCACAATGGTGTGCATGTAGCACATGTCACTCCCCTGCAGGATCACTCATAGGAAGTCACATGCCATGGCACAGGCATGCCTGCTAAGTCATACATCACTGTCTCCAGTCACATGGGCAGGGCAGCCAGACAACAACACTCTGCACTGTGTCACAATAGTAGGTCATGGGGAATGCAAGTCCTGGAGCTGAACAAGTGCACATGTACATCCCCCACACACCACATCATCTGAACCCTTATCTGTCCAGGTCATACCGATTGGACATATGGGAGACCTGTAACACAACCCTCTGAACCTGAGCACCTCACAATCTGCTGTGAATGGGAAACAGCTGCCTGAACTTCACATTCGCATACCCCAGTCTGCACGGTCAGGTGATCAAACACCTATGTGTCACACAAGTATTGTCTCCTATGGTCACATCTCCGGTGGCATGCTGAGCTCCAACTGAGAAACACCCCAGCAGTCCTGACAACGAAGCCACAGCACACTGACACAGAGGCAGACACCTGAGGGGACATATCACTGAGCACAACGTGTCAGCTGATACACGGGAGTGGGAGGACAGAGTGTATTGTATGGCCTGGAGTAGGCATGACTGTCCTGCCCCACATGAATGAGGGATGAGCCCTGGACAGTAGGCAGCTGGCTAAGTATGTGTGACACACGTAATATACACACTCCTGGGGCCCAAACATTGTTCCCACCCGCAGCATGGGTGTGTGCCAGATACCCCAGGTACATGTGGTGGATCAGCTCAGCAATTGGACCACATATCAAAGTAACACGCAGATTACATGTCAGAACACAGGCATTGTGTAAGCAATGGACCCACCCATGATGCCCACCACAGAGTTAGGGAAACAGATGCTGTCCCCCACCTTGAGTCAAGCAAACTGCAAGGACACAGTACCCAAGTGACACAATTCCCTGACTGTAAGGGCCACACCTGGGTATCAGATGAGGAGTGGGCAGTGCACAATAGAGGGACATGGGTCCTGGACCACATGACTGATGTACTGTGGAAGTTTAACCAGGCCAGAGGAGGGCACATAGCATGGCAGACAAAGTTCACAATGCAGTCATGGACTCACCCCTCCTTGCTGCTCTCTGGCCTTCAGCTGCCCATCCAGATCAGGGAAGACCACCGCCAGGATCCTGAGCATGTGGGGGGTCAGGGTCCGGTGTCCGCCCCTCCTCCGAGGAGGCGACAGCTTCAGCTGGACCCATGCGATCCTCCGGGTCCAGCCCCGAAGGTCCTGCCACCTCTCCTGGCAGTTGCGGATCCGGCGCTTGTAGACCCCCACGGATCTCACTGCCCGGACGATGGTCAGCTATATCTGCTGCTTCTGGTGGGCATCAACCTGTGAGGATGACAAAGTGAGAATGCCATTACTACACATGCAACATATCCGTGCATTACACAGTTAGATATACATGTCTCAATCACAGGGGCACATGATGTACACAGGCAGTGCAACGATGGCCATGGACAGTATGCCAGCAGTTACTACATGGTATCATTGCCTGGGAAGTAAAACCTTGTTTAAATGCACTGTCACTGCACTATACCTGTCCAGTGCATGTAACTACACACTTTGGGGGGTGACAACTACTCAGTGAGCCTGCTAGCCAGTGGCGTGCAGACTGTTAGTCTTGCTAGTCAGACAACATGCACATTTAGAAAGGCAGTGGACAGAACACTCACCTACTCCCCTGCTTTCCCATACAGCTTGCTGTACTGTGGAAGGAGGCTGTCCAGCAGGGCCTGGTTCTCCTCAGTGCTGAAGGCTGGGGCTCTCTCCACAGTACGTGCCATTGCAGGGTCCAGAGGGTGCAGATACAGCAGCAGTGGTGGTGGCAGATGTCGTCCTGGAGCATGTAGTGCAGGCAAGTGAGCTCTCAGGGGAGCAGCCAGCATTATATGTGTGCTGCAGAGGCAGATACTGTCCCATGTGTCCAAAGTGATAGGTCCAAGTCGTTTGCATCTTCTGAATCTGGCCAATCCATGGAATTGCACCACTTACACACGCCCACAGCATCCTTCAAAAGTTCAACTTCATGACACCCATGAATTTGCAACATTGTTGTGGGTGACCAACTGAATTTCCAGCATCAGACTCGTTCAAAATTTGAAAACGCGTCCGTTGCCAGGCCAGGCCATAGCCAATGGGTGCGCACCGATCGGTCCATTGCTGTTCAACGCGTACCCGGGATACACGCGTACCCGACACATTGAATTCAATGGGCCGGCCGGGCACACCGATCGGTCCATTGCTGTTCAACGCGTACCGGGATACAACGCGTACCCGCACACATTGAATGCAATGGGCCGGCCGGGCACACCGATCGGTCCATTGCTGTTCAAC
>CAWUFW010018515.1:0-218655 GCA_963921515.1 Calotriton arnoldi
GCGTGCAACTGCACACACTGCACATGTCAGCAGGGGTGGTGGGAGGGGTGGGAGACAGAGGTCGCTGCTTGCAGACGTTGCTGGTGTGCATGAAGACCCACAACTGGTACGCATAGCTGATGCGTACCAGTCCAGCACCGGAGAGCTCAGCCAGGTAGTGGGGCTCCTCAGAGACATCAAACAGCAGCAGGCTGCCCATCATGCCCGCTTGGACTCCCACATGTCCCATGTGGAGTCACACATGTCACGTGTGGACTCCCACATGTCACGTGTGGACTCCCACATGACCCGCGTGGAGTCCAAGTGGGATGTACTACATGAGATGACGGCGGTGCACAGGGACATTTTACAATGCCTCCGCCAGATGAACAGCAACCAGTCCACACCTCCCTGTGTGCCAACAACATCTGGTACCGAACAAACTGCAACTGCCACAGGGAGGGAGGAGGACTCTGGCGGAGAGTCCCCTGCACCGCAGCAGCCTGCACTTGAGGGCCCCCCAAGAAGAGGGGTCGTCCGAGGAGGGAAAGTGAGAGGCTGATGGCCAAGCGCAACTCCCAGGAAGCCTGAACCTGTTCTGGATTTTCGCCTTTGTGCACAGACTGTTCACCCTGTTGATGGCAACACTACTCCCACACATTGCATGGGGAGTACAAGTTGGAACAATGTGTCAGACAACTGTGGCCCCGATACTGGGGATCCTGTCTACCTGGACTTTCTATTCATCTAGGAACTTGGGATTGCAAGATTCATGTACAGCACAATCCATCCTATGCACTATTATCACAGATGTATCACAATAAACACAATAATACACCATACTTGCCTCTGTCGTGATTCCAACGTGGGTGCTGTTATGGGGATGATGAACAACAAAATTACACTGTGTATGCGAACTGCAACAGCAAGGACAACACAGGCATGTGAGTACAGGCAACGTGACACATATGAGGGAGACACACCACCAGGGCTACACAACACATACACACCTAGGCCATCTGACTCATTGCCTACACTGATGTTGCCAGGGAAGACGGTGCAATGCACAGACACCACACCCATTCCCAGTTGTAGTCAAGTAGCCCACAGGTGCAGTAAGCAAATGGCAGTCAAATGTGTGACCACAGACAACGCACATCACTAAGTGAAGCACAGGTTTATTACACAGTAGCAACATGCCGTAACCACTACAGATGCAAGGTAACCCCACCTGGTAGCGGGCACACAGTCAACAACTGTAGACAGAAGGAAGTCCATGGGTGTGGCGCACATCACCTGTAGGGACACAACAGCTACCAGCCTGGATGTGCAATCACGTTGTCGGTGGACACAGTTGACCAAACGAATCTGAAAGTACCCTGTGAAGGACAGAAATGACACACAGTCAAAAGCAATGGAGTACAGGACAGAACAGCAAAACTCATGCACAATACATGTTACAAGATACCCACCCAGAACCAAGTTAGCATGTGAACACTGTTGGGGAGTACAGCCCACCTGTAAGCACACATCGCAACACACATCCAGTCAAGTAGCCCATGGACACACTCCAACAGCACCAGAGCACCACCCACACATCATGCCAACTCACATCATTGACATGACACCTCAGGATACTCACATTCAGCTAAAGAAGTTGGTGATGAGCTGTGTGCGGACATCACCATCACCATCATCATCATCATCGTCACTGGCATCGTGTTCCAGGCCAGGATCCTCCACAGGTGGCGGATGTTGGTCATCGTCATCCTGGATGAGAGGCAACTCCTTCCGCACTGCCAGGTTGTGGAGCATGCAGCAGACGATGATAATCTTGCACACTTTCGCAGGGGCATATGGGAGGGACCCTCCGGTCTTGTCCAGGCAGCGGAAGCGGCTCTTCAGGAGACCAAAGGTCCGCTCAATCACTCTCCTGGTCCGACCATGTGCCTCATTGTAGCGCATCTGGGCAGGTGTCACAGGGTTCCTGAGGGGTGTCAGCAACCACGGCATGTTGGGGTATCCCGAGTCACCTACGGACAGACAAGTGCACATCAGCTGACTTGGAAAAGTGGGCGGAATACTACAGATCAGATCACACACAATGGCACAAAGTCAGTACACACCGACAAGCCAGGCACGCTGGTTCTGCATCTGTGCCATCAACCTGGGGATGCGACTACTCCTCATCACAAAGGCATCGTGTGCTGAACCAGGGAAACGGGCACACACGTGTGTGATGGTCATGTCTGCAAGACACACCACCAGTGCATTGACCGAGTGGTAGTGCTTGCGGTTCCTGTAGGCCTGCTCCTGGGCCTGTGGTGGTACCAAAGCCACATGTGTCCCATCAATGGAGCCAATGACATGCGGCATCCTCCCCAGGGCATAAAAGTCACTCTTCACGTCAGTGAGTCGTCGCAGTCTAGGGAAATAGATGTACCGGTTCAGGAAGAGCAACATTGCCGCCAAGAAATCGCGGAGCACACGGCTGAACATGGTCTGTGACATCCCACCAGCAGACGCCACAGTATGTTGGAAGGTACCGGTGGCAAAGAAGTGTAGGGCTGCCATCACCTTCACCTTGGGGGTCAGCGCTGTAGGATACGGCCGGCCAGGCTGCAAATGTGGGGACAACTGCACTGCCAAATCCTCAATCAGCTGCCTGGTGAAGCGGTACCGTCGGATGCTGTCCCGTTCCACCATCGTTGCCAGGTCTGGGAATGGCCGATGGACAGCAGGAGCCCTGCAGTGCAGAGGAGAAGTAAGCAAGATCGTCAGTCACCCCACATATGCGGCATTGAACACACTCAAGATCCCAACATACATCATCATGAGGCACAACTACATGAAGTGTGCAGTACCGGAACGACATGTATGGTACATACATGGCCAACATCTGTCAACACGGTCCTACAGGTGGCATCAATTTGTCCCAGGTTGGCCCATTGGATATCATGATGCTGTGTCACAGTCACCCCCCAGTGACATGTGAGGACAGATGTGCCCCAGGCACCACAGCTCAACGACAGGCACATTCCCAGGGACCCTGTAATGCCACATGGACACTGGCATCACCTGGAGTATCATGTGTACACCACAACAAAACAAACATGACCCCCACAGGTAGTGGCCACACTTGCCATGGCAGGAGAGCCATGGACGTCTGTGACACACACGCACAACATCAGAGTCCATGCACACACAACGTGGATGTGGAGACTGTCTCCCATTGTGCACATGAAATCAGAGACATTGTAAACACTACATGCACAAAGACTGTGGAGGGCCATCACTATTGTGCCACTGGGACACCCTGGCTCAAACATACCGTCCCACATGGGACTCACGGGGTATGTGACATGACATACACAAACACCACTGTGAAATGTGACCATGGCACATGCACAGATATGAACAGTTGCACATCACAGTGGTCACGTACACGTAACACCCAGGATCCTGTCCCCATTAACACGTGCACAGCCTGGGGGTGGCTGCCCACAGGTGACACCCACAGGACAAAATGTACACCAACATACACACAATAGGAAATGCAGCCTTACATGCCTTATGATAAGGTTTGGACAGGCTGTCGTGATGTAGGTGTGCCCCTCACTCCCTGGGAGCTATCTGTGGCTGGCATATGTCCATCTGAGACAGGCATGCTGACATATGCCAGTCACATGTACAGTGATGCGTTGAACAGCAATGGACCGATCGGTGCCTCCGGCCGGCCCATTGCTTTCAATGTGTGCGGGTACGCGTTGTACCCCTGTGCGCGTTGTACTGCAATGGACCGATCGGTGCCTCCGGCCGGCCCATTGCATTCAATGTGTGCGGGTACGCGTTGTACCCCTGTGCGCGTTGTACTGCAATGGACCGATCGGTGCCTCCGGCCGGCCCATTGCATTCAATGTGTGCGGGTACGCGTTGTACCCCTGTGCGCGTTGTACTGCAATGGACCGATCGGTGCCTCCGGCCGGCCCATTGCATTCAATGGTGCGGAGTGCGCGTTGTACCCCTGTGCGCGTTGTACCTCAATGGACCGATCGGTGCGCACCCATTGACAATGGGCTTGCCTGGCAACGGACGCGTTTCGAATATTCGAACGAGTCGGTTGCTGGAAAATCAGTTGGTCACCCACAACAATGTTGCAAAATCATGTATGTCATGAAGTTGAAATTTTGAAGGATGCTGTGGGCGTGTTTTGGTGCTGCTATTCCATGGATTGGCCAGATTCAGAAGATGCAAACGACTTGGACCTATCACTTTGGACACAAGGGACAGTATCTGCCTCTCCAGCACATATATATTGCTGCATGTTCCCCTGAGAGCCCACTTGCCTGCACTACATGCTCCAGGACGACATCTGCCACTGCACTGCTGCTGTCTCTGCCCCTCTGGACCCTGCAATGGCACGTACTGTGGAGAGAGCCCCAGCCTTCAGCCTTGAAGAGAACCAGGCCCTGCTGGACAGCCTACTTCCACAGTACAGCAAGCTGTATGGGACACCAGGGGAGCAGGTGAGTGTTCTGTGCACTGCCTTTCTGAATGTGCATTTTGTCTGACTAGCAAGGCTGAGAGTCAGCACACCACTGGCTAGCAGGCTCACTGAGTAGTTGTCACCCCCATAGTGTGTAGTGACTTGCACTGGACAGGTATGGTGCAGTGACAGTGCTTCTGAACAGGGTTTTACTCCCCATGCTATGATACCATGTAGTGACTTCTGGAAAACTGTCCATGGGCAGCCGTGCACTGCCTGGGTACACCATGTGCCCCTGTGATTGCGACATGTATATGCAACTGTGTCATGCACGGATATGTTGCATGTGTAGTAATGGCCTTATCACTTTGTCATCCTGACAGGCTTCTGCCCATCGGAAGCATGAGATCTGGAAGGACATCGTCCGGGCTGTCCGGTCCGTGGGGGTCTACAAGCGCCGGATCCGCAACTGCCAAAAGAGGTGGCAGGACCTTCGGGGCTGGACCCGGAGGATTGCACGGGTCCAGCTGAAGCTGTCGCCTCCTCGCAGGAGGGGCGGAACACGGACCCTGACCCCCACATGCTCAGGATCCTGGCGGTGGTCTTTCCAGACCTGGATGGGCAGCTGAAGGCCAGAGAGCAGCAAGGAGGGGGTGAGTCAAAGACTGCACTGTGTACTCTGTCTAACATGTTATGTGCCCTCCTCGGGCCAGGTTGAACTGCCACAGTACAGCAGTCATGTTGTCCAGGAGCCATGTCCCTCTATTGTGCACTGCCCACTCCTCATCTGATACCCAGGTGTGGCCCTTACATGCAGGGAATTCTGTCACTTAGGACTGTGTCCTTGCAGTTTGCTTGACTCAAGGTGGGAGACAGCATCTGTTTCCCTGACTCTGTGGTGGGCATCATGGGTGGGTCCATTGCTTACACAATGCCTGTATTCTGACATGTATTCAGCGTGTTACTTTGATCTGTGGTCCAATTGCTGAGCTGATCCACCACATGTGGCTGGGGTACCTGGCACACACCCATGCTGCGGGTGGGAACAATGTTTGGGCCCCAGGAGTATGTATATGACGTGTGTCACACATACTTAGCCAGCTGCCTACAGTCCAGGGCTCATCCCTCATTCATGTGGGGCTGGACAGTCATGCCTACTCCAGGCCATACAATACACTCTGTACTCCCACTCCCGTGTATCAGAGGACACATTGTGCACAGTGATTTGACCCCTCAGGTGTCTGCCTCTGTGTCAGTGTGCTGTGGATTAGTCGCCAGGACTGCTGTGGAGTTTCTTGGTAGGGGCTCAGCATGCCACTGGAGATGTGACCATAGGAGACGATACTTGTGTGACACATAGGTGTCTGATCAGCTGCCCATGCAGACTGGGGCATGTAAATGTGAAGTTCAGGCAGCTGTTCCCCATGCACAGCAGAGTGTGAGGGGCTCAGGTTCAGAGGGTAGTGTCACAGGTCTCCCATATGTCCAATAGGTATGACCTGGACAGATGAGGGTTAAGAGGATGTGTTGTGGGGGATGTACATGTGCACTTGTGCAGCTCCAGGACTTGCATTCCCCATGACCTACTATTGTGACACAGTGCAGAGTGTTGTTAGTCTGGCTGCAAAGTCATACATCACTGAGACAGTGATGTATGACTTTGCAGTCATGCCTCCGCCATGGCATGTGTCTACTGATTGGTGATCCTGCAGGGGAGTGACATGTGCTACATGCACACCATAGTGGCGCTGGCTATCAGGACATGGGTGCATCATGGTGTCTGTCGCTGGTATGCATCACATGCATTTCCTATTTGACTCTGGGCATCCCTTACATCCGTAAACCTGTACTGACTCAGTGGCAAGAGCTGTGATGTGTCCACACCGTGTCCTCTGCACTGTCCAACTACTGTGTACTTGGTGCATGTGTCAACACTGGGGTGTTGCAATCCAACAGACACCAGACAGATGGGTGCAAGGCCATGTGGGATGTGAGTGCCATGCTTGGCATCAGACTGACAATTGACTTCTCCTGTTCAATTAGGGCACTTTTAGCAATGTACAACTAATGATGCCAGGGCTTGCTCTGTAATGTGCTGTGCTCACAGTGGTGTGTGCGTTTGGTGCAGGTGACTGATGTCTGTCTGTTTCCCCATTGTTTGCAGATACATCCACGGCCACGGAAGGGGACAGCTCCACGGACCAGGAGGAGCCGGAGAGCCAGACTGGGTCAGCAGCCGAGGAGTGGTCGGAGGGACCCAGTGGCACGGAGGGCGAGGGGAGCCACACCGAGGAGTCCTCAGCAGCATCCACCTCAGCTGAGGACCAGAGCAACTCGGAGGATGACTCCCTTGTGGAGGCGGGTGTCAGCAGCCACCACACCCCAGCTAGTGTTGCTGTCCCCGCCACCACCAGCACCACCACCGCCCTCCCATCGGCTCCCATTCCCCAGGTCCGTGGAGGCTCCCATGTCCGGGAGCGTGTCTCCTTTGGGCCAGGCACCGCACCCCTGCCCCTGTGTCCCCTGCTGCCCTGAGTGAGGAGTCTGTGTACCTCCTTCGCCAGCTCCATGTAGGGCAGACAGCCATGCTGAGTGTCCTCCATGCGCACACCGCGCTGTTGACTCAGCTGGTGTCGTTCATGGAGGGCATCTCATCGGGCATGTCTGACCTACAGAGGGGCAATAGGTCCATGGACTCCTCCCTGACGGCAGCAGTGTCCCTCCTCAAACGGTCCCTCACCCCTCCTGCCTCTGCTCCATCCACACTCCCCAGCACCTTACCCATCCCAGGCACACACACACTGGCACAGGCACACACCAGCACACACACATCCAGCACACTGACACACACGCCAATGACAAAACGCACACGCACGCACATTCAGGGGACTGAAGCCAGACTCACAGGGGATGGGGCCCTGGAACACACACACGCATCCACATGCACTGCGCAGTCCTCAGTTCCCTCTCCCTCCAAAGCACCCTCCCTTGCCTCACCTGCAACCCCAAAGTCACAGCAGCTCTTCCTCTGTGACCTCGGCCTCTTCCCCACCGATGAAGCTGCTCCAGCATCCCGGGGGAAGAGGAAGCCCACCACACGGAGCAGAGTGCCCCTCGCCCCCGGACACCCTCCCCCAGGCGCAGACGGACTGAGGCCCCCACCCGCAAGTCCCCCGGAGTGCTAAGAGCAAGACCCCGCCACCACCCTGCAGCTCAGGCACAAGGTCTCCGTCCTCCATCCCTCAGGCCCCCACTGCACAGGTGCCCCCACCACACCCTGCCCCAGGTTCCCCCACCCACAGATATACCATCCCCAAGATGCTCCGGCCTTCTCCCCCTGCCACTTGCTCTCCCAGCACCACACCCCCGCTGCGCTTGTCTGTGCCACTGATGTGGTGAGGGTGTCCCCCCTCTGTCCAACCCACCTTGCCTGTTCCCCATTCTCCTCCCCTGGAGGTAGGCACTGCAGTGGAGTCCACTACCGCCCTGTCTGACTTGGGCACTGCAGTGGCGGACCTGTCCACCCCATCTGCAGGGTCCACTGCAGTTGTGCCGGCACCCACGACATCTGTGTCATGCCCCCCAGTTGTGCCGGCACACACCATGTCAGACACCTCCACTGCAGTTGTCAGTGGCTCTCCTGCACCCACCACCCCTTCCCTGACTCCCCTGGTGAGCCCTGATCCTGTCCCTGCGGTGCCTGGCCTGCCCCCCGGTTGCCCCTCCTAGTGGATTGTCCCTGGTATTGTGCAGGCATGCGTAGGGTGACATCTGCCAGTGTCACCCTGTTTGAACTTTGACAATGGACTGGCCATTGGCCTTTGCTCTTTTTCAGGACTTCGTTTGGCCTCAACACATATGCTGAATAAAGCAACTTTCTTTTCTCTAGTGCTCATGCTTCAGATGTACATGTTGTTGGTGCAGCTAACCATGCCCTTGCTGCAGTGATGGTGATATCTGGTCTCATGATTATGAAGTGTTACTGTGCAGGAACCCATGTGGTCCAGGGGGAATGTGTCCTATCATGTGGTGTATCCATGTCATCAATAGCAGCATCTGAGGGTGTCATGTGTTCAGTATTTGGCAATGGGTTTCCTACTTACATTGGCAATTTCATATCTGTGGCTTCCACCCCTGCACATCTGTTGTGCCTGCCATCGTTGCATTTGTCTACTTCCCTGACCGTGTTGCCATCTCCAGTGGACATGCAGGTTTGGGCATCAATGGGGAGGGACTCATCCGTGTAGTCAGTGCAACATTGCTATACAAGTGTGTTGGATCTGTGCTGATGATTCCGTTGGCACATCCATGACCAGGCTGATGTGATGGGAGCCCTCATTTGGTGCTAATTGTTGATTGTGTGACCAAGTGCTCAGCTGACATGATGGGGCCCTACTGAGGCAACATATGGCACAGCTTTCCTCACACAGGAGTGGAGTCCCCTCATGGCAGTGTGTACACGTGTGACATTGCCTGCGCCCAAGGTGTGTGTTGTATGTGCATGTCTGTGTGTTCACTTCCATTCATCTGCGCATGCTGTGATCCCTAGTGTTGTACCTGTTTGTGATGCTTGCTGACTTGAGCTATGTTCCCCAAAGTCTTCTCCCTGTGTTCTCTGTGATGTGGGTGCATGGCACATTACTGGTCATCAGGGTGTCACCCATAGGTGTGTTTGCTGTCAGGGCAGAGTTTGTGTGCTGACGCAGATGGGTCACAGTCAGGTTTCCCTTTGGCACTTGTTGTTTGCCCCTGTCATGTGATTTCCAGTTTGTGTTATCTTTCAGTGATTGTGACACGTTGTGTGTGTGACTGCTGGCACTCCTTAGGGTCCGGGCTGCAATGTTGGTTGTTGTCTATGTGTGTTCTTTGTGGGTGACCTTGGCTTCTTCATTGGTGTGTGACTGTGGCTGGGATCCCATTGGTCGGTGTGGTATTGCCGTCATGTCCATGTACAGAGTAGTGTGCAGTGTGTCAGACATTCAGGAGTCTTGTTGAGTGTCCATGTGTGATGTGTTTCTACACCTTGGTTCCCACCCACCACCCTGGAATAGTCATGGGTGCATGTGCAATGTCACCAGTGCATGTGTACTTCACTGCTGCACATTGTTGGAGGTCGAGGGGTGTGGTGTTGAGTGTGTGCAGATGAGAGTTGTTGCCCGGCTAGTCCCCTGCCTCCATGTTGGCCTTGGCTTACTGGCCATGCTGATTGATTTGTGCTTGTGTAGGTGTGATGGTAGTTAGTTGCTCAGGACACCTGACTGTGGTTCACAGTGTGAACGACATTTAGCTTTGTCATCACAGTGGTATTTTTCTTCAGCCCAGGGTCACCACATTGTGGGGGCCCTGGGGGTGGTGCTGTGGTGTGTCTGTGACTTGCTGTGTCAGTTGTTGTTCCTACGTGCCTGTGTGACATGTGTGTTTTGTGCTCCCTCTCACCTGTCAATGCCTGCTTGCCCACATAGGGGATTTGGATCCATGAGTTAGCTTAGTGTGGCAGTGTATGCACATCTGTATGATTGGTATTCAGCTCTCCTCATGTGTTGTGTTGTTGCCTGGGGACACTGGCACCCCCACCCCTCACCTGCTGTGTATGATGACAGTGTTGGTCTGCCTGTTTGTGTTTGTGCATCTGCACCACTGCATTGGCATATCTTGGGTGTGCCATTGGCTGTATGTTGTTTGGTGTGTTTCCCCTGCTGTCCCTGGGACTCCTAGGTCATCGGTCAGCACAGTGATCATGGTTTGTGTGTCCCATTGCTGCCATGGTATGGTATCTGTTCACCTCACATCTGCTGTCTCCACAGGGTATCTGCATTTGTGTGCCCATTGGTGCAAATATGTGGTTCTGCATTCTGATGGTCACTTCTGTCATTGTGTCATTGATGACTGTTGACGGTCTCAGCCCCCATGGGTGTTGTTTGTCTGCACATGGCCAAAGGAATGTTTCATTTGCACTGCAGTATTTGGCTCCCCCAATTTATGTTGCAATGGGACACATACACTACTTTGCCACAGATGAGTTTTTGGTTCTGTGACCAGGAATGATCCATGCAGTTTGGCAGTTGCAGCTCTTTCTTTGTTAACAATTACCTTTTGGTCACTGTGATGATGAGGGTGTAGACCCCATTGCCACAATGGTCAAAATGTGCTTCAGCTATGGACCCCACACTTACCTTTTGGTCACTGTGATGATGGGGGTTTAGACCCCATTGCCACAATGGTCAAAATGTGCTTCAGCTATGGACCCCACACTTACCTTTTGGTCACTGTGATGATGGGGGTTTAGACCCCATTGCCACAATGGTCAAAATGTGCTTCAGCTATGGACCCCACACTTGCCTTTTGGTCACTGTGATGATGGGGGTTTAGACCCCATTGCCACAATGGTCAAAATGTGCTTCAGCTATGGACCCCACACTTGCCTTTTGGTCACTGTGATGATGGGGGTTTAGGCCCCATTGCCACAATGGTCATGGGCTGCTTGCATTGTGGGTGCCACACACATATATGTGTGGCACATGTGCTAGGGGGTCACATTGTATGTTCAATGTCATGTTCGGTGTTGTAGGCATTTGACACAGCCTGCTCACACGCTTGTCATGGTGGTGGGGGATGTCTTAATCTTGCATTCCCTAGGTTGTGGTGTGCTTGTTGTGTCATGCATTGTCCATCCTATGAGTGGGGGTGGTAGTAGTGGTAGGCATCCTGCCCCCTGGCTAAGGGTGGTAGTAGTGGTAGGCATCCAGCCCCCTGGCTAAGGGTGGTAGTAGTGGTAGGCTTCCTGCCCCCTGGCTAAGGGTGGTAGTAGTGGTGGGCATCCTGCCCCCTGGGTGAGGGTGGTAGTAGTGGTAGGCATCCTGCCCCCTGGCTAAGGGTGGTAGTAGTGGTAGGCATCCAGCCCCCTGGCTAAGGGTGGTAGTAGTGGTAGGCATCCAGCCCCCTGGCTAAGGGTGGTAGTAGTGGTAGGCATCCAGCCCCCTGGCTAAGGGTGGTAGTAGTGGTAGGCATCCTGCCCCCTGGCTAAGGGTGGTAGTAGTGGTAGGCATCCAGCCCCCTGGCTAAGGGTGGTAGTAGTGGTGGGCATCCTGCCCCCTGGCTAAGGGTGGTAGTAGTGGTGGGCATCCTGCCCCCCTGGGTGAGGGTGGTAGTAGTGGTGGGCATCCTGCCCCCTGGCTAAGGGTGGTAGTAGTGGTAGGCATCCAGCCCCCTGGCTAAGGGTGGTAGTAGTGGTGGGCATCCTGCCCCCCTGGGTGAGGGTGGTAGTAGTGGTGGGCATCCTGCCCCCCTGGGTGAGGGTGGTAGTAGTGGTGGGCATCCTGCCCCCTGGCTAAGGGTGGTAGTAGTGGTGGGCATCCTGCCCCCTGGGTGAGGGTGGTAGTAGTGGTGGGCATCCTGCCCCCTGGGTGAGGGTGGTAGTAGTGGTGGGCATCCTGCCCCCTGGGTGAGGGTGGTAGTAGTGGTGGGCATCCTGCCCCCTGGGTGAGGGTGGTAGTAGTGGTAGGCATCCTGCCCCCTGGCTAAGGGTGGTAGTAGTGGTAGGCATCCAGCCCCCTGGCTAAGGGTGGTAGTAGTGGTGGGCATCCTGCCCCCCTGGGTGAGGGTGGTAGTAGTGGTGGGCATCCTGCCCCCTGGCTAAGGGTGGTAGTGGTGGTGGGCATTTGGCACCCCCTGGCTAAGGGTGGTTGTGGTGGTTGGCATCCAGCCCCCCTGGGTTGGGGTGGTGGCGCGCATTCAGGCCCCTGTGTGCATATGTGGCATTGGTGATGGGCATCCCGCCCCTATGGTGCTGCTGTTGCAAGTATATTCAGATTCCCCGTGTATGTGTGTGATGTGTCGTGTACGTGTTGTATGTGTTTTGTGGTTGGTGTCTGACTTACCTTCTGCGCCGTACGCGTCCGTGCCTGTTCCGGTAGTAGATGTAGAATATTGGTATGATCGGGACGAAGGGATTCATGGTTGGTTCGTGTCGTTCGTCCTTCTCGTTGCTTCGCGTCGTCCTCGTCGCTTGGCTTCGTCCTCGTCGCTTCGCTTCGTCCTCGTCGCCCGCGTCGTCCTCGTCTGTGCTGTGTTCGTCTCGTAGCCGTGGATCGTGTTGTGGCGCGATTCGGAGCTTATGTGCGCCTCTCCCGGATGCTTTGACGTGCCGTGCGTAGCGACGGGTTCGGCGCGTACGGAAAGCGCATCGTACTTGTCCGGCCGGACGGGGCTGCATTTTCCCTTCCGTGCGACTCGATTCGGCGTTTCCGGATTCGCCTCGGTCGGAGAACAGGACCTGGTTTGGGTGAGTACGGCTCGGCCGGAATTTTTGCTGTTGTGCGCATCGTACTTGCTCGTTCGGTGTGCTGTACGGATCGGTCGGGAAACTGGCTTTCGCATGGCTTTTTTCCCGACCGAATAGTATTGGGTGCGCCTCCGACCGAGATCGGAATCGGCCCCTTAGTATGACACCATCATGTGTAACAGAAAGTTCTTCCCGAACATTCTTGAATTTCTGGTACTCAACATCATCTGTAAAGGGTCAAGTATGGCTCCTCCATGATTGCGTTGCAATGATTTCTTTAAACTTGAGCATGTCTTTGCCAGTGCTAGTAGCTGCAAGAATTTTTTTATTAGAAAGAGCTGCAGACTCACTTAAATTTACTATGAAATTGATGTAAGCCTCAGCGGCTTTGGACGTTGTACTAGGACGCTGTAGTGGCACTCGTGAAAAGTAGTCTGTGGGGTTTTGATCCTTCCCCGGTTTGTGCACAATAGTGGAATCATACTCCTGCAGATGCAAGGGGGCAGCTTGGCTTTCGGAGTTCCGAAAATGGTGAGCAACGCCTGATGATCTGTGACAAGGGTGAAATGCTTTCCGTAAAGAAACACTTGGAAGGGTTCACACGCCCATACTATAGCTAAGCTTTCTTTCTCAGGCTGAGAATAAGCAAGTTCGGTCTGAGATAGACTTCGGCTAGCATAGGCCACAATGTTTCACTGAGCATTGGGCTGTCCATTCTGTTGGGCAAGGATCATGCCCTACCTTACAGGGCTTGCATCTACCACAATCTCTGCATGCAATATTGAATCAAAGTAAGTCATTTCAGTTGCATTTTCAATTGCGTGTTTTATTTTCATGAAACTTTGGTGACATTCAAATGACCATTCAAATGAATCATCTCACTTTGCCAGTTCTCTTAAAGCGGCACTAACAGTGGCAAGGTCACAAATGTATCTGGAGCAGAAGCTGGCGATGCTGAAGAAGGATCGCAGAATGGTCACATCTTCTGGAGGGCAAGTAGACGACAAAGCTTGTACCTTTTTGGGGTCAGGAGCCATTCTCTTTTCAGAGAAAATATGCACAAAGAATTTAAGTCTGTTCTTGTGAAGCTCACACTTCTCTGCATTTAGTGTGAGACCTGCATCAGCAAGCAGATGGCATACTTGTGTGAGTGCTTTATCATGTTCCTTTCTTGTAGCCCTAAATACCAATATATCATCACTGTAGTTAAAAGCATGTGTGACAGACTGAATTTTTAGACAAATTAAATCTTGAAAGATGTCTGCAGCTGACGCATTCCCAAACTGATTCTTTTATATATGAACAAACCAACATGAGTTGAAAAAGTATTAATGTACCTACAGTTTTCTTCCAGTTCAAGTTGATGGTAGCCTTTGTTCAAATCAAGGTGGGAGAAACCTTTGGCACCATTCAGCTGCTTGATCATGTTTGCAATGTGTAGACCTGGATGTCTTTCGCTTTCAATTATTTTGTTGGCATGTCGCATATCAACACAAATGAGCACTGAACCTCCACTGCCCTTTTTTGGCACCACCACAATGGGTAAAACCCACGGCATTGGATCAGTAGAGCACTCGATGATGTCATGCTTTAACAGTGTTTCTAGTTCTTTCTCAACGGCTTCCTGTAAGTGAAAAGCAATTCAGTGGTGTTGCTGTGCAACAGGGTGAATGTCTTCATTAATGTAAAGCTGCACCTTCATTGTCTTAAGTTTCGCAAGACCATGAAACAATGTCAGGAATTGACTCACTATTTCAGATTGGGCATTCAAGTTGTACTTAATAGAGATCAGTCCCATGTCAGCAGCAGTATTGAAACTTAACAAGTATGCTCTTGACGACGTACCTTGGGGGACATAAATTGGTGCTTGGACTGTCATCTTCTTGTGCCGCATGGTCGTTACAGAGGATCCTTGACTCTGCAAGGGCGTAGAAGCTTCCCAAGTGTACACCTTTGTTCTCGACGGTATGAGAAGTGTTATCAGCGATAGTTCTTTGCACTTTTCTGCCGGCATGATGTTTATTGACGCACGACTGTCTATATTAAAAGTTGTAGGACAACCATTCACCTTGAGCGTGATTTTAGGACAATGTGTGACAATTCTTTTTAGATTTGTGTTTTTCTTTGCAAGCGGCCAATCCTACATGCGTGCGTTGGTCTGTGACTGACACCATCATCGCACATCCATCTTCCTCACTGCCACTAGATGATGACATTGACGAACCTTTGAAATATGAATTTGATAACGATCGACTTTGTTTTGTTTCCACTTGCCTTAGTCGATGTTGCCGTTTGGCCGTGTGGAAGTGGCTAGAGTGCATCTGAGACTTTCTGGCGTCCATCTTCTCATCTCTCCATGACACACTTAGCTTCTCTTTCACCTTGCAAACCGTTATGAAATGGTTTTCTTTCCTGCAGCTTTTGCATATCTCTCCGAAGGCGGGACATTTACCTTCACGGGGAAAGGAGAATCCACAGCGGAAACACACTTTCTTTTTCTACTGAGACATCAATCTGTGGGCCTCTCCCTTGTATTTCTGCTTAATTTTCATACCTAATTTGGGTTGTTCCAGCTTCCATATCAGCAGCCTGTCGATCAGCATGTTCCTTCACTCTTGCAGCCATGAGCACTTTCTGCAAACTGAGCGTTTCTCGCAGCATGTGTCAGCGGAATGAATCGGAGAGGCAACCAATGGTAACTCTAAGATGCATGGTTTCTTCATCATGGAATTCACTGAACTTGCAGTGCTTTATGAGCGTATCAAGTCTCTCAACAAACTCATCTGTCTCACCAGGTTGCTGTCTTGCTTGCTTGAAGATGTATCTCTTGTAGTCGACCTTCTGCATTGGATTGAACTTGACTACCAACGTCTTATTGATTTGACAGTATGATACTTCATCAGCTTGTGATATCTTCTTTATCTCCTCTTTTACTCTATCACCTGCATGGTTCTTTAAGTATTTGATGATCATTTTTTTGTCATCTGATTCTTCTATAGCATCTGTGAAGTCATCTAACGTTTCGATACAGGCAGCCCATCTGGAGCCAATATTCTGCTTTTTGGCGGTATTGAATGGAGGTGGTGGCTTCAGGAACGCGGCGGTGCCATATTTGGCAATCTTTTCAGCAGCCATTGGAGAGCTTTAAAGCTTGAAGTGCTTTTGAGTTGCACTGAGTGCCACCAGCCATCTCTGTGGTCACTTCTGCGGGGACCAACGGCTTCGTAAACACAACCCCTGTGCTTATGCTTGGGTTGTTGTGGATGCCACGTGCTACTTTGAGAGCACCGGCCCCCGACCAAGTCTCGATTAAAGGTCAGGTGACGTTTATTCTGTTCGCTCTGGTGAGTACAGTTGTACTTTCTGTATCTGGTTGTCTTTGCCTTTAGTGCTTTCCTTCACCTGCCTGTCTCTGCTTTTAGCGCTTCTTCATTTCTGGTTGTCACTGTCTTTAGCATTTCTGGTTTGTATCGGTGCTGGCTCTATTTTATGCTGTGGCGCAGTATCTCTTCTTTTGGCCTTACCAGTAGATTTTTGGCAGGCTTACTGACTGTGCTCCTCCGTAGGGCCTTCACCTTCACCGAGGGCCTCTCAAAACCTGGAGTTGCACTTTGACTCAAAATATACCAACTGTAGACAGCTTCTTGGAGTGCACGTGGCACGCACAAGCAGTTTGCTGGACTACGACAAACTCTCAGGGAGAGCAAACATATACCCTTGGGGTCACGTATCCCATCCTCGTCACCAGTTGTAGCATCCTCCCCAGCCCAGGAGCATGTAACAGACCACGCCACGCACGGAAGTCTGGTTTGCATGTTTTTATTCTTCAGCATGCAACCGTTAACTGAAAGCTTTGCGTCACAAACTTTATTAACCACACCTAGCCACACTCAACAGATTATGTAATACTTGTAAGGAGTCTGCAGAGGACCACTAGAGGCCTTGTACACACAAACACAGAAGACGACAGGCACAGGATATATTAGTGTGTGAAACCCAGAACTTTCACCAGCTGCAAGCTGGTAAAGTTTCTGGGTGGAATACAAGGAAAAACATGCAGGAATAGGCATGTTAGGTCTGTTTCCTGCATGTGATTTTCCAAGCATTTATAATCTCAGTTATTCTCCCTCACTGAGTTTGCCCTGATAACAAGAGGGTGATATTGATTATATTGCTACTCATAGTGGGGCTTAAGTGAGTACTCATTGGCTGGGAAGGCTCATGATGGTATATCCCTGAACCTCACTCCTCGCTTGGGTTGTTGTGCATCAGTCTCTGGAGGAGAAGTTGCTTCTGCTCCAGGAAAGGACTCTAACAAGAGTCTGCCCCAGGGTTGCAGGGATGCAAGAGGTATTCAGTGTTAGGTCTAGAATATTTCTATGTGTAGTCTTTGATTACCATATGGGTGTTCAACTATATTTCGCGTATATAAATTCATCTCATTTATTAGTTTAGATCATTTAAAGGATAAAGCGAATTATTTCTCTGGGTAAGTAATACGTTGTGTGGTCTTGCACCGTACAGCCGTTTCATTGAGTGGTTCAATCATTCAATAGATGGACCTTCTACGAAATCAATAAATGTACTTCAATTGAACTTTGGCATGTAAAGTACATGACACAGCACAAGTTTTCAAAAACAAAATTAGGAAAGAGAGAGGGTCGTAGTTTATGATTCCCAGATTAAATTCTTCTGGTATTAAATACATCTGTAATGTTAGTAAAGTGAATTTCGGCTGTCCACACATACAGCAGCTCTGGGAGACATTCGGACTAGTTCTCGGAAGAAACAGCAGACAAAAGTAAAGCACTCCCCTCTGAATATGTCGCGCCAAATGCCGCTCCGAGTAAGTGACCTGAATTTCCCCTTGCATTATTTAGGCTGTGGATCCGAACACACAGAAATGTTCCTCCTGGCGGGAGCAAGTTTATGTCCTGCTCGGCTGGAACAGGCCAAGAATTTACATGATTAAGGAATAGAAATTTTCCGCCTCGTGGCACCTCACCGAGGACAAGGGATCAGCCGAGTTTAGGAAGACGCCTGTGGATGCCTTCTCCCGCCTCGTCGATTTACAATCCGGAATAAACTGTGCCAGGGCTTAAAAAAATCTACAAAATGTCTCAGTCTACAGTTGCTTTGCTTAATTTAATTTACCCTTAAAGGACAAGGTACATTAGTATACCTTTTTAGGTGTGGCTTAACTGTGTAGCTGCTGAAAGACCTATTGTTACCAGTTCTTTAAAATATACATGGGCTCTGATTACATGATTAGGTGGTATTTATCACACCTGATAAATAATGATACCACCGGGTACATTATTTATCGGTTGTGATAAATAACACCTGTTGTGAGTTGGTGGAACAACATCCATATATTTGTGTTTAAAGCACCAAAATCCCCATGATATGGTAAATAACGTAAGCTTTGCCCTTATTCAATTTTGTGCAGGTTTGACGAGAGTTTACTAAGATTGAGGTATTTAACACATCCATAATTAACACATCTGATAATACTAAATCGCCACACAGTTTATCACATTCAGGGGCATATTTACAAGGTACGTCACTTTTTCCGACGCTCTAGTGGTGCAATGCCCTGCTTCATATTTACAAAGCAGCATTAAGCCACTTTGCATGGCTTTATGACGCTTTGAAAATATCGTCCCCTTTCATGCAGGTATCTGCGTTGGGTGTTGCTGTGGGGGTTCCACCGCAAAACCCACTGCTTTTTGACATTCCTCCAGATTTACGGGGATCTGTAAATCTGAGGCAGCGCCAAAAACTAGCGCCGCTGAATAGGAGGTGTTAGATTGGCGCAACGAGGAGAAATACTTTTATTTCTCCTCATTTTTGCCTTTTCTATGTGTCGTGCATTCTGCAACACACATAGAAAGAGCAAATCGCCTTTAAATATTGTTTATGTGCAGGAAGGTGTGCCTTCCTGCACATAAACAATCATCCCTGCAACACAGGCACCCTTGCACTAGGTGCCTGTGTTGCAGGGAATCATTCCTGAAACACAGGCACCCTTGCACTATGGCGCAAGGGTGTCTGTGTTGGCACAAGGCAGCTTTTTAGTACCAGCGCAAGGGAACATTTTAAATACGGGGCATCCCTGTGTTTTTTAAATGGCGCTGCTAAATTGCATGCCATTTCTTTGTAAATATCCCTCTCAGTTCTTTATCTACTATGTGCATTCTATAAAGAAATCATTCTTTTTTACTGCTTTTCCCCCCAGTATTGCCAAAGGCAATAGGGCTGCCTTTCATATGCTTAACAACATTTGTAAAGGCCAGACTTATTGGCTTTACAAATGCTTGTTTATATACATTACTTCACACCACACTTCTGCTGTTTCTAAGCGCTGTAAATAACAGATGCTTCTATTACCCAATTTAAAGGTTTTTGAATTCTTTCTGAAACTCTATTTACCTAGTAAAGGCAATGTTTACGGCAAACTGCATTGTATCACAGTCCAAATGAATGTAATTCAGGTGGTTAAATCAAACTACATTTTGCCTTTCCTTAATAAGCCTCATGTGTTTTGAATTCATGAATATAGAGAGATCATTATCTGCAAAGGCTCAGCTTTCGGGTTTTTGAGGGTGGGTGTTTCAGCCAGTGTGTTATTGAGGTCTGCATGATCATTTTGCAATCAACAACAATGGATTTATTCCCGCCATTTCTTCCAATGAAATACGGAACCTAGGTTCTCACTGCTCAGTGACCTTCTGACTCTTTGACCTATGGGATTCTGCTACATGTAACAGCGCAATAATTTATTTATGCTTGTGTGGTGTCAACGTAGATGCACATTTATCGTTTTTTACTTGGTTAAGTTCATATGTTTTTAATTTTGTAAACATTTTAGTATTTACCTATGGGCTGCTCTTGGAAACCAAGATCGTAGGGGCATATTATCAACGGCCAGCGATAATTATCGCTGGCCGTTCTCAGCGTGAGAATTGTCATCGCCGGCTATCGCTGATAATTATCGCCATGCTAGCGCTGTATTAACAACGCATAGCGCAATGGCGATAATTATTCCTGCGATAGCTTGTTTTCCATGGAACATCGCTGGTTTTCCAGCGATGTTCCATGTAAAACGGCGATAACCTTGCTGATACGACCCTGTGGTCGTATCAGCATAATCCATCTCCAATATTAAGTATAGGTAAGTCAGCATTTTTGCAGACGTTAGTTTTTGGCGAAAACCGCGGTTTTCGCCAAAAACTAACGTCTGCAAAAATGCCTGGGCCTCCTTGTAAATATCGCGATGTGCACATCAGCGATATTTACAAGGTTGTTCTGCCCAGTGACGCCCACTTTGCATCTCATTAGATATGCAGAGGGAGGCGTCGGGTAAAGGGTGCTAACATGCGCTAATGCATGTTATCACCCTCTTGTTAATAGGGCGAAAACATTATCTCCGCTTTTTTGGCTTTTAAAGCCAAAAAAGCGGAGATAAGGCCCTTGATAATATGCCCCGTAGTTCTTTCCAGAAGGCAGACGATTTCTGTACGGCATGTTTTTCCCCCACTCAGTTTAAGAAACGCTGCGTCCCTTTTTTGTAGAGTTCAGGATTAACACCAATTAATATTTACAACACTCTTTGCTTGACAGAGCATGGGTAAATCGGTGGAGACAACTCTGCGGGGCAGGGATGGGGAGGGTGGCTGGTATGTCATTTAGGGTGTAGAGAGCCACCCGGCCTCTCCCCTCGTGAATGTATCCATTTCACCCTTCGTGGCCGGGATCATCCGGAGGGTATAAATAAAGGGGCTAGGGTCGCACGTGACCACTAGCCGAATGAGTAATACTGGCACTAGTCTCATTCTATCTGGCCCGCAGCAAGGCCCATACACACGGTGGTGAGGAATGTGGCATGGTTCAAGGAGATACTGCCAGGTACTGCACCTGCAAGCACCCGGAGGTGCGAAGGGAGTGGTCCGGAAGACGAAGAATACACTTCCGACTTGGCAAACGGCGGAATTGTGCTGCTCTCGCCACAGCCGGCAGCAGTGGAAGCACCCGAAAGTAGGATGCCTGGCGACCTGTCCTGAGAGTCTCTGTCTATGCATTCCAGAGATGCCTCATGTGGAGATCCAGATACCGAACATGAGCTCGGCGCAATGCCAAGAAGTCAGCGATGCCAACTACCCCCGAACCCAGCACCCAGCCAGAGGCTGATAGACTTTATGTGTTAATGCTTTTGAGCATTTGTCTGTTTGGTTTGTTTTTCTTGATTAAAAGATGGGAGAGATGTAGAGAGCCACCCAGCCTCTCCCCTCGTGAATGTATCCATTTTCACCCCTCATGGCCGGGCTCGGCCGGAGTGTATAAATAAAGGGGCTAGGGTCGCATGTGACCACTAGCCGAAAGAGTAAGACTGGCACTGGTCTCGTTCTATCTGGCCCGCAGCTAGGCCCATACTCCTACCTGGCATCGCTCTTCACATAGGGGCTGCAGCTCGGATCCCAGGGCTGCTCCTTGCGACCCCCAACACTGCCGTTGCTACCCCTGGCATTAGGGCAGCAAAAGCAGTGCCACAAAGAGAAGGTAAACAGTGTTTTGAAGAACAGTGTTTACTTTCCCTGGCTTCCGTTTGAATAAGGAATGGAACTCAAACTGGAACTTTGGGTTCTGTGAAAATAAATAAAGTCAGCAGTGCAACAAGGACTTCTCTGAATGAATAAATGAATAAGCACATATTTTTTAACACGTAACTTCTGCTTCGTTTTTGATATTACATGAAAAGTTATGTGTTCGAACAAAACCTTCACCTCTGTTCTTTGCACAAGTGATAATGTCTGAAAAATGAACCAACAAAAAGGAGAAATTTAGTCAAAAAGCAAAGTTCTTATTCAATTCATGGGGGCAGGTCACAAAAACAATAAGCTCAGATTTTTTTAAATCTCTGATTTTAAAATGTCTCTGAGTGTCAATCGATCATTCAAAGCTTTATTTCGGCAACAAAAAGCAGCCATAAAAGAACAATACAGAAATAACTCCATATATAATCATATCATTACAAACTTGCGAAAATGCATAAAACAGAGATATAAAAAACACATTTTAAAATTGTTAATACATTGGTTAAAAATCATTTAAATAAAATAACAAGGATAGACATCCTTTAGGAATAATTTTCCTAAAATTAAGGCAACCCCACCTAGCAGTCTGGCCCAAAATAAGCATTTAATAAAGTGACCCTGTGCAACCAAATTACTGGAATCTGAAATAACATTGATTTTCATTTGGCAATGGCGCACTTTACAAAAGAACAAATATTAATACAGAGGGTGGGGGATTTTAGTTTACACCACATCCTCTCAGACCACTCTTTCTTAAAATAGGAATTGAAAACCTCTTGTAAAATTAACCAAGCTCTGGGGGAAGGACTGGGCACATGGACAGATTAACACTTTACTTGGTTCAAATAGGTCCACGGGAAAGCCCAGTAGCCACCTCACAAACCCAAATCTAAATGTCGTTAAAAGAACTCTGTTCCAAGTATTAGCAATCCATGCTAAGTACGGCTCCATTACAAGGGGAGTCTGGAGCTTCACATAATCCCTGACGGTTGTCTTTAGGATCTCAGTTTCCTCTCTGTTCGGTGTTTCATAGTTTTAAATGCCTTCTTGACCCAAACAAGTTCAGATTTAGACATAGCAGTGGGGTCAGGGAAAAGCTCCGGCCTCCCTAGTTTAGTCATTTCCCTCTTAACATACTGAAGCCAAGGTATTTTCAAACCTCTGTCACAAGTGACATAGTCGAATATGACCTCCCTATTAAAGCCAGCATGTGGATTGGCCCACATTGTACACCACAGTCCGAGGTGGGCCAATTTCATGCTGTCCTCCACATACTCAAGCTCTTGGTGCATGTTGAGCAGGCTGGGGGGACTTCCAAGAGGTGGCACAAAGCCCTGTTTTGAATAGCCCATTATGTGAGAATGGGGAGACATTTACTTCTATTAACCTGCACCAAAGGGGCCATTGGTCTTCCTCTGATGCGCGAAACTAAGTTATAAATATAACCAGCCGCACTAACAAATCTCTGTCAGGCCTTGAGCTTACAGGGTACCCAGTTCCCCCTAGCATCAAATACAATGCCTAAGTAAGGAAATCCTGATTGGAGGTGACAGGATGGCCATGGATATGCACACTTTTAATCTTATGAGACTTGGAAGCAGAAGCCTTAGTAAAAGTTTTGGAACAGTCAGTCACAAGACCCAAAGACTCCATAAAGCTAACAAGTTCCTAAAACAGGATATTTAAACCATAAAAGGTTCTCCTAAGTAGCACGGCGTCATCCGCATAAAGTGATGCATTTCCTACCAATCTGGGGTACATCCATGGGGCTAGCAGAAAGGGCTGTGCCCTGGCAGTTGATATATAAAAGAATAGAATTGCAAATACAGGTTCAGGCATTGCTCCACTGTGCCTAGCCCTTCCAGAAACTCAGACTGTACCTCCAAGAGCATGTTCAATTCCCGGACCCATATCAGAAAGCGATCCAGCATGACTCTACCTACAGTTTTGACTGCGGAGTCCAACAGGGAGATTGGCCGATAGCAGCTTGGCGACTGGAGGTCTCCTTTTTAGGTCTCGGCCTGCACCAGCGCTTGCGCTGGTCTGGCCGAGAGTTTTAGTAAGCGGGTTTTGGAAGTGCAAACACTGGCTTTCGGCTGGCGACCAGCTTGAGTTCACGATGGCGTGCACGCGCAGCTGGCATCTGGGTTTCCTATCTCTTCCTCATTTCCTCGTCATGGCTCATTAACTCTCTGGACTCTGATGTTTCAATCGCAGCAGCAGCTCACATTACCAACTGAGGGCCCTGGACTACAGTCACATGAAAAACAACAGCGATTAGCATTGAAATGCAAGCTTTTTTTTGTCTAGTTAGAAATATTGCTTCGGTGGGTTGATTTCACCTTATATCGCTATTTGTTTTATATTGGGAGTCACAGCCTAATTACCAGTATTTTTGTCTCTCACTGTTTTTTTTAAATATTTATTCGCGCAAAGCACAAAGCTATATTTAAGGTTACTTTTTCCGCGTCACTTCTTCACTCTATTTAAACTCCACACCCCCACTCTTATTGTCTCTCTCCTTCTCTCTCTCTCCCCTTTCTAATTCTCTCTCTACTTAATTAACTCTCCCCTCTCTATCTTTTTTAGCCTTTCATTCTCTCTCACCCCTTTATCTGTTTCTCTTTCAAACTCCTTCATTCACTCTCTCTCCCCTTCTTTCTCTCTCTCTATCCCGCTCCACTCTTTATTCTATGTACACCCTTTCTCTCTCTCTCTCTCTCTCTCTCTCTCTCACCACCCTCTCTAATTGGGCATTATATCTTCACTCTATCTCTCACTCGGCAACACCACAGCATCACTCAGCGCAACCACAGCATCAATCAGAGCCAGCACAGCATCAATCAGAGCCAGCACAGCATCACTCAGCACCAACACAACATCTCTCAACGCCATCACAGCATCACTCAACGCCATCACAGCATCACTCAGTGCAACCACAGCATCACTCAGTGCAACCACAGCATCACTCAGCACAACCACAGCATTACTCAGCAAAACCACAGCATCACTTAGCGCCACAACAGCATCACTCAGCGCCACCACAACATCACTCCGCGCCACCACAGCATCACTCAGCACCACCATAGCTTTACTCAGCGACACCACATCATCACTCAGGGCCAACACTGCATCACTCAGCATCACCACAGGATGACTCAGCACCACCACAGCATCGCTCAGCACCACCACAGCAGCGCTCAGCGCCACCACAGCATCGCTCAGCGCCACCACAGCATCGCTCAGCGCCACCACAGCATCGCTCAGCGCCACCACAGCATCGCTCAGCACCGCCACTGCATCGCTCAGCACCGCCACTGCATCGCTCAGCACCGCCACAGCATCGCTCACCGCCACCACAGCATCGCTCACCGCCACCACAGCATCACTCAGCAGTGCCACAGCATCGCTCAGCGCCACCACAGCATCACTCAGCGCCATGACAATATCACTCAGCACCACCACAGCATCACTCAGCACCAAGACAATATCACTCAGCACCACCACAGCATCACTCAGCACCACAGCAGTATCACTCAGCAACACCTGAGTATCATTCAGCATCACCTCAGCATCGTCTCCGCAACAGTCACCACCACCACCACTACCACCTCAGCATCACTCAGCACCACCTCAGCCTGCTCTCGGAATCTGGCATCTGTTGATTCTCCCCTAGCGTCTGGCCGCTGCTAGTGTTATAATACAGGTACTAGTTCCCAACCTTCACCCTCCGATTGTTTATGCCCACTTAAAAAAAAAGCTTTAACAAACAACCATTGCCAGCATTGCAAGAACAAAAGAAAACTGAGGAAATGTTTTATTGTAAATACTTTTTTTAATATGGTCGTTCAGTTTTACATAATGCCTTCTTGGTCATATATAAAGTAACAAAAATGCTTCTGACACTTTTTTATTATAACTTTTCAGCATGCCGCACAGCAGCCACACTTCTCTACAGCACAGCTTGAAGACATTGGCAAAGTCAATAGCTCTGGCTAAACACTTATAAGGCCCCAAAGGCAAGACCTATTGGCTATGCCAATGCTTGTTTAAAAATTGGTACGATGGTTGCAGTATGCCATGAATTTGGGAGATCAGTTTTGATAGCCATTAAAACAATTACATAGCAAAGGGGCCCAGAATTCCGTTAGGGTTTTGTACAAATCCATAGGGACCTGGTCCGGTCCTGGGGCCTTATTAGCTGGAGATTTCATAATGGCCTCCCAGATCTCTTCTAAGGTGAACTCCATGGTTAAAAGAAAAGCCATCCCTGTCTCAGTGCAATTTGGGGGCAAACTGAAGCCACATAGAGTGCTAAAGTGATTGACCCTGGCCTCTGTGCTAATGGTGGTAGTAACAGAGTTATCATTAGTCCCATAGTACCAATATCATTAACTACTTTCCAAAAGACCATGGAGTAATTCTGTCTACAGGCCAAGACCAGACTCCCCATGAGGCCATTTGGATCGCTTGTGCCTAAAACTCATGGCAGTTTTATACTCAGCTTTGCACTGCTGTGCTTTGGGTCTATCCCTCTGTGTCTCTTTCAGAGCCTTATGGAGTTCAGATGAAGCCTTCCTAGAGGATGGATCGAAACATTTTACTTCAGATCTATCGGACCTGATGGGCTTCATAAGTAGCTCGATGATAATGACCCCCAGTTGTACTAGTTGTTTAGCCACAGCCCGCTGATCGCCCAGGGGAGAAAGGCAGTTTTTCAATATGCCCATATGGTTGGCACACAAACTTTGCATAAGTGCCTCCAGATTTGCACTCCTCCACGCCAGCCGAAGCTCTTTTGACTTGACTGCTAAGGAAGACGTAGGGACACCTTTAGGCACACTTTCCTCCCTTGTGGCTACTCAATCCCAACCATAGGAGGTTGCGGTCACTAAATGGGAAGCCTTCCGTTCCGCCATGTGTCAGCCAACCCATAACTGATTTGGAAACAAAGATATAATCAATAATTGATCATAATCACCCCTAATATAGGTGGCCTTTGGAGAGTAAGAGGAGTCTACTAATTCACAGGAATTGATAATGTCATGCTTATTCATAAAATGCGAAAAGGCTTTAGCTCTCTGATCGATACGTTGGGGTACACCCCTGGAGCTGGCCCGATCAAAAATGGATGAAACGTTGTCATTCAGCAAGGGTCTCAATTTGATGTTAAAATCCCCGCCAACCACAATTTGAAACCCTGAGTGCAGGTAGGCAAATTCGATGTAAAGGCTTAAAATAAGGTCTAATAACCTATTAATGGTGGGGCTAGAATCAGGACCGAAACATCCATTATAAAAATTAATAAAAACAATGCTCATACCGTGAGGCCAAGTAGTTGAGAAGGCTTGTGCAGAGGAGCTACAGTACATATCACACTATTTTTTAACTCCAAGGTTACATGGAAATAGGTCGATAAACCACCCCTTGCCCTGTCTGCATGGGAAAGGATCGCAGGGGCCATGTAAGTAGTAAACCCATCCAGACTAAAATCTTCCAAGACCCATGCCTCTTTAAATTAAATGATGTCATTGGTTTGGATGAAAGTTACTCAGCTTCCATTATCAATGTTACTGGCTAGACCAGCAATATTCCAGTAGAGTGACTTCACCTGCTGGGCAGGGGTGATAGTGCTGACAGAGTCCCTTTCTACGATATCAAGACCATTATCTTCAACTGGGCAGGGGGTAGTGAGGGGGTATCTTACAGGGCCCACCCCAATGCTGGACTCAACTGCCTGCTGGCCACAGTCTAGACTAATTTGCTGTGGGGCAAGCACATATATTGTCTGTCCATCATTGAGTCAATCATTATTTGCCAAATCCCCCAGGGGTGCATTGTGATTCCGGATGTGAATGTTATATGTGTGTGGTCACGCTGGTGTGAAATCATGGGCCCCCGCCCCCGGAAACTGTAGCTGATTCTATAAAAATAGCCCAGGGGTATTAACTTGATGTAGCCAGGCTTGTGCTGACCCTGGGAAAAAACCCTGATTAGACTTTAATCTATTCTTGGGTTTCTAAAAGTAATAATGATACAGTCCCGCAAGAATTCTTTGTGCATCTTTACCACCCAACCCACCCTACTTGCCATAAGAACTTCATTAAATAATTTGTCCAGACACCACATATTTTCAAGAAGCCAATGGATAGATTTGCGAATTAAGTCCTCCGTGGTCTCAACTGACATGATCGTAAAATGGGCACATCAGATAACACGATGGCACAATGGCAGCCAGCAGGCGGTAGATCACACCTGGAAGAGGGGACAGGTACCCAGCTTGTGTATCCACATTGCCAATTGTAGTAGGTTGCCCAGCGCAATGCCCTTGCCCCTCTCGATTGAGCAATAGGAAAGGGGCAACTGAGTTGATATTGCGAACTCCTGAAGGGGGCATAGGTCTGGTTCTTCTTCCCATCCTCCAGAGGGTTTGCCTCTCACAACACACTCATGGAGTAGACAGTCATTAACTGTCTGATATAGCTGGTACAGTAACCTGGCTATGAATCAAATTAGATAATTTCACCTCAATAGCCTCCAGGTGATCATACAGCCCTTGCAACTTAGGGCCTAATTGCGAGTCTGGCCCTCCGAGGACCGCCAGACTCGCGGGGGCACGGTGGTAGCTGTGCAGCTGCCACAACTTTGGTGGTCGGACCGCCATTGCACCACTGCAACCGACAGGTAACCGCTGTTCCCTGGCGGTGGCGCAGTGGTCCGGGGCTCAGCAATATGCTGGTGATGCTGCTGCAGCACTGCCATGCATATTTTGAGTTTCAGGACCACCAACGGTGTCATGGAGGTCTTTCCTCCATGAAAAGGCCGGCAGTCCTGTAACAAATATGGCCCTACAGAGCTCACTGTTGGCCATGTGCATGAGGATGCATGCAGGAGAGTTCCCCCCTGTGTGCATGCACCCCAGTTCCTGCACATCATGGACTTTACAGTCCATGCCGTGCAGGAACTGTTTTTGGCATTCCCATTGCGGTGCTCATTTTCAGAGGCACCGCCGTGGGACTGTCAAAAAATGCCCACCAGACACGAGGAAGCTTGTAATTCGTTGGGCAGTGCCCACACGGGTTTGGCGGCGTGGGAGCGGGCCGCTGGCATTTCGGTCCGCTCCATCAAAGCCAAACTCGTAATCGGCCCCTTAGAGTCCAAGAGTACTTCTACTTTCTTACTCAAGTGGTTCAACTAGCCCTCAAAGCAATCAGTGCAGTCAGTACAAGGGTGTAGGAATCTGGCTCTCTATATAGTCTACTAAAACGAAGTAGACTGTGCAGAGTCCAGTGAGTCTTTTATTGGTTTACAGAGGCAAAAGTAGATAATACTATCGCTCTATTTGTGGGTGAGCAGTTAGGCTTATCAGAGGGTATTGCTAAGTATTTGTTGCACTCACAGAGGCAATAAATGAGTCACGCACTCAAGAATAAATCTGAGACCGATTTATAAAAATTTTTAAGACCTTGAACTTCGAATTACAGTAAGTACTTTCAAAGTTATGATTTTTAAGAGTTTGCAAGATATATCACTTTTGTGCGCAATTACGCACCATTGAAGTCAACGGAGAAAAGCAGAAAAATGCATATAAAATCAGGCAATGCTTTCATGAAGTTCACCTTCTCGTTTTAGGTTGTAGCAGGACCAGGTCCAAAGTTCCAGCAGCAGAAGAAAGGGACCATCTGGATTCAGCTGGGAGCAGGGTGCTGAGGGTGATGGTAGTTGGTGTGCCACAACGAAGAGGGTCACTTGAAAAGACACTGTACATGCGGACTTAAAGGTAAGTCCGGTGGGTCCTACACAAGGGAGGAGGCCACAATGGTTTCAGGACCATGGGAGTACAAATGGGTTGTTGTTGTTACCGGAGCTAGTCGGGTGCAGAGCAGTGAGGTCAGCCGGGCGCCGGGCGCCGTCCATCAAGAGGTCCACGTGGTCAGGGGCAGGCAACTTGGAGAGGCAATTTCGGAACAGCTGAGGCACTCACGATGTGGGTCTCAGGGGTATTGACATCCCTCAATGGGTGCTTGCTTATGGGGTAGTTGAAGTCTGGCATGGACTCCTCGTCTTGCTGTTTGCTGAAGGGGGTCCGGTAGCCCGGGTATTGGTACGGTGCGGCTATGGTAGGTCCTGTTGTCTCCAAACTTGTTGGGGAGACAGATCTTACCCTTCGGAGCTGATGTACATCTTCTGGTTTGAGTGCTACTATGGGGTCGCCGGGGAACACCAAGTTGACAAACCGGACTCAGCGGGATCATGCCTTTGGTGTGCAGGGGAGTGATACCTTCACTCCAAGGTAGGTTCTTGGTGCTCTCTCAAAGGCTGGAGGAGCTCTGGGGTTCTTGGAGTCCACTTATGTTCAGGACAAGACTACACAACCTTGATTGTCAGGTCCTTGAGGTAGCAGGCAGGGTTTGGTGCCAATTTTCTCTGCAGCAGGACTTCAGTTCTCAGGCAGCGGTTCGTCTTTGTCCGTGTCTTCTTCTTGTCCATTGAATCTAAGGTTCATGGTCCAGGAATCCCACCTAAATACTAACTTTAGGGGCATTAGAGGGGAGACAGGTAGTAGCCAATGGGCTACTTACCTTTAGAGTGTCTACAGCCTCTAAGGGACCACTTCCTGTAGGAAGGGGCACTACCCTAGCCTTGATAGGTTCGCTTCTCACCCTCCCAAGATGGTGGATTTTCAGGAGAGGGGTTCGCATTGCCTGCCACACCTTAGGGGTGGTGCTGGATGAAGGTGGTCACTGAGCAGGACAGGGGGGTTGGCATCCCCTACTATCTGGGAAAGCCTGGGCTGCACTTCAAAGGCAGCATTGACTTTGAAGTTTCCTGCTCTGCAAGACCATTCCGGCCAGGAGGAGCTGTGAAACACCTCTGCCTTGAGCAGGCTTTGTTTCTGGCCTCTGAGAGTGCGGGCTCTCACCCCATGAGGTCAGAAACATGTCTGGTGGTGGCAGGCTGGCTATGACTAGTCAGGGACCACACCAGTGCTTGGTAGGATTTCAGGGGACCCTCTAAAGGGTCTCCTGTTTGCATTTATTAATAAATCCAATACTGGCATCAATGAGGATTTATTAAGATGAGATGTTTAGTACCAAATATCTTAGGGTACAGTAAAGCCATCATGGAGCTAGGAAACTCGTAATGACAAGAATCCAACCCATGTACTCTATGGCTTCCCTGTTCACTTACAATATCCAGGAATGGCTCATGTATTGCAGGGTCACATCTGCTCATGCAGATATGTCCACACATGGAATGTAGTGCACCCTGCCTTAGGGCTGTAAGGCTTACAGTAGGGATGACTTACCTATATCTCATGCAGCGTATGAGGGCATGGCACACAGGGCTGTGTGCCATGTCGACTCTTCGGTTTTCTCTTCACCAAGACATGCAGCCTGCATTGGCAGTTTGCATGGTCTTGGTGAGGGGTCTCTGGGGTGGCACAATTCGTGCTGCAGCCCCAGTGGACCCTCTTTAGTACCCATGCCCTAGGCACCAGGGGTACCATTTACTAGCAACTTACATGGGTGGCTGAAGTTGTGCCAGTTTTGGTACAGTTTTGGGAAAGAGATATGGCACTGGAAACCTGGTTAGCAAGGACCTAGTGCACTTACAGTTCGAAATCACATCAGGCATCAAGCAAAATGTGGGGGCTAACATGTCAATAGAGGCACTTTCCTACATGACCCCCCCACACACACACAAGAGGATGAAACTAACCTTTCCCTAGGCAGTCTTCATCTTATAAGTGGAAGAACCTGGAAAGGCCATATGCATTGACATGGTCAGTTCCAGGTCTGTGTTCCACTATAAAATCCATTCCTTGTAGGGATATGGATCACCTTAACAATTTGGGGTTTTCTCATTTCATCTGCATGAGCCAACTGAGAAGTCTGTGGTTGGTTTGGACAACGAAGTGAGAGCCAAACAGGTATGGTCTCAGCTTCTTCAGGGACCAAAGCACAGCAAAGGCTTCCCTCTCAATAGCACTCCAATGCCTCTCTCTGGGGAGAAGCCTCCTGCTTATGAAAGCAACAGGTTGGTCATGGCCTTCATGACTGGTCTGGGATAGGACCGCTCCTAGCTCATAAGCATCAGTCTGCACTATGAACTGCTTGGCATAGTCTGGAGCTTTGAGAATTGGTGCTGAGCACATTGCTTCCTTCAGAATGTCAAAAGCCTTTTGACAGCTCACTGTCCAGTTAACCTTTTTGGGCATTTTCTTGGAGGTCAGTTCTGTGAGGGGAGTCACAATGGGCCCATATCCCTGCACAAACCTCCTGTAGTACCCAGTCAAGCCAATGAATGCCCTGACTTGGGTCTGGGTGGTTGGAGCTTCCCAATCCAGAATGATCTGGATTTTGGGCTGTAGGGGCTGAACTTGGCCTCCACCCACAAGGTGGCCCAAGTATACAACCTTGCCCTGCTCTGTCACTTGTTTGCCTTTATAGTGAGGCCTGCACTCTGCAGAGCCTTCAGGACCTTCCCAAGGTAGATCAGGTAATCCTGCCCTGTGGAGCTAAAGACAGCCATATCATCTAGATGTTGTGCACTAAAGGATTCCAATCCAGCAAGGACTTTATTTACCAAACTCTGGAAGGTGGCAGAGGCATTCTTTAATCCAAAGGGCATCATAGTAAACTGGAAGTGCCCATCCGGGGTTGAGAATGCTGATTTCTCTGTTGCTCCAAAGGTCAGACCTATCTGCGAGTACCCTGACGTGAGATCAAAGGTACTCACATATTTGCTTGCCCTCAACCTGTCAATTTATTAATCAGACCTAGGAATTAGATGTGCACCAGTGTTTGTGACTGCATTGAGGCCCATGTAGTCCACACAAAACCTCATTTCTTTCTTTTCACCCTGGGAATGAGGCTTGGGTACTAAAACAACAGGGCTGGCCCAGGGGCTCTCTGAGGGGTTAATGACACCCAATTCAGCCTTGATGCTCTCCTTGAGATGGTCAGACTGCCTGTAGACTTTATTTTTGACAGGTAAGCTGTCACCAGTGTCTACATCATGGGTACACCAGTTAGTCACACCAGGGGTCAGAGAGAAGAGCTCAGCAAACTGATTTAGGACTTGCCTGCAATCAGTCTGCTGTTGGTCAGTGAGGGTGTGTGACAAGACCACTCCTTAAAATGATCCATCTTTAGGGTTATGAGAGAGGAGGTCAGGGAGAGGTTCACTCTCTGCTTCCTGATCCTCATCTCCGACCATGAACATGGTCATGTCAGCACTGTCTTTATAGGGTTTCTGGTGGTTTACATGTACACCCCTTGGGGTTTTTACATGTGCCAAGGTCAACCAGATAGGTGACCTCCCCTTTTCTTTCAAGGATAGGGTAGGGCCCAGTCCATTTGCCATGGAGGTCCCTAGGTGCCACAGGCTCCAAAACTCACACCTTCTGCCCTGGTTGGAACTCCACCATAGCAGCCTTTAGGTCATACCAGAGCTTCCGGAGCGCTTGGCTGGCCTCAAGATTTTTGTTGCCTTTTGTCATGTACTCAGCCATCCTGGAATTAAGGCCAATCACATAATCCACAGTATCTCGCTTAGGTTATTTGAGAGGTCTCTCCCATCCTTCCTTCACAAGACAGAGTGATCCTCTTACAGGGTGTCCAAACAGAAGCTCAAAGGGGGAAAACCCTACTCCCTTCTGTGGCACCTCTCTGTAAGCAAAAAGCAGGCATGGTAGTAAGGCATCATAACATAATATAACATGTCTATTTGTAAAGCACACGTTCACCTAAGGGTATCTTGGCGCTAAATAACAGACGTTTATTGTTACCTAACTCAATAGTACTCATTTTATCGACCTCAGAAGGATGAAAGGCTGAGTTGACTCACCAGGATTTGAACCTGTGGCCATGATGTTGAACACAGCCCCCTACAGTGGACACATTAGTCCACTAAGCCCCCAGACCAGACCAGACCCGGCCCATCCCATCTCCTTCTGAGTTTTTCAGGGAGTCCACGAGTCATACCTTTTAGGGTCTGGTTAAGCCATTCAACAAGCCCATTTGCCTGCAGATGGAATGGGGTAGTGAACCTATAGGTCATTCCACACTCAGTCCACATGTGTTTTAAGTATGCAGACATAAAGTTTGTACCTCTGTCTGATACTACCTCCTTAGGAAACCCAAACCTGGTGAAGATACCAAGGAGGGCCTTCAACACTGCAGGGGCAGTGGTGGTCCTTAAGGGAATTGCCTCAGTATACCTGGTGACATGATCCACTACCACCAGAATAAATCAGTTTCCTGATGCTGTTTGAGGGTCAAGGGGACCAACAATGTCAATGCCAACCCTCTCAGAGGGTACCCCAACCACTGGAAGTGGAATTAAGGTGGGCTTTAAGTGGGTACCTCTCTTGCCACTGGCTTGACAGGTGGCACTGGAGTTACAAAACTCCTTCACCTTCGGAGACATTCCTGGCCAGTAGAAGTGGTTCACCAACCTACTTCATGTTTTGGTCTGGCCAAAATGCCCAGCTAGGGGGATGTCATGGGCCAATGTTAGCGGAATCTCTTTAAACTGCTAAGGCACTACCACTCTCCTAGTGGTACCAGGTCTGGGGTCTCTGGCCTCAGTGTATGGTAGTCCCTCCTCCCAATAGGTCCTGTGGGAATCACTGTCACTTCCATGTTCCTGATCAGCAGTTTGCTGCCTCAGGCGTTCAAGAGTAGGACAGGTTCTCTGCCCCGGCACACATTTTCCTTAGAGGTTCCCCAGGCCCAAGAGCTCTGCTGTGTAAGGCCTATGCTCCTGGCTCTCAGTTCCCTCTGGGGCTGACAAGCCTTCTCCCTGAAGAGAGGAGACTTTATCTGGTGTCTGAATAGAAGCTGTCTTCCCATACTTGTTGCCCTTTCTCTTGGAAGGTTGGTCCATAATTTCAGGCTCCAACACTTCTTTTTTACCCTAAATTTTACACTGTGCTCTGGTTTTCACACACACCTATTCAGGTATTACCAGCATTGATACATGGGTTTTTCTTTCTACCTCAGCCCATGCTGAGTATTCCAATTGGCCCCAAGCAGACACTGTACAGTGATAGCAGAAGACACCAGTACACTTTTGAGACCACTAACCCCCCCAATCTAAGGTCAGCAAGGCCATTGGATGCACCTTAACCTTACTGTCAATGTTGAGGACTGTATAGGTCTCTCCAAGCAGATATTGATCTGAGTACACCAGTCGCTCAGTCACCATAGTGATACTGGTACCAGTATCTCTCAGGGCTTCTACCCTAATCCCATTGATATTTGTCTCCTGTCTGCATCTCTCCACGCTACTGGGCCAGACAGCAAGGGTAGCTACACCCACCCCTCCCTCTGAGACTAGAGTTGCCTCAGTGAGCACCTTGACATGGTCAGGGCTCAGCTGTGATCCCATCTGGAGACTCACTACTGCATTTACTGCAGGTATGCTAGAGGCATTCTTTTATTTTTACAGCTAGGGTCTTAAGATCGATGTCCATGGGCTTTACACTCATAACACCAAGCCTTTTTGGGATATCAGTTTTTACCCTAGTAACCTCCCTTGGGCTGTGAAGAGTTTCTGGGCCCACCCTCCTGAGCAGGTTTTTGGGGGCCCGAAGAAGACTCATTTTCGTTTGTATATTTTTGGTTGCCATCTTTCCCTTGGGGGATCTATTTGGCCTCTTTCTTTTGGCCAGCCCCAGCAGTAGTCTTGGTCACCCTTGTTTTGACCCAGTGGTCTGCCTTCTTCCCCACCTCTAGAGGAAAAAGTGGACCTAGGTCTACCAGTTGCTGATGTAACTTCTCATTGTAACAGTTACTTACCAGATGCTCTTTCATGATTAAATTGTAAAGCCCTTGATAGTCATGCACATTGTTACAAGCTAACCAACCACCTAGTGTTTTCATTGAAAAGTCAATGAATTCGACCTAGGACTGACTCTGAGTATTTCGAATCTCCCCAAATTTTATCCTGTATTCTTCAGTGGTGAGTCCAAAGCCCTCAATAAGGATACCCTTCATAGGATTCATCATCTTTCTCATTCAATAGGAGGAATCTCTCCCTGCATTGTTCTGAGAATAGTTCCCACAAGAACTAGGCAGTCTCTCTCAAAAGCAGTGAACCATTTGGTGATGTTATCACCCTCTGAGTATTTAGGGACAATCCCTTTGGGGAGTTTTGAGTCAAAGGAATATTCCCTCTACCTATTTTCAAAATTTCTGCCACCCGAGATAGGTCCTAGGCCATCTCTTTTCTTTGTCTTTCTATGTCCAGGAGTTGAGCTTATAAGTTCAACCTCCTGGCCAAGCTTTCCAGCATGAGTTCCTCTTCTGAGGGCTCCTCATTCGGCCTGGGCGGTAAGCTCCGCTTCGCTTGTGGAGTTTGTGGAATTCGGGCACTCCGCGCTCCACGGAGGTGCGTGGAGTTCCTTAATTCCACTTTTACCAGGCAGAGTTTATTGTCGTTTGCGTGCTCAAGATTGGTTTTGGCGCTCGCTCGCAAGCGACATGATAATCTCTGGCTGCTAGCGAGCTTGTGCGATACTTTGTGCTCCCTTGCACGGCTTCCGGCCAGGATGGCGCCAGTGTAGTGCTGATCGCAATCACGAACGCCCCTCTCAAGCAGCTTTTGTGCTCAAGAAGCCTTTTTTTGTTTACTTTTTTTTCCAACAGAAAGGAAGTGCCCCAGAGACTCCAACTTTTTATTCCTGTCCAGCAGGCTTCTCCCAGTGCTTTGTCCATCTCCTGGTTACTTTTCACTTGGGTTTGGAGCTGGAAGGATCATTCTCCTTCTCTGCTGCTTATATACCATTAGATTTAAGGACTTTGGGCCAGATGTACGACCGTTTTTTGCGGTAGCAAATGGGAAATTGGCCCGTTTGCGACCGCAAAATATGTCTTCCCTATTTACAAACCCTATTTTGCGAGTCGGTTACCTTTTACCGACTCACAAAACAGGGTTAGTGACTCGCTATTAGGAAGGGGCGTGCCAAGGACGTCCCTTCCTAATAGCGACTTGCACTTCAATGAAATATTGTTTTGCTGCCGCAATTGCAATGTAATAATATGCTTGAGGATCATTGTAGTATGTATATTAATAATATGATTTTGATGGACAGTGCTCATATATATTAAATGCATTTTTTTGCTTCTTTTTAATTTTGCAGCTCCAATTTCTTCTCATCCTCCCATATAAACATCAGCAAATACAGATTTTATTTTTAATTATCATTTTTATCTTATCTTTTTAATTTTGTTATTGTAATTTGTTATAATTTCACACATTTATTATTCATTTCTGTATTTTAATTTTAAATTTATTTTTCCATTTATTTTTTATTTTAATTTTATCAATTTGTTTTTGAGGTATTACATTTTTTGTCAATTTTGTTATTTGTTTAAGTTTGATTTTTTTAGTTTTAATTTTTTTCAAATTCTTCTTTTGATTTTGATTCTTTTTAAATTTTCATTTGTGTTTTATTTAAAAAAGTGTATTACATTTTTTCCCCATTTTGCTTTGCTCGATCCATCCTCCATCCATCCACCACAGGTGCACAGCCGCGTAACAGCATTTAGTTTTTTAGAAATATAATTCCATTTCCTCCTGGACACCCTGGCTGTGGTGCACTTTAGAGACATCAGCATCATCCATTTGTGTAATGATGATTATTCCATTTCCCCCTGGACCACATTGCCTGCCATAGGTGCACACTAACCTCCATTTTATTAAAAGATTGCTATTCCATTTACCCATGCAGTTCCCTGAGTGTCACAAGTGTCTCCTGTAGAATATATGGACATAAAGGAAAGAGCTATATCATTCTGTATATTGTGTGTGTTATTCTGATGGGGAATTACAATTTAAGATATGGCAGTATGGTTTGACTTAAAAGTGATTATTATTTATTACCTAAGTAAACAACCACACTAATATTACCTATGTATGTACTAATTCAAACTGCAAACAATGCCATGAACAACCACACTAATATTACCTATGTATGTACTAATTCAAACTGCAACCAATGCCATGTGACGTTTCACACTACCTTTTTTTCTTGCTTGTTTGCTTTTAGGTGCACAAGAGACGAGACATCACCCGCAGTACTACCAAACAGAAGGCCTGTGCAGTCACACATCGGTCCTCCAATCTCTTCCACTTGTGCAGCCTAGTGCAACTGCCACCTCAGAGCTTTAAGATAGCCCTAAAGAAAGATGCTTCCAAGAAAGTGGTCAGTGAGAAGAAGCAGCCTCCCACCAGTGGCATGTCGCCCCAAATCTTTTTTGGACCACCACATCATATGCCAGCCGCATCGACCTCCGGGGAGCAAGCTGAAAGCAGCACTCCCGGATCAACAGCAGGACCCCAACCTAAGCCCAAGACCATGTCTGTCAGTGAGGCGGCCACTGCAATCATGACGACGCCAACAAGCAGTGACACTGAATTAGATTTGTTCCTTTTGCAAAGTAGTACCCAATTGTTTCAGGAAGCATAGCAAAGTGGAGAGCAGCCAGCCAGCAATAGTACATTTTCCTGATGTTGGATCAGAACAGGAGATTGAGCTTCCTTTCGAGCAAGAACCTCTACCTTTAGAATCATTGGCTCCCAGATCTCCAGCAAGGAAAAGGAAGGGTACTTCTTCACCATCTTCTCCAAACACCACTTCTGATGATAATGATAGGTACACGGAGTGGACCACAGCAGAGTCCAAGAGACAACAGGAGATGCAAGGGAAAAGAAAAGTTCCTGGAAGCTTTAGTCTTAATGAAGTGGATGATGAGGAGGATGCAGATGATGAGGCACTCATTGTGGAAGGTGACACAGAGGAGTCCGACATTGCTATTCAACCTACTCCGAGGGATGTGGCACAGGTAGCACCGCCAGTTCCCATATTTGCAAAGCCCCAGCTGAGACCCGCACCAACCCCTACCTCAGGAGAAGTATTCGCAACAGAGTGGCAATCGACGACACACCCACCCACCTCCAGTTCTTCTCCAGGCATTAGCAGTGGCACAGTAAAAAAGTACTTCTTCCCAGTTTGGAACTTTTTTACAGTTAGCACACAGGGGGAGAGCATTGTAGTATGCAGCATTTGCGACACACATGTTCGTCGAGGTAAGACTGGTTCACATTATGGTACTGGAGGCCTAACAACCCATATGAAAAAACACTACACAATATGGTGGGAGGAGCACCATAAAAAAATTGCTGAATGGAGTTGTGGAGGGGACGAGAGATGGGGAACATCAGCTACAAGTCCAATCATGGTGGGAGGAAATGATGAGAAAGAAGAAGGTGACATCCTCACACAAAGCTGCCCTGTCTCCAGCAGTGCACCAGCAGAATCACCCACCTCAGCGACTTCACAATGGCACAAGAAGACTCAGAGTGAGATGGAGACACCACGGCATACAATGACTGCCCCACCACGATGCACATTGAGTCTACCACCACCATCTACTTTTTTAAATACGCATGTGTCAGTGTCCCCAGAAAAGAAGAAAATCCAAGCTACTATTATGGGAATGTTTAGGCAGGAAGGGCCCTACGAGTGGAACCACCCAACCACACTTCTGTACAATGAGAAACTGGCAAAAATATTAGCGCTGGACCTCCTCTCTCTTTCTTTTTTAAAAGGAGTGCTATTCTTAGAATTTGTGGCAGCCATCTGCCCAAAATGGAAGGAATGTATGACGTTACTATGCATACATTTACAACGCAGTATTTTACATCGCGTTCGTTACAAAGCAAGTCGTTACAACGACTTGCGCTGGAGGACGCTGGACTTAGGAATAGTATGATTTACTATTCCAACTCCAGTCTACGTACAGTAGGGAAGGGGTTGGAATAGTAAATCATACTATTCCTTAGGTTAGAGGACCATCCAGCGCAAGTCGTTGTAACGACTTGTGTTGTAATGACCGCGATGTAAAAGCATTGCATTGTAAATGTTGCGTGGTAAAGGATGTCTCCCAAATGGACGGTACCAAGCCGGACTTATTTTGCCTGTTCCAGCACTGAATCATGTTGTGCTGCAGTGGTTTGCCAAGCTTTGCAGCAAAGTGTTGTTCGCACTATCCACCTGACATACCTGTGGACCCGTTGTCAGGTGACTGATTATATGTGCATCACTGCACACTGAATCTCTTTTGCGGAAGTAAAGCAAAAGATATCTGCAGGTCTTGGCCCTGAAGAAAGTTTTAAGAGTGATCACTGGCATGCAACAGTGGCCATGTTCGCCATGGAGAAAACACATACAGCTGTAAACAACTTGTTTTAACAGCAAGGTGTATGAATGACTGTGACTCAGAGGTCTCAGAATTGGATTTGTTACCATGGACAATGGCAGTAACATAGTCAAGGGCATGCCAGACGTAGGCTATTTCAGGGTCCTGTTATTGGCCCATTGCATCAACTTGGTGGTGGAAGAGTTTCTCAGAAAAGAAAACATAGTCAGCAACATATTGACAACCTGTAGAAGAATCTGCACTCATTTCAGACATTTTTTAAAAGGCCGAAAGCAGTTGCCCATTATTCAGCATACTAATAGAGCACCAGTTAAAGCCCTGATACAGGAGATGCCAACATGATCGACCTATTACACGGTTCAACGTCTGCTTGAGCAGTACAAATGCCTATGTCATTCAAACAGGAGGTGATGCAGTTTGGGAAAGCTATGTCCATGGATGCGGACACATGGGGCCTAGTCAAATGCCTGACACAGATGCTCCTCCCTTTTGAGGTTTTCACAAGGGAAGTTAGCAAGGAGGACAGTACAATGGGCCATGCTATCCTGTTGTTGCATCTGCTACAGGACCAGGTAAAGAAGGTGTCTGAAAGGTTCACCCCCGCAGGTGTGAATGAAAACACAGAAGCAAATGCCTTGGTTGAGAGCTTATTCATTTGCTTGACTTGTAATAGAAGGCTGCAAAATGACATCATCTCGTCCAAACAGTACATCTGTTTCACACAACTTGATCCAGGGTATAAAAATATTCTGTCCACTGTCATTCCTTTTTCTGAAGGGGATGTTTCAAAATTCAAGAGGTGGATTGTTAGCAAGGTCCACAACATCCAGAATACCGGAATTAGAAACCTAACCATAGGAAGAACAGGGATTCCACTGAACATGTGTGAAAAACCCTCTTTCCAGAAAGAAAAATTATTTTCTAGAGTCCCCTCACCCACCAGGGTTACCCCTAGGTGGCATGCTTCATCATTGGGGTCCTCTAAATCCGCTGTGGATTGAGGCGTGCTGCGACTTGCAAACTATGTAAGAGCACTTAGTTTTTGGAAAATATGTGTGGTGCAGTGATGTGGAGTGGGAAAAATAGATTAAAAATACCTAGCTAGTGAGCTAATATTTTATTCCTGCTCCTAGTCGGTATGTTTTAAAATCAGGGGTTAATACTAGGGAAAGACCTAACTGTAATGAGTATGGAGTCCATAGTACTGGGTTGACATGTTTCAAGCTTTCCCCTAAAGCTCTTCTTCAGGACCACACGAGGGCCAGACCCGTGCGTACCACTCCTAAAGAATCCTGTGGGTAGGAAACAATGGGGTGCACACCTAGTGTGTGTTCACCTGATACTTAATACATACGGTTGTACACTGACACGCTGTATCTGTAGGAAATAAAGCAAAAGAAAAATTAAAAAGGCCTGCCTACCAGTCAAGCTGGCAGGCCTTATATATATGCGGCGTCGTATCTCGATCAATGTACTCCTCTATAGTGGGTGTACTTAACAGCTATTTTGTGCGATCATCTGTGGTGAAAGAAATCAATCACACACAATGTCTTTGTGAAGAAAGGTGGTTATGTACAAATTGCAGTTTAAAAGCACTCGTGAAAAAAGACACCACATGACATACAACATATAACAAAAAAATATAGTATTACATATCAATGACACATACTTTTGTTTAGGCAGAAATATTCCTCATGATCTGCAGGGGTTTAGGGGCTTGTACTCACACCCTAAAATGGTAATGGGGACATAGAGATAGTCATTAGAGTTTCCTAAAGGTAAATGAGATAGGGACCGGAGAGAAAATTCCCGGTGCCTTAGCTTAGCCTGGAAGAAAAATAGAAACCTTACTAATTCTTTGGAAAATTGACAAATAAGGTCAAAACGGGCTTGGCTGGACTTACTTCGTCAAAGCACTCCTCTCGGAAAATGACCTGATGGCACCTCTGGAGAATGCATCTTACCGCTTCTGTCTCCCGGTGGCCATTAAATAGACCCGGAACACCTTAGTCATGCTTACTTAAAAAAACTAGACCGTGTCTCTCACAAAATGGCCGCTGTGACTGGCAATGGAGCGTGGCCATATTGGGCGAATGAAATAGACCCGGATCAGCCTAGTCTTGCTTAATTCAAACACTAGACCGTGTCTTTCACAAAATTGCCACTGTGGCTGGCAATGGAGCGGGGCCATCTTAGGCGAATGACCAAATTGTCGGGTATTGTGGAAAAAAAGGAATAAAACTAACAAGGGGGATAAATTTATAAAGGGGATAAATTTAGACACTCAAGTACGATGTAAAGTAGTGATTATGCTGCAAGCGCAACGATACATCTGATTGAAGCGCAAGACCCTTAGACATAACAGTTCATCTGTTTTCAGAATAGCTTGTATGTACATCATAAAATGACTAAACCTCGCATTGTGTTAGGGAAAGTCATAAAAAATGCCAGATTCCTGGATGATGAGGTACACCAGCCTGATGCGTAAGACCCTCAGGCTTAACAGCTGGACTGCGCTCTTCTCAGAATAGCTTGTATGTACATCATGTAATGACTAAACCTCGTGTTTTGTTAGGTGGAAGTCATAAATAATGCCCGATTACTGGCTAATGTAAGATATCATGTACGGAATAGTAGACTCGTAGTTGTCAGTTGGAGACTGAATGCCACCATTAGGCAGTCTGCTGTTCACAAAAGAGCCGCAGCTAGTGGAATGGTGATGGGGCCTTCCTGGGTAATTGGGCATTCTAGATAAAGTGGTACCCATGTGTTATTAGCATTATGATTTACGTTAGTGTTAGTATTACGTGCGGTATGACCTTTACTTCTGTTACATTGTGAGTAGAGTGGTATACTCAAACAATCTACTAAGTCTGGCAGAAGATGTATTCCTGATTCATTTAGCGAACTGCCCCCACGGGATATCATCATTCAATCCTTCAGTGTCTGTGTGCAATTTATACACCCACCGCTGCTCTTTCTCTAGCAATCTTTTTTCTAGATTGTCAATGTGTTTGAGATGTTCTAACACTACCCAGTGTAGATCGTTAGGGGTGTGTTTCACTTCATTGAAATGTGACACCATTTTTGTGGTGACCCGGTGGCACCTGATGTTGCTGCAGTGTTCTCCTATCCTGGTGCTGACCTTTCAGGTGGTCATACCCACATAATGTAGGTTACATGTGCATGTGATCACGTACACAACCCCTGTGGTATTGCAGTTAGTGAATTTGCGTAACTCCCAACTCATCTTGTTGTTAAAAGTTACTTTCTTTGTAGTGGAGGTCAAGTGACACACACTGCAGTTCCTGCAAGGGTGGTGGCCCATCGGTAGGGTATTCAGTACTTGTTGGGTCTTATCGTTTCTGGTTTGGGGTTTGGGGCGGGTGTGTGCCAAGATGTCTCTTAGGTTTTTTCCTTTTCTGTGTGAGAATATGGGTGTGGAGATGTTCAGATTCCCACTGTTAAGGGTGCGCCAGTGTTTTTTGACTATTTTTGTAACACGGTCAGACGCTATGTTGAAGGTTGTGATGCATATAGGTCTTATTTCTTTTTCAGTGATTTGTTTTTGATATGTCTCCAGGAGCGCTTCTCTGTTGTTGTTTTCAGCTCTCTTTTTGGCTTTGGATATCAGGTTTTTGGGGTATTTCCTTGTGAGAAGTTTCTCAGATAGCCCTTTGGCTTGTGCTTTGAAGTCCTTAGTCTCAGAGCAGTTTCTCCTAAGTCTGAGAAACTGTCCGAAAGGGAGGCTCTCCTTCAGATGTCTCGGATGGAAGCTGTCGTATAGGAGTAGACAGCTTTTGCAGTGGGTTTTACGTGTGTAGTTGTCTTTAGTAAGCCATCAACAGCATAGATGTTAAGGTCCAGAAATACCAGTTGGGATCTACTCACGAGTGCTTTTAAACTGCAATTTGTACATAACCACCTTTCTTCACAAAGACATCATGTGTGATTGATTTCTTCCACCACAGATGATCGCACAAAATAGCTGTTAAGTACACCCACTATAGAGGAGTACATTGATCGAGATACGACGGCGCATATATAGGGCCTGCAAGCTTGGCTGGTAGGCAGGCCTTTTTAATTTTGCTTTTGCTTTATTTCCTACAGATACAGCGTGTCAGTGTACAACCGTATGTATTAAGTATCAGGTGAACACACATTAGGTGTGCACCCCATTGTTTCCTACTCACAGGATTCTTTAAGAGTGGTACGCATGGGGCTGGCCCTCGTGTGGTCCTGAAGAAGAGCTTTAGGGGAAAGCTCGAAACATGTCGACCCAGTGCTAGGGACTCCATACTCATTATAGTTAGGTCTTTCCCTAGTATTAACCCCTGATTTTAAAACATACCGACAAGAGCAGGAATAAAATATTAGCTCACTAGCTAGGTATTTTTAATCTATTTTTTCCACTCCACATCACTGCACCACACATATTTTCCAAAAACTAAGTGCTCCTACATAGTTCGCAAGTCGCAGCACGCCTCAGTCCGCAGCAGATTGAGAGGACCCCAATGATGAAGCATGCCACCTGGGGGTAACCCTGGTGGGTGAGGGGACTCTAGAAAATAATGTTTCCTTCTGGAAAGAGTGTTTTTCACACATGTTCAGTGGAATCCCTGTTCTTCCTATGGTTAGGTTTCTAATTCCGGTATTCCGGATGTTGTGGAACTGCATTCAGTAAGGAGGGTGAACCTAACCTTAACCTCTACCTCCCCCCTTTTTTGATTGGATTGTTGAGCAAACCAGAGACCTAGAAGAAGAACTGCTAGAACTTAGAGTCCCACCCGCAGTTCTGGAGTACCACCTTCAACTTCCAGAGAGGGCAGTCTTGTCTCACAGCAGTCAACAACACCATCAACCAAAACACCGGCAGCAACAGCAACAGAAGGACCCGACCCAACGTCTGCATTGTATTGGTTTCAATAGGCAGGTGGCAATCGGCAGTTGGCCAGATCTCAGGAGTATGACAAAAAAGTATCTGGCTTGTCCTTTGGCAAGTGTATCTGCTGAGAGTGTATTCAGTGCAGCTGGTGTGGTTGTTACAGTGAGAAGGACCAGTCTTTTGCATCAAAACGTGGAGAGATTGACTATGATCAAAATGAACCAACATTTCATACCACACAAATACACTGTTCCTGAAACAGCACAGGAGGAAGAAGAGGAAGATGATTGGCCAGAATCAAGTGTGCTAGCTGACCAACGTCTGGGTGAATCACCTGATTTTGAGGACAGACTCTTGCTTCCTGGACTGAGTATGCCAGCGCCCCCATAGAACGTTTTAATTTTTTTGCGTTGAACTTCTATCTTTGCAACAAAAAAAGTAGCTAGTGGAACATTATTATTTTTGTGTCAAATTTATGCTGCCCCACTAGTTTATGGTCACATATATTGTTGGATTGCAGTTGGACCAATTCCTTCATGACACTGGAGACAATGCCAGCCCCCCTCGCATGCCTATCCTTTTTTGCATCACTTAGCACCAGCAGGGCTGTCCCAGAAGATCTTTGATTTACAAGAGTGCCAATATCAAATTCCAATGTGTTGTCTGTGTCAAAGATTAATTGTGTGCCTACTACGTAGCCTGCCCATGCTTGGATTGAAAGAGGTACGACAACTATTGTAACGGTGAGTGAGTGATTATGTGAGTGATGATTCATGTGGTGACAGACAGTGAGGGAGGGTGTTCAACTGTGATTTGGGAACTTGCTTGCGATGATTTGCAATGTTTGGGGCCTGAGTGAGGTGATTGGCCATTACAAATGTACTTAGTGAAAATGAATTAACCTGTACGGTACACTCCTATGATCCTTCTCTTTTTCTATTACCTAGGAGGGCTGCCCCAGATGATCATTTGATTTGCAAGACTACCAAATCCCAATTTGTTGCTTGCATCAAAGGGGAGATAGTGTACCTACCACCATGCTTGGATTGCAACAGGTAACCATTGCACCAACGAGTGATCTAATTATTGAGTGATTGTGAGTGATGATTGATGATTCATGTGGTGGCAAACAGTGAGGGAGGGTGTTGAACTGTATGAACTTGCTTGAGATGATTTGCAATGTTTGGGGCCTGAATAATGGGCAATCATTTTTTCCCTGGAGGTAATTGGCCTTTTCACACTTAGCCAGATTTACTTCCAGGGTCCTCTCCTTTTTTCTGGTTCTTCAGAGACCAGAACAATCACTTTAGTTAACAAACAAAAACCTATGCAAAATACTGCAATTCTGTTTCTCTTCTTGTTCTTCAACAGCAGTGCACTACAGGTCTAGCTTGCTTGGGTCATGACTGGTCTGGGACGTAGTTACTCAGAGTCAGGAGGAAGATGGAAGAACTTAGGGTGGGAGCCGCTGGACTACCTCATCAACAGCTAGAAGAAAGAAGTTATCAACTTCAAAGGGAAACTATGAATCTGAGGCCTAGTACTCAGCTATGTGGAATGGAGAGAGGTGCGTTGATTTGTGAAATGTTGCTGTGTGTGCGCGCGCATGTGTGTGTGTGAGTGTGTGTGTGTGTGAGTATGGGTGGGTGTGTGTTTGTGTGTGTGTGTTGCACTGGTGGCAAAAAAGAAACTCTGAGTTCCTCTCTTGTTTTTTTTGCTCTGCCTCTGAGTCTTCTTAATAAACCTCTCATGAAGCTTCCTTTCCTTCTGTCCTTCTCCTTGACTCTAAAATACAGTTTCTGTTTTACAATCCGCAGGCCTTCTAATCTCCTGAATGGATGAAAGGCAAAAACTGAGTTCAACACTCCTGCTTCCCTACCGGACCAGTCCAGACAGGCACCCAAGAGTAATGGACATTACCAAAGAGAATGAAGATGCACCACCTAAATTTGCAGTACAGTATCATTTTTCTTTTAACAATCATATTTAGAGAACAGGGTGGATAGGTTCACTCCCAACCTAGAAGACAGAACATTTAGATATGTGATAACTTGGGTCTCAAGGGCTGTTTGCAATGCATTTAACTGTACTGTGTCATACTCATTCCTTCATTTCCTTCCACAGCGGATTGATGACAAATGATATGCTGCTCATTGTCCAGATGAATTTTGTCCTTGTGTAGTGTTTGTCAAACCTTTCCCCAAATCCCCTTTCCCATCTGTTCATCAAACCCCTAAGCCTCTTCCCCCAGGCTCTGTGATTTATTGAGGTGTGGCTTAATGTACACCATCAATGGATCACACACTGGGTGGGGTGGATGTGGTGAAAGCAACACCAGCTCACTGCAGGATCTTCTAAGCAATAGCCCACACTGGCCCCATTTACCCACCCGCGCATAAAAGTGATCCATATTTTAGATGTAGAACGAAGAACATCAGTCATCAGCATCATCATTTAGGCATGGCGTTTCGTAACTGTAAACGCCTAACCTAAGCTTGTCCACTCCAGACTTTGAGTCAATTTTTTATGACTTGAGGATTTAGTACGTTACTAGTAGCTCCCCATGGCTCAAGATGTTACTACTACTATTTTTTGTTATTTTGTCACTATCATGAATTCTTGTTGTGTCATCATGTAATAGTTGTGTGTCAATTCTTTGTAAACCTTTGATATTACCCACTAACTCAGTGTTTTTATTTCCATTTAGGTGCCTATGATGGATAATCCTTACGATTAATCCTACAGTTGGAGCTCACCTAGGTGGAAGTGGGACCTCGCTTGTGAAGTTGTGATGCCTTACCTGTTATTACTTCATCTACATCCTGATAAGACAACTATGGAGTGAAGTGAACTAGTTAAGTTAGTAAGTAAGTAACTAACTGCTACTGCAAGTAATCATTTATCTAGGTTGTTGTAGACAATATAGGTCATGGCAGCATCCCGCCTAATGGTTGAGATAGTTAGAGAGGTATAACTATATAACTAAGCGGTACACTCTTACAAAAACATAAACAGGCTGCGTATAAACTAAGTGCAGCAGTGCAAAGTAAAAGTAAAACAAACTACTTCAGGCATAAATTTCGATAAAATATAATACGTTTCCCCTTTATTTTTTTACAAACAAACCCACTCTCTCCACCCACAACAGGTCCACCCCTCTCCCCAAACAAACTGACCCAACCACCAATGTCCAAAAATCTGAAATGTCCAACTAATAAAAAAAAGCCAGTCCAAAATCCCTTTCCACCCTCTCCACCCACAACAAGTCCCCCCTCCAAAACAAAAAATATAAAAAAAGAACTAGAAGTGGGCATTGTGTTTTTCGGTCTGGAGCAGGTCCAGGCTCTGCTCCATCCTGACAAGTTGGCTCTCCATAACGTCCAGCCACTGCACGATGCGCTGCAGTAATGGCCTGTCAGTGCGGGGGGTAGCAGCCGTTGTGGTCAGCTGGTAGCGGTGGGAGGCTGGAGGCTGAGCGGGACCGGCTGCTCTGGGTCCAGCTAAGACTGAGAGGTAGCTATTTCTGCCTCTTCTTCCTCCAGGACCAACAACCGCCAGTACTCCTGCTGGATACGGTTTAGCCTCTGTCATCACAGATGGGCCGCTATCTCCTGCCTGTTGGGTGCTACAAGTGGGCCAGTAGCTATATTGAGAAAAACAAAAAGAAAAAAGACAAATTGTAAATAATGGTCTGTGCAAACAATTTTTTTAAATTAGTGGGTGGAGCAGTAGCAGTACATTGCTGGTCCTCTAGGACCATTGGAATTTGATTTGTTTATGATTAGGAGAGTCACAAGGCCAATTTTATGTTTTATGTTTTACCCACACATGCCTTGCATAAAAAGCAATGACTGTGTGGCAGAAAAGTATTTGGCAGATTAAGAATAACACTGAATTAAACAAAACAGTGATCTGATTTATTTTTTCTTCTACAGGCTTTTCAAGTAACTAAACAGACACTTTGAGTGGAAAAATAAATGACCTCCCATCAATGAGTAAGGCGTTATGCACTATAGGGTACAAGCTGTGTGTTGTGCTAAATTAACGGAGCCAAGCTCATTGCTGGTCAGTGCTTCGGGTATTTTGCTACTGTCTGCAGCTGGGGCAGCTGTAGTTGACAATTATCTATTTTAATTCCAATGGCCCTGTTCTTCTCCAAATGCCTTTCTCTTTCTACCCTGATTTCAAAGAGGCAGATGAATAATAAATAAGATCGTACGTCACACACCTCTCGTATTAAATGCAGATATTATCCTGTCTGCCATGAGTAGACGTTGGGAAAAACGATGCACTGCACTACAGGGAAAATAACTGGCTATATAGATTGTATGTGGCACATTCGTCACAGCATATCCCATACGTCAAACATGACACCAAATCATGTACTTACTCCCACTTTACTCTCTGGCCTCATCCACCACCACATAATATTTCCAACAAATTAATTTGCTGGGCAGTAAGTAAAGGAAACTTGACTTACTCTACTGCAGAGTAGGGTAGAGGGATTAAGCGGGTAGGGTAGAACTTTTGATATAGAATGGAGGAGTCACTACACTGATCATTGATTCGTAATGTTTGGCTTATTCAGTCACTTTACTAGTTGACGGAAGTCAAAAGGGAAAAATCTGAACAGGTGTATAATAAATCTATTATGGGAAATCATGAAATATATTTTGGAATCACTTCACATGGCTATAAAATCAAAGTGGCACATGCCAAGAACAGATGTTTCAATTTTTTGGTAGGCTAGGACGGAAGAACTTAAGAAACAATAAAGGAGTGAAGTACTGAGAAGTGACTGAGTGGGCAAAGAGAAACACACCTTCTGTGTTTGGTTTGCAATGCATTGCAATCTTTGTAAATGCAGCATTAACTGAAGCAGACGCACATTGCACAGCCAAAACTGCAGTCCCGAATTGAGCCATACTGCACTTCGGTCATAGATGGCCATTGGTGGGGAGGGAGGTGATGAATGATGTTTGGGATACATCTATCTTCCTCAAAAAATACAGTGAGACAAAGGAGTAAAAAAAGATTTTAAAAATACCCCACATTTTGAACCATAGCTTTGATAACCCTTCATAAACAAAGTAAACAAAGTAGGTGAGCAGCATGCCCCTCTCCATGAGAAGAGCTGCCTTGCTTATTCATCCAAGCAATCCAAATATTCATTTATCCTTTCATTCTAATTTACTCATAGCCACCATGATTGATCTTTACTTTCTATCATCCAGTCTTTCACCAACATTTCCATCCCATTATCCATCCATTCAATATCCACCCTTTCTTCCAACCATCCTTTCACCCATCCATTCCTTTACCCACCCATGCATCCTTCCACCCACTCACTCTTTTGCTCATTTACCATTTTCCTTTCTTTTAACCTTCCGTTCTTTTATGTTTCCCTCAAGCCATCGACGCTCATTATGTGAGCTTTTAGTGAGTTGCATGAGCAGGAAAAAGAAAACCTTCTCAACAAACATACATGGTGAACATTATTTATAATACTAGGTTTCTTGGACCTGCAATCTTCATGGTAGACAGTAGAGTACTAAAAATGTGTTCTTAGTCTTACTCTTACAGTACCAAAAGATATATAGGAGCGAGGGAAAGATAACCAACAGAGCAGAAGATAAGTGAACTAGAGACTAGAGACCAGAAAAAGTCAGCTTCTAAAAAAAAACTATGTAATATAAGGAAAAAAAGAAAAATGCAGGGATAACAGGAATGAAACAAAAATTGAACGCATTGTGTTTTGCACGAGTGGGTTCGTATCCTGTCCTCGTCACCACGTGAAAGGAAGACGGCAGGTAAGGGTGTCAGAGCGACTTTATTTCTCAGTAGCAACAGCAGCCTCCAGGCAGCAACTCCTATCCTGGAACCCAGCACCAACATTCCAAATCCCAAAGATTCTATCCTAAGCCCACAACAACTATAAAACTCAACATTAGGGAAATAATAATGATAAATAATAGTACTTACTGAGATTAACAGAGACCTCGGCAGTGGCGCTGGTAGTCGGCGACTCCTGCTGACCAGCTACTCTGCAACGTCCCTCTTATTGCCCTTGGGTGCTGATGTAAGAAATGAGGAAGATAAAAAAAATAGATTAGTAATTCAGTTAATCTCCACAAAATTATTAAAACAGGCAAACCCTGTCACATAATTGTACTTATCTAAGGCAGATCAACTATAGTACTAGTTTCAAATCTATCGACTATTGTTGATTTGCCCATACTAATCCTAAAATCCCTATTCCAAATTTCCTTAACAAAAACTACATTTGAAACTAATGCATTGAAGTGAATGACCTTTCATTCTATTCTGATTTCTCAACCCCCTCGATGGACCAACTCAGTCTCCCTTTTTTGCAATACATAGATGCATACTACACATCACAGTGAAATAGCTTGGAACTGTACGAGCTATATAAACAAAGTCACAGAAAGAACACTAACTCACTGCTATCACTGATTCACTATGGTGACAGGAGAACAGTCTGCAATGGCTTCTTAATTAATCAGCCAAATCAAGTGCCAATGATGAGTGTGATTAGGTAGCTCTGAGCACCTGCTTAGCATAAACTAGAAACTAGATCACATTATAATAATATTCTTTTTTTTTTTTTTATTGAGTGTTTTCACAGTCACAGAACATATACATCATCCAAGCATACAATGCCGTAACGCTCAATACAATACAACAACAACATAACCATTTCCAATAATAGGGCACAGTGAATAGCAGACACTCCCTAGTGATCAGTGATTGACTTACATGTCTACGTCTCAATCCGTCCTATCCGCATATATGCAATGTCCGATTGTGTTGAGGCTCTCATTGGCTCCTTTCCAGCAGTGACCTACTCATCAGTCTATTCACCCTGAGCCAGCAAATACTCCCTCAGGGGAGCCCAGATATCCGTGGGTCTTGAGGTCACCGGTAGTTCCTCAGCATATAGTTCCAGCTGTTCACGGCAGTATACCATGTCTTTGATCCACAGATCAACTTTCGGACTCAAACGACTGTCCCATGTGAACAAAATCCGTCTCTTTGCCAACATCAGGGCCACCCTTACAAAACGTCCCACCGCAGCTTTCAGACTGGGAACATAGCCAAGCAAACACTCCAATGGCGTGCAGTCAACCCCCGACCAGTCATGGTGTGTAGAATAGTAGTGACCTCCTCCCAGTATTGGAGTACCAGCCTACACTTCCACGCTAGGTGAAGAAAGTCAGCCCCACCTTGCCCACATCTCTTACAGCAGTCCGAGTCTCTAAGCCCCATCTTATGTAGTTTGCTGGGAGTGTGATATACCTGATGCAGAAACTTCAGATGAATGATTCGTAAGTTACTGTTTGACGTCAGTCTCCCTGTTAGCATGCAAATCTGTCCCCACACTTTTTCAGTGAGCGGGGGGTCTATCTCAGTGTTCCAGTGTGCCATACTTTTGTCCGCCCCATGTACCGTTTCCCCCTGCACCGCTCTATACAGCTTAGTGAGCAGCTTCTTTCTAGAAGGAGCTACTATTAACAACTGCAGTGCCTGCAACGTTTCCGGTTCCTCAGGGAAACTAGTGTAATGGTCCCTTACCGCCCGTCTGAGTCTGTAACAAGTGTACTGGAAAAGTGGCGTGGGATTTTGTATGTAGTCTAAATCATCACCTGTGATGTACCTTCCGCCAGGATACAAATCACACATTAGTGTAAGTCCTGCCTCTCTAAGTGCGGTAATGGGGCCTTGTTTTCGCGCCGCTGACAAAGCAGCATGTCCCTCTATGGGCAATGCTGGGGCATACAGAGGAAGTTTATGGGTTCGTCTCCCAATCTCTTGCCACGCTGCAATTGTGCTATCTATCGTGTTTATCTCTGTCTTGGGTGTCTGTCTATTGGTATGGGTGATCATGCTTTTCAAGCGTAATGGATGTGCGTCCCCCTCCTCTACAGCCACATGTGTAATGAAGTCATGGGTCCTAAACCAATAGTACGCATATTGAGCCTGCCCGCTTAGGTAGTACACATAGAGGTCCGGGGCATTAAAACCCCCCTTCTCAAATGTCAGTGTCAACGTGTTCCAACTGATCCTCGGCTGCTTATTCCCCCATACTAATCTCAGCAACTGAGTTTGAACTGTTTTAAAAAAGTGTTTTGTCAGTTTGACAGGGATGTTATAGAACATATATAAAAACTTAGGAAGAATGATCATCTTTATTACTGCTATTCGATCTGCCAGTGATAGTGGCAAGCAAACCCAGCAGTCAATCTGGTGTTCTAGCGCTGTATATGCTCGTCCATAATTCTCCCTGATTACAGCCTCGGGGTCCCGGTGTATCCACACCCCCAAATATTTGACTGGGTCTGCGGACCATATTAACGGATAGTCCATCTGGGGTGCGATTGTGGCTGACGTTAAGGGAATGATAACAGATTTCTCCCAATTTATTTGTAGACCTGAAAAGAGGCCAAATTTGATGTACTCTCGTATAACCGGGGATAGGAAATGCTGCGGTTCGCGAACATAGAGGACCATATCGTCCGCATAGAGGGAAATTCCAACCGGCCGGTTGTTAAAATTCAATGCAGCAGCTCTGTGAGTTTGTCGGATTTTGCACGCAAGAGGTTCCAACATTATGGCGAAAAGGAAGGGGGACAGGGGGCAACCCTGTCTGGTGCCGCGTTCTATGGTAAACGATTCTGATGTTAACCCGCCTACCCTAACTCTCGCAGAAGCTTCTGTATATAGGACCTGAATCCAGCGAACGAACACAGGGGGAAATCCCATCCTATTTAGGATGTCTATCATGTATGTCCACTCTATAGAGTCGAACGCTTTTGCAGCGTCCAACAGCACTGCAACGACTGGCAGGTCCGGATTAAGTACATGGTACATAGCAAATATCGTGCGCAGATTAAGGGATGTAGAGCGCTCCGGGATGAATCCAGATTGATCCGGGAGCACAAGAAGTGGCATCAGAGGTTGTAGTTTTGTGGCCAGGATCTTCGCCAATATCTTTGCATCTAAATTTATCAGAGATAACCGGCGATATGAGTCGCATCTTGATGGAGGCTTATCTTTCTTCAGCAAGGTGATGATTAAAGCCTGCCTCAAGGATTGGGGGAGACAACCTGAATCGTGAGCTTCTGCATACATTTCCAATATATGTGGTATAAGTAGATCAGCATGTGCTTTATAAAACTCCGCTGTCAGACCATCCGGCCCCGGAGCTTTATTATTGGGCAATGAGTAAATGGCCTCCCTAACCTCGTCTTCGCCAATGGGTAGGCTTAAATATTTTCTGTGAGCGTCTGACAACCATGCGCAGGCTGTATCCTCCAGATACTCATGCATAGCAGATTCAGGCATGCCCCCACGGGCGGTATATATAGACGCATAAAATTCCCGAAATTGTTCCAGAATATTGTGATGGGAATAATGGGCTTCGCCAGAGTCATCAACTATATGATCAATCGGGGGGTTATCGATCCTGTCACGCAATCTATAAGCTAGGACTCTGCCCGGCCTTCCGCCCTCGCCGTAGGCTCTGGCCACATGTCGTGTGGATAGATATTTTATTTCCGTAGACGCTAGCGAGTTATATTCCGCTACGTGCTCATGAATTTGGGCCAATGTCTCGGCGGAAGGTGTGTTGTCATATTGGGTCTCTAATTTCCCTAGTTGTTCTTCGAGCTTGCGCAACTGTCATCTAAGGTCTCTAAGGATTCCCGCCGTAGTGCTTATACAGACCCCCCTAATCGTCACCTTGAAGGCTTCCCATAGGGTCGCCTGACTGTCGACTGATCCCACGTTCAGTTCAAAGTATTGTATAATAGCAGTCTTGAGCGTATTAGCATAAACTGGATCTAGCAGTGCGTCTGCCCTAAAGCGCCATGTGAATGGACGGTGTGGGTTAGCGGGCATAGACATCTCCAGGACAACAGGATTATGATCAGATAAGGTTCTCGGGAGTGTGTAACCCCCTCCACCCACCCATTGGCTTCCTCACTAAGCAGCCAGTAATCTAGCCGAGACCAACTATTAAATGCCGGGGTTATATGTGTACCTTCCAGAACACCCTCATGCCGCAGACGCCAGGCGTCCACCAGGCCCATTTCCATCATGGCATCCTGTATACACTGCGCAACTTTAACCGTGCGCGCACCAGCCGGGTTAGATTTATCCACTTGTGGGTTGAGATGTGTGTTGAGGTCACCCCCCCATATTAGTGCAGCCGGTGGCCAAGTGCGCAGTACCGCAAGCATTTGCAAGAAAGGCGCCGTTTCATCTACCACAGGACCATATATGTTCACTATTGTCACCAGCACCATCCCCAGTTTACCTTGCACCATAGCCCAGCGGCCCTCCGCGTCCACGCAGGTCAGGACAGGCTTAAACGGAACACCCTTCTTAATAAGGATAAGGACCCCTCTCGCATAAGTGGAGTACGATGAGGCCAACCGGTAGGCTGCCCATCTGCGCGCCGCAGTGCCCTCTGTTTGTTTACTCAAATGGGTCTCTTGCAATAGAGCAATTTGCACCTTATGTCTATCCAACTGTGCCAACACTTGCCTCGTTTTCTTAGGTGTATTCAACCCTCGGACATTCCAGGTTATACATTTATACATTTCTCCTTTCATTTATGACGATAATTAGTACGTTGAACATAGCTTACTATTCTAAAGCACATAGACATGCATCCAATCCAAACCAATTTGTCATTATTCTCCCAATCACAGTGCCTTTGACTACAGAAACTTAAACAGTCCCTCCCTCCCCCCTCCCACTTCAGCATCCCCAAGTTGCTAAAGATCTGTCCCACATGTAACTCACATCCCAACCAAAACAATAAAAAAAGATGTATCTGGTGGGTAATACCCATTGGGGGACGTAGCGGCAAAATCCACTCCCAGCTCTAATAGGGAGGGGGCCGCCGACACGTCTACTCATCCCACTACCATGTCCAATCCATACGTGGCATAGAGACAAACATAGTCTAGGCCGTTAAGTGGTGAGTCCGCACCCACCCTTGTTATGCAACAGGGCCAAGTAAAGTGGTTCAACATTTTTGGCACTCCAGTCTTATAATGTCTTGCTATACTTCAGTGTCCTTTGCCCTGACCTTATTATCTTATGCATAGAAAAAGCATATTCAGTGTCATTCACATCAAGTACTTTGTGCAGTCCACCTAGACAATAGTTCCTGCTAACCTGAGCACCCATTGGCGCAGTGCCCAGCCCCTCTTACTGTTCAATCATCAATGTCCGACGTGTGTCCTGGTGAGTACCGACGGCGTCGTAGAGATCTGGCATGGTCCATCGCTTGCTTGGGGTTTGTGAAGATTTTGCCATTATCTGCCTCCCCAATGCGCAATCTCGCCAGATAAAGCATGGCATAGGGAATCTGTTCTTTAAGCAATGCCTTCTTAACATTTTGAAACTCCTTCCGGGCCGCCTGCACATTTGCTGTAAAATCCGGGTAGAATGACAAAACGTTGTTTTGGTATGTTGTTGTGCCTTTTTGTCGAGTTACTCGCAGGATGGTATCGCGATCTCTGAAGTTAAGCAGCCTGACGATTATAGGCCTCGGTGGAGCGCCAGGTGGTGGGCGCGCCGCCAGGGATCTGTGGGCCCGCTCCACAGCAAATAAAGTGGATAAGATATCAGTGCCGCAAACATCACGTAACATCGCCTCCATATAGTCTTCCAAGCGCCCCACGTTGGTAGATTCAGGAAGACCCAAAACGCGCACATTATTGCGCCTTGACTGCGCTTCAATGTCCTCATTCTTGGCCTGAATAACCGCTAGGAGTTTTGTGATATCCGAAGTCTTCGCAGCCACTTGTTGTAATCCGTCTTCCGTGTCTGTGATGCGTTGTTCTGCTTCACCTAGTCGCACTGCCTGTTTATCTAGTTTCGCAGAAAAGGGGTCCATCCTACCATTAAGGGCCTCAATCTTCCCATCTATGGCCTGGAGACTGGCTTGAATGGCGGCAAGCGCTTTCTCCAGCGCCGTGGGGGCCTGCGACGACGACTCCAGCTCTGAGTCCGACACCGCTGTTTGCACAGACTTGCCGCTTTTGTGTAGTTCAAAGGTCAGGCGCGGTTGGTTCTTTTCCGGCTTACCCATGCTGCACACCACCCTCGGTGAAGGATCAGCGCTTAGAGGCAAGACACTACCGCCGCTTGCGTCGTGTTGCGTTCACACCCAGAGTTCTGTATGTTGACTTGTAGGCAGCACAATAATCTCGTGGCCCGCAGCAGTACCCCCTCCAGTACCCTAACAGCTTCGATCCCAGGTGAGCAGTATTATGCAGCAGCAATCAGAGTACACGGCTGTGCACTATGACCAGGATGGATCCTATGCTTGAGTGTGGGCGCTCTCTTGTCCAGACTAATCCCAATGGCGCCGGGTACAGCTGGGCTAATCTGGCTGGCTACTCCATATGTCTCAGTGCTTCCAACGCCACAGCAGCATCCGGAGCACCAGCACTCGGTCCCTACGAGGAGGAGGCGAAAGGGGCACTCAGCGCTGCTGTAATGCGCTCGCAATCATCACTCTGTGTCGCAAATGTTCAGTTCGGTTAATTCGCCCGCAATGCCCCCAGCGGCGCCCCCAGCATTCATCCAGCAAAAGTTTGGGCAGTTAGTTCTCGCTCAGCCGCCAGAGCACAGGATCGGGTGTTGGCCACGAAGGGAGAGGGGGGGCGGGGGGGTCAAAAACCAGCGCCGCGTCGCGATGAGAGACTCCGGCTCCGGCCTACCACTCGGCCGTGCGGCCTACTTGGGGCCTGCGCTACGATTCAGAGCCGGCCGCTTGCGTGCCCCCAGCGGCCTGGTTCCTCCCAATGGGCTTCCCGCTCACCTCCAGCAACTGCCACCGCGTACACACTCCAACGCGCGACCAACGCAGTGGTACCGCATCGATCGGCGCAGTCTTCGCTGTGCTCCGATCCGCTCCCCGCTCTCCAGAATCGTGTACTCCGGCCGTTTGAGGGCACGGAAGTCGAGTCTCCCGAGGCTCACTCCGGCACCATTTCAGCGGGGCCGGAGATCCACTCTCGCTGTAAATCTCTCTCCAGCGTTCACACTTCGAACAAACCGCACCCTCCGGACGGTCTAAGCGTCAGCAACAGGATCCCACCGAGTCTTGCAGTGGATGGCTTGGTAGAGGCAGGATTTATGCAGGATATCGTTCGGCGGCCGGCAGAGCAACACTACAATGCGGCCATCTTGCCAAGCGCCAGGCCACGCCCCCTCCACATTATAATAATATTCTTAACGTAAACTAAATGTAACTTACCTCTAAGTGTGAGCTGCTATCTGGAAAAGAAATGCTAGCATTGTAGAAACACATCTAAATCAATACTCACTGAGCCCTGGAATCTTGACATCAAGCAGGTCAAGCAGGTCCTGCTCCTGGTCAAGAATATCTGCCCAGCATCAGCTGCTGGATGGTGCGCTGAACCTGGCTGGGGCGCCGCACGAACCGGCGCACCCTCCCCCAGCACAGTTGACACTCCCGCAGGGGGAGTATCCACAGCAAAAAAATACAACTGGCTAAAGACAATTTTGGATTTATTCATGTGGTCACTTATTGACACAGTGGTATCAGCAAATGCAAAGTCGTAGACCCCACTGCTGATCCTCCAATGTAGGAAGCTGGCTTTCTATATAGTGTACTAAAATGAAGTACACCATGCAGAGAGCCCATTGAGTCCCTTATTGGTTTTCAGATGCAAAAGTAGATAATACTAACCCTCTATTTGTGGTAGTGTGGGCGCGCAGTTAGGTTTATCAGAGGGTAATGCTAAGCATTTGTTGTGCTCACAGAGGCAATAAATGAGACACATTCTCAAGAATAAATCCAAAACCAATATATACAAATTGTATCGATTTTTATGCAGATTTTAAGACTTTGAACTTCAAATTACAGTAAGTACTTTCAAACTTATGATTTTTAAGAGTTTACAAAATATATCACTTATGTGGGCAATTACGCACCATTGAAGTCAATAGGGAAAAGCAGAAAAATGCATATAAAATCAGGCAATACTTTCAGGAAGTTCATCTTCTCATTTCAGGTCCATAGCAGGACCAGGTCCAAAGTCCCAGCAGCAGAAGATCAGGAGAGTCCCGGATTCGGCCAGGAGCAGGGTGCTGAGCGTGATCATAGCTGGCATGCTATGACGAAGGGGGACATCTAGAACGACGCTGCACAGGAGGACTTAAAGGTAAGTCCGGTGGGTCCTACCATCGGGAGGAGGTCATAAGGGTCTCAGAACCATGGGAGCACTGCTGAGTCGTTGTTACCAGGGCTGGTCGAGTTGGGTGCAGTGCAGTTCGGTCAGCAGTGTGCCGTGTGTCGAGAGGTCCTTGTGGTCAGGAGCAGGCAACTTGTAGAGACGATTTCGGGAAAGCTGGGCCACTCACAATGTGGGTCTCAGGGTTCTTTACGTCTCTTGACTGGTGCTTGGTTCTGGGGTAGTTGGAGTCCAGCACGGACTCTTCATCTCGCTGTTTGCTGAAGGGGGTCCGTTACCCCGGGTATTGGTACGGTGAGACTCTGGTAGGTCCTGGTGTCCACAAGCATGGTGGGGAGACAGATCTGACCCTCCGAAGCTGATGTACCTCTTCTGGTTCAGGTGCTGGATCGGGGTCTCCGGGGAGCTGTAAGTCAACATACCAGACTCAGCGGGACCGGTGCCTGTGGTGTGCAGGGGAGTGACACCTTCACTTCAAGGGAAGTTCTTGGTGCTTTCTTGAAGGCTGGTGGAGCTCCGGGGTTTTTGAAGTCTTCACAGGTTTAGTACGAGACTGCACAACCACGATTGTTGAGTCCTTGAGGCAGCAGGCAGGGTTTGACGCCCATTTTCTCTGCAGCAGGACTTCAGTTCTCGGGCAGCAGCTCTTCTTTGTCTGTGTCTTCTTGTCCATTGAATCTAAGGTTCAAGGTCCAGGGATGCCACCTAAATACTAAATTTAGGGGTGTTAAAGGGCTAGACAGGTAGTTGCCAATGGGATACCTACCTTTAGGGTGTCGACTCTACACCCTCTAAGTGACCACTTCCTGTGGGAAGGGGCACTACCCTAGCCCTGATAGGTTGGTTTCCCACTATCCCAAGATGGTGGATTTTCAGGAGAGGGGTTCACATCGCTTGCCACACTTAGGGGTGGTGCTGGCTGAAAGTAGTCACTCCTTCTCATTTAACAAATTTTCCTGCCTGTCCTCCCGCCAAATGTAGAGTAGGACAGGGGGGTTTGCATCCCCCACTACCTGGGGAAGCCGGGGCAACACTTCAAGGGCGGCATTGCCTTTGAAGCTTCCCACTCTGGAAGACTATTCTGGCCTGGAGGAGGTGTGAAGCGCCTCCGCCCAGAGCAGGCTTTATTTCTGGTCTTTGAGAGCGTGGGCTCTCACCCTATGAGGTCAGAAACATCTCTGGTGGGGGCAGGCTGACTATGACTAGTTAGAAACCACACTAGTGATTGGTAGGTTTTCAGGGGACCCTCTAAAGGGTCTCCTGTGTGCATTTATTAATAAATCCAACACTGGCATCAGTGAGGATTTATTAGGACAAGATGTTTTGTACCAAACATTTTAGGGTACAGTGAAGCAATCATGGAGCTAGGAAACTCGTAATGACAAGTATCCAGCCCATGTACTCTCTATGGCTTCCATGTGCACTTACAATATCCAGGAATGTCTCAGTTATTGCAGACTCACATCTACTCATGCAGATATGTCCACACATGGGATATAGTGACCCTGCCTTCAGGGGGTGACTTACTTATATCTCATGCAGTGTATGAGGGCATGGCACACCATCTCAACTCATTTGTTTTGTCTGCACCAAGACATGCAGCCTGCAATGGCAGTTTGCATGGTCTTGGTGAGGAGTCTCTGGGGTGTCACAATTTGTGCTGCAGCTCCAGTGGACCCTCTTCGTACCCATGCCCTAGGTACCAGGGGAACCATTTATTGGGGACTTACAGTGGTGGCTGAAGTTGTGCCAATCGTGGTACTGTTTTGGGAAAGAGATCTGGCACTGGGAACCTGGTTAGCAGGGACACAGTGCACTTACAGTTCAAAATCACACTAGGCATCAAGCATAAAGTGGGGGCTCACCATGTCAAAAGAGGCACTTTCCTACAGAGGGCCACAGTAATTTGTAGATGCGTTCACCACAGGGGTTGATTGATTTAAGGTGGCGCTTTGTTTCTGATTGATTCCTTGTTTCTGATTGGTATTTATAGACTCAACAGGTTTAACATTAGCCAGATTTAAGGGTGGGGCACTTTTATTGGGCAAGACCCTGCTCATATAATCCAGGGCCTGCGGTCGAGGACCCTAGGTATCCACGTCCACATTGGCTTCCTCCCCCATCTGGCTTGGTGGAACTTGTGGAACTGGGTGCGGATCATGTGTAACACTGCCTTTGGTAGGGTCAAGAGAAAGCCTTCTTTCGACATTAAGAATTTCCTTGTTCAGGGCACCCACTTCCTTTTCAATGTAACCATAAAGTGTGCTGATTTGTTTCTTTGAGGAGGTGTCAGCCATATTGGAATCCAATTTATGCTCCACCATTCCTCCAGCCCTTCAAGAAGCGCAGTAAGGTGGGTAGGTGGGCTTAAAGGTGTGACATACTCAATAATGGTCTGGCTAGCTACAGCTAAGGTAAAACAAGGGCATAAAAGAGCACAAGTTAGACAGATGCCTTGAGTCTTAAAGCCAGGGGGAACAGCCTGCCCAAGCCTATTCCGAGCTCCGATAGAGCAACAGCCCTACACTTTGTCCCAATGGGCAAGCTGCGAGAGTGCGCTTATATGGCTGCCCCGAGAAATGTCGCAAGATGACAGAGTTGGTATAGGCCACTAAAGTGTGACTCCCGTGCCTGAGAACAATGGTGGCCATGCACACAGACAACAGAAGATCGTGAGTACCACACTCTGCCAAGCACCCGGCGATCCCGTTTCTTGGCTCAACATATATGAGGCAATCCCAATGGGCAAACCAGACAGGCATCAGTCAGAGAATGAGTGGCCTTACTACCAAATATAGTCTGGTGCTCTTACAGTGGTAGCAATGGATGTCCCACTTCTGGGTGATGATGGGCGCAGGACGGGCCCACCGCAGATCACAGGGTGCTTTATAGCGCTGGTGGCAGTGGGAAACTGCAATTCTTGGCCCTTCCTCCTTGGGCTTGGTATCCTGGGACTTGGAGTCCCACCAATGTAGAGGCAACAACTAGGTACCACGTCTGAGTGTAGTTTGGTACTTTTTGGAATTTGCAAATTCCAATAGGAATCCACAAGCAAAGCTGCCTCTGGTGCAGGGTTCAATATGAATGCCTTTTGAATTCACATGATATCCAAGTTAAAAATCAATTTGCATTGTATGAAGCTCTGTTCGGTGGAAAACGATGCACAGTGGAAATGGTTTCTGCTGTATAAATGCAGATTGATTTTTATTTATTTTTTCTCCATAGTAAAAATACATTTTCCTATGAAGAAACCTCTTTCCCTATACCCGAACCAAATTTGGTAGAAATCCATTCCCCTTCCCTCTATGGAAAGGGATTTATGGCAGCAATTGGCTGTAGTTAAAATACATACCTTAGCAATCTGGGAAAGGGAATGATAGAAGTTTGTGAATGCACACAAATGTACCAGTTTGTGAGCCTTCAGAAACTTCCAAGGCAAACCATGCCTTAGAGTGCACAAGATTGCCCATATTCTGAACCTTCAGTGAGATGTACGGGTTCAAAGAACTCCGTACTTGGGCAGGGTTTTGGGCATCATCTACAAATGGACTTACCCCAGCTAATAATTCCTCTGCTAAATGCAGTCAGACATATTTGTGGTAAATTTGCTCATGAAATTATGTTTACGACTGAATTTACCAGTGTGAGTAAGGCCCCATGGTCCATATCAATTATTACAGGTAGACATAACTACTATTGTTGTTTTAAGTCTTTTTTCTTCCACCTGTGATTTATCAACATATTTCTCATTGAGATATACACTGGAGAATCATTAAATCACGACACTTACTGGTATAAATAATTTAGGTTCCCAGTGCTGTTCTGCATTTTGTGGCACTACAGTCAACGAAATGAATAATATTTCTTAGCATATCACGTCAGCATGTCAGCACCTTAATTAATATATAGGTACTATCTAAAATAAACATTTATTTGTGTTGAGTTATAGTATTAATAATACCATTATTATTGAAAATTAGCAATGTCAATAAAATTTAAGGTAATGCTACAACACTTCCAGATCACATGCCATCCCTTCCTGTGATGCCATGGAGGTCACAAAAGGGTGATGTCACTTCTGCTACCCCAGGCATTTTGGAGAATCGATGCTCATGGTGGCAGGGTTCAGATGGAGCATTGTGTGCTCTGTCTGTGCCATAGGAGGGTCTGGCTGCACTTTTGTAAGTGGAATTCTATCCCACAAAATTTATGGTATATCTGAATAGGTCCAGAAATGGATAATATGGAGAGTCACCAGGTGGGGGAAAGAGACAGTCCTCAATCAAAAACAGCATTGTAGCATCTGTTGAAAAGGCAGCAGTCAGTTGTCTGCTTTCGAACCACGAAAGTCGGCTTCAAAATAGCTAGCATAGGTTCTATTCAAATATACCACACATTCTCATGTGGCTGTCAAACTTAGCCCAATGCAAATCCAAGCAAGTAGACAACTAACATGGCTCGCTGCTTTCCCACTTGTTCGATTGTCCCGATGATGACCCATTAACTAAGCAGAGTTGAAACGTTGTTGACGCATGTGGCTAATGGAATTTGTTTTTGGGTTCCTTCATCACAGTGACCTACGATGATTCAAATAATCAAGGGGCATATCAACAAGGCGGCGATAAACAATTATCGCTGCTTTTGCGGCCGTTTTCTGCCGAAAAGCGGCGATAATTATATCGCCTTATCAGCAAAGACACGCTATCGCGTGTTTTGCTGATTTTGCTCCTGTTTCCAGCACGCCTGACTTCGCATCGATAATGAGATGCAAAGTAGGCGTGTCTGTGGAAACAACATGGGTAAATATCGCGAAGGCAGCTTCGCGATATTTACAATGCGGGGAAGCGATTATTTTAATCGCGTTAAGTATGCCTTAACGCAGGAATTTAACGTCTGTTAAATTCCTGACTAAGGCATACTTAACATGGGGGGGTGGATTCTGTGGCTAAGACCACAGGTCCTATCATCTAGGATATCGCCGTTTTCCCATGGAAAACGGCGATATCCACGCTATCTCTGACATTTTTATCGCCTCGGCGATGGGCGTTGTTAATAACGCGCTAACCGGGCGATAAATTCCAGAGATAGCCGGCGATAAATATGCAAGCGCTAAGCACGCTTTCCGATATTTATCGCCGGCCCTTGATAATATGCCCCCAAGTCACTAAAAACATGATTGTATTGTTCCTTTGCCATATTGGTTTAATACACACTGCATCATGTTCTGTATAGTCATCACTGTGTGAGCACATATGAGCTTCAAGCACTTTACTTTTAAGGAGCGAAAATATCACACACTTGCAAAGTTATATGTTGTTTTCCATTTTGTATATTCATTGAATGTTACAAAGATAAATGTATTTGTCTGCTATTTTACCACATGGACTCTCTGTTTTAATTGTATAAAACCCCCTGAGCCATCGTTGAAGCAGTGTTCATGGCGTGAGCTGGGAAGGCGAAGCCTGATCCTTGGGAGGCCCGCGAAGAACGGCTCCTGAGGGCGGGGACTCCAAGAGCAGCAAAAAATGCCTGCGAAAAAGAGCCTGGCACCCAGGAAGAAGGGGGCAGGCGATTAGTCAGCGGGGTTTGAACCCACCAATCAACCAAGGGGCGTGGCGAAGGCAAAGAGGGATAAGGAAGGGGGCAAGGTCAAGAAGGCCATATCTTGACCGCCCAACGTTGGCCCACCCACCCACGCCGAAGAGCAGGCGTCGCAGCCGCAAGTTTGGGGAAAGGGCAAGTGGAAACAGCACAAAGTAGACAGACAAGAAAGCACATTAGCCCAGGTTGATAAGCCATGAAAACAATGTCCTTGGGATGTCTTTCAGCAGGGGCACAGGGGGAGCAGTAGATGGATTAGCTTGGGGTCAGCAGCAGGCTGTCACAGCACTTGCAGCCCGGGTCGGGCCTGATGGGCACCCACTCAAATTACTGGTAGGAAGGGTAGCCTAGAGGCCACATGCACTAGACACCGATGGAGGGGGCCGTCACACAGGGGCATGTGCTGGAAGTGCTGTAAGGAGTGTAAAGACGATTGCATCAGAGTGTGATAATTTTATAGATGTGATGCAGTGTTGAAATCATGGAGCATACGAATGACCATGGAAAATGTGATGTTTATGTTTCATGCTTTCAAATAAACTGCGAGTTATATAACAATGGGGTAACCCGTAAGACCACTGGACCCGGGTACAATGTGGTACACAAATTTTGTCACAGTGGTGCGCAATTTACACAATAGTATCAACTGTAGCAGATTTAAGCTGAAGAGTTTGAATAAAGTAAACATCACCGTGTAGGATCAAAAATGATTGTGATTTTATTTCATCACATGATTAATAGCACAAGAATAAATCCAGTTAGTAAGACAACACATGTCCAAACTTAACATAAAATTGGTGCAAGAGAAAGGGGGTGACAAGTGTATAGGGATGAGGGAAGGGAAGGTAGTGTACATTACATACATCAAAAGTAACTACGTTTAACCTATCCGGCCAAAACACTGGCCTTGGCCCATATGGCAAATCATAACATATTAATACAGGTACAGATGAGCATTCTCTGTTGCCTATGTTTGACACAATGACACAACTGTCGACGTTTCGACCCCAGTGAGCATAGAGGTGATTTGCACCTTATCGGGGAGTCTTCATCAGGACCGAGGGGGACTTGTGAGGGGGAGGCACCAATGTGGAACAGCAAGAAGGATCAGGCTGTTGATCGATAGGTGGGCCCAAGAGCTCTATGAAAACTTGAAGTGAATTCCGTGATTGGAAAAAGTCATTGGAATGGCGGTTGATTAGTAACCTAAAGGCGGCTCCGTATTGAATCCGGACTGGCCAGTTACTTTTGATGTATGTAATGTACTCTACCTTCCCTTCCTCATCCCTATACACCTGTCACCCCCTTTCTCTTGCACCAATTTTATGTTAAGTTTGGACATGTGTTGTCTTATTAACTGGATTTATTCTTGTGCTATTAATCATGTGATGAAATAAAATCACAATCATTTTTGATCCTACACGGTGATGTTTACTTTATTCAAACTCTTCAGCTTAAATCTGCTACAGTTGATACTATTGTGTAAATTGTGCACCACTGTGACAAAATTTGTGTACCACTTCAAATAAACTGCAGCTGTTATGCACCAGCTAAGACTCCGACTCTGATTACCCGGTAGAGTAGCTATGGTTGCACGAAGAAGGCCACGGGCGAAGAGGGGTCTGAGAGGGGTTTATACCCATCTGTTAGAAAAAGCTGGGCTTTGAACAGTTTTCTAAGGTGGAGATGACTCGATGCCAGGCAGAATTCCACTGGATAGTAAGCACAGAGAACCAGCTGTCACCCCTATGTTGGTAAGTGAAACAAAAAACAATAAGGAAGACCTTGTTCACTGACTACAGATTATGACCAGAAATGTATTTTTGTGATTTTCTTTGAAAAGCTGTGGCAGGTTCTTGGGTAGGGAAAACACTGAAGTAAAATTGCTAAGTTCTAGACTTCAAGCTTTAGGCTTCTACTGGAGTGAGCTGGTATGACAAAACCTCATAGGATAACACTGGAAATAGATTTCCATGTTCCTTGTTTTTGCCGCCAAATGCTTACACACTATAATAGATTTTGGGTTGTATTTTGGCCCTAAATCGTAATATGACCCCCAACTTCTTTTTATGTAGAATAGTTTTGATTACCCTGCAGAGACGTTTTAAGGTATGGGCAAAATGGGCTATTCCCCAGGGCCACCATCTTTCAAGGACCCACTGGGAAAGAGTACTATCTCTTTCTCTATCTCACCTGTGTATATTTCTACATCTCAAACTCTGTCCTTCTCTTTGCCTTCCTCTCCCTATTACTCTGTTTGTTATGTTATGTTATGTTAGAGAGTATTTATAGAGTGCAGCTTTCACTCCGAGGAGTATCATGGCGCTATAGTCGATTGAGTTGCGGGCGAAACATAACAAAGATGAGAACTGGACTAAGAGGGGTTAGATTAGTGCTTTGCATAGTACATCTGGAGCAGTAACAATCCAGGTTTTCAGGGACTTCCTAAAGAGGGTTTGTCTGCCTAGTGTCATCTTGACAATTTTTAGGGTACCCAGAAAGACATATTTCAATTGCTTTTGCATCATGGGGGATGAATTAGAAGAAAACGTGCGATAAAATTAAAAGTTGCTCAGAATAGGGGGCCCCCAAAATATGTCGTGCTTCGTACCCCAAAATCCTTAAGGCAAGACTGTTATCCTGCTTTACCTACCAGTGTGTAACATCCTGTTGTTAAAGAAGTTATGGCATTGGATTGGCTATGTTGTGTGTTATGGACTGTGCTAAGCTGTGTCTCTGTTGGTAACTGCTACTGCCTCCAGCAGTAAGACTTGACAGCTCAAATTTGCTACTCCTGAAGAGCCAAATGGACAGCCAATTTAACTATTGAATTGGGGTGCAAAAGTATGCATCACCCCGGGATACCACCTGTAAACCAAAGTACTTCTCTAGGATGCTATGTGATATCCATGGGCTGCTCGAGTCCCTAATAAAAGGCCTTAAACACTTGCATTGTAACTGAGGTGTTTTGAGGGTGACACACTACGGTTCAGTGGTTATGCTGTGGCTGGTGACAATCTCAGGTGGCCCTCGCCATACCTTGCATTGAGGGTACATCAGTTTCCATTATAGCACTTAGAACCAGGTTGGGAGCACTGATGAGGGTGTTGTGGTGTTTATCGCTTCTGGTAAAACACGGTATCATTGGGATCAGAATTTATCCAGAGCAATAAATAGGACCTATTACACATTTCCCCCTAACAATGTGAAATAACATGCAGATTTTGATACTTTCCACAACAAAATGCCCATGTACTGGTATTTACCGGGTCTTTTTCACGCGTTTTTTTTAGGCAGGTTTGACTTGCTGAAATTTAAGAGGAGGCAACTTGGGGCACATGGACTTTATTGCACCTGGTTATTACCAGATACAGTAAACTCTTCACCTGTTGTATTAGGAACTAGATCCAAACAGAGGTTTGCATGGGGATTGCAAAAGAGCAAGACACTCATAATCGAGGCCTGATAGTGAAGAAGACAGACCAGAGGCTCAACCAAGAAGAAACCACTCACACCAGAGTTGAGAATTCATGTATTCAACCTGTTCAAGGAGCAAGGAGAAGGCTTATCTGACGTAAGCAGCAATGGACTACTCCTTTTGACTTTACTGAAGTGTTGGTCATTTAGCAATTTTCCCAATTTCCATAGAGACAAATCTGTTTACAAATCCCGGATCTAAAATCCTAGATTGCAGATGAGTGGAATGCCGAAGGGGCATATTTAGACAGCCGGATGATACAGAGGTGACTGGGAGGTCACAGGTTGGAGACCTGGTGAGATTACCCAGCATCTCATTCTTCTCACGTTGATAAAATGAGTAATGTCGTGCAGGTGTCACGTGTTGTGTTCGGTTTTGTAAATTGACAACAGTATAGTAGCAAGAGCAAGTGCTAAATAAATAAAAGCATATTATTATATGTATTACTATTAGTAGTATTAACACACAATTGGACAGTATATCTGTAAAAAAAAAAGTGGATGTGATTTGTTTTGGCCATATCTTACTGCCACACAAAGAAAAGATCTTACCAGGCTTTTGGGAGACGATTCCTTCGCATTGCTGTCAAGAATGTATCTCTCAAGAGGGTGAATGAGACTGACCTTGTTTTACAGCGAACGGCGCTGAGAAGGCTGGGACTTGTAGTTTCACATTTCTCTTTGTCAGTCTGGAATTATAGCTGCCTCGTGATGTGTGCTTTTGCTTAAGAACTTCAACTGGCTGTAAGCGGCCCTAATGATATTTATGTTAGCGAATGACGATGCTTCTGCAAGCCATGGAGGCCCATTAGGGGCAGCCTGGGGTAGTGGATGCTACTCCCACTTGTTACCCCGGGCACCGCCCTTGTTACCCTCAGGGTTCACGAAGGCAGTGGCAGAAACAGGAAGCAAACAGTGCTCTCAGAGTCCTGTTTACTTTCTGTTGTTTTAACTCCCTATCCCTTGCCTAGCACCCAGCTGCAAAATGGAGGCTGCAGAGTGGCTAAGGGTTGGGACAAAGGGTCAAACTCGGGCTGGCATCAGAGATCAACGGAAGCGTGAGATCACTTCTGCCACCACTGCCATTCTGGTGCATTGACGTCCACGCTTGATGGGACGTGTAAAATAAAAAGTTGTATTTGAAGGAAACACGGTGTTCTACGGATAATTGAAGTGCCTCATCTGTGAAGGTTGATTAGGCCGCTCTCACTTACAGGGAATTGTATCACGGCTCCCTCAAGCCTGCCGCACCTTTGAGTTATAGGGCCTTCCCGCCCATAAAAGGCACATAACGTTCACCCTTCACGAGTGAGGTGTCTCAGATTGCTACTTGTCAGGAAATGAGAGGTGTTTTAGCGTTCTGCTTCTGTAACCCTGTCCGCTGGAATGACGGCGAAATTACTTGAAAAAAGCAGGCTTGCCTTGGGTCTAGGGGGCCTGCATTGCCTTCCTCCCTTCAAGGTGTTCTGTCCCTTCCTGAGAGAAAGGGACACTTTGCAAGGTTATTACAAAACGATTGCCATTGCCCTTACTGAAGGGAAGGCAGGTGACATTAATGAATTTGTATTTATTGTTTAATTTTTATATTTACAGAGAGTGAAAGACAATTTCTACTGGAAGATCCGTACTGTGGAATGCAAATTGAGAGCATGATGGGTTGCTACATGATGAATGGTGAATAAAACCATAAACAATGACAACAAATGCGCTCAAAACCTTACAGAATAAACTTGTAAGGGAGTGCGACCGTGACATTAATATTTTGAGTGCTCCGTTATTACAACAAGTCCAGGGGAAAGGAGCAAAGCTAGGAAGTGCCCACAGTCACACAGCATGGGCAGCACATGCTTGCAGAAATGAGAGTTGAATCCAGGGCCTTAAGTGGGATGCAAAATGTATGTGTGTGGTGGGTAGGGTCTCTGACAGGGGCGTGGCCTATGTAATTAAGCACATAGCTTAAATACCTAAACTACATTTCTGTGATTACCATAGTGTGCCACCCAACTGGTATTTTGGTTCCATGCTGAGCTTTTTGTTATTGTATCCAGATATAAAAGGCGACAACTAACATACACCTAAAACCACCCAGGACAATTGGTTTTGTCTGTGGTTATTAGCTGCTTAAGATACATGAGTAACAACAGTGATTTGTTTGTAAATAATTTTGTAAATCTGTTGAAATTATTTTTTTGGAACTTCGTGTGCTCCGCAGAGCGCAGAGTGGTTAAACTCCGCAAACTCTGCAAACGCAGCAGAGTTCACTGCCCAGGCCTAATTCTGACAACTGTGTACCTCTGTCAAACTCATGTGCTTCGCAGAGGTCACGGATTGGATGACAATGAGTTTTGGTACTTCTCCAGGAATACGCTAGACGTAGGCTTTTCGGCACACTTTCTCTTCATTTAAAACCCGGTAGTTCACTCTGGCTTGAAATACTTTACGTCTACCGACAACAGGTAGCCAGCACTCTCGAACGTATTACATCTTAATTAAGAAATAGAACTCTTTAACAATTTTTTTTCAATAACATGTAAGCCTATGTGTATAATCTTGCCTTGCTTTCTAAGTAAGCCTTTAACTCCTTCCTTCTTTTTTCTTTGTCCTCTCTCACTTTCACTTTGCACTCTTATCCTTATAGAGGTACAAAAACACACCGTTGGTAGTTGTCCAGGAATACCCTATACGCCAGCTTTTCGGCACACTTTCTCTTCATTTAAAACCCGGTAGTTCCCTCTGACTTGAAATACTTTATGTCTACCGGCAACAGGTAGCCAGCACGCTACAACATCTTAATTAAGAAACAGAACTCTAACAACTTTTTTTGATAACATGTAAGCCTATATGTATAATCTTGCCTTGCATAATAAGTAAGCCTTTAACTCCTTCCTTATTTTTTCTTTGTCCTCCAAAGTAATAGACCAAACTAAGGCCTATTACCACATGTCCACTACAGGCACTAAATATAACCTTTTGACCGCATAGGTTGAGCGAATCTACTTACCTTACATAGCACATATACAGCCCCTCAATATCTGAGACTTCTGAATGCTCTGGTCCTAAAGAAAGCCATGAACAACTAAGGCTGAAACATGTTGACTGACCACACATCAGGTGCATTGGACCTATAATCATCCAATAAAACACCGCCCACTTTTTTAACCTGATCCCTCCCCAGTGAAAATAGTACCAAACTACACAGGAGAGAAGATATTTTTAATAATTTTTATTCCAACACTCTTCCCACTCACGACTGTCGCACACCAGAAAGTCTCCCTCCTGGTGGAGGATGATGAACACCTGGAGAACGGGATACTCAAGTGTCAAGACCCTATTATGAGTCATCCCACTTAATAAAATAAGCGGAGAACCAAGATATAATGGTGCCGTGACAGTGTGGCTGAGGGTCTTCATCAAAAATTTCAAAGAGACTCTGGCAAACGACCTAAGTGATTCATTCATCTTGATTATTTAAGTACTGGTTCGGGAAGCTGAATGAATCTCTGCTTCTCTCTCCCGCTTCCTGTTTTTTGGAAAATGAGTTTTGAACACCTATTTGACCTGACAGGCACTGTGAGAAACTCGCACTGCCTTCAGCCTCAGCTCTAGAGCGCCCACTCGTGGCCTTTATAAATACATGGAGGCAAGTCAGTTCAAAGAATGCACTATACTAGTGTAATATGTCACAGGAAAGAAAATACATAAACACAACACCCTGGAAATAGCTAGCACTCTTAGGGAATGCAAGATTAGGCACAAAGTGAAATATACATACGAACTAAATCGCTGACATGGATTAATTTAAGGATTTTTACATTCGTTGTTCAGAAATTGATCAGTGTTTTTTACCATTACAGTTAAAGACATGAATTTTGGGCCCAATAGGTACCCGTTTTAATGTATATTTTTAAAGAATACCGGATCTGAGACCTGGAGAAACACAGCCCACTTAAAGTCCTGCTTGAAACGATGGTTGAACAGGTGTGACCATGCTTGCTAAAAAGAAGAACGTCACTTTTACACTGGCGTTTGCTTTTTCCTCAGACAGAAGATGTTTTCATAAATGTTTTGTGGAAATAGACAAGAAATAAATATGCGTTATTTTGCAGAACACTTTGAATGCTTAGGCCTTCAGAAGTCACTCGTGCGATTTCGGGGGTAAAACTGGTTGCAATTGCTGCATTTTAAAGCACTTTGTGATAGATACATTTGTCAAAACTAAACTGACTTTAAAGCTACATTACAGGGGAGAACTGCTCTTATGAAACGTGAATCAAATGGCATTTTAATAGTGCATTGATCCTAACCCTGCCCATATCTGGATCGGAGGTACACTTATTGGGACAGGAGGGTGGAGGTACCCTCTTTTGATGCATTGCTGGGCTTCCAAGATATTCTTAATTTATGTGGTATATATGCAGATGTGCAGAGTGTAATTGCTATTATCATTGTAGAGAGTAATCATGAATCAAGACAGGCTAAGCTTGACTCGGTCATGATGCCCCTCCCCTCTCTCAACAATGGTAATAAACAGTATAATCAACTCTGCAATCTGCTTCTTTAGTTTATGCCATGATATTGTTGCAATTACGATGGATATAAAAAAACGGTATTTAAACTGATTCACAGCACAATCTCTCTACACAAACACACACACACACACACACACACGCATACACACACACACACACACACAAACACGCACACACACACACACTCTGTAAAATATTTATTACGATTGTTGGCAGTCGGTAGGGGCCATGACTCACAAGAGATGAAGTTTAGAGTGGGTCATGATGCATTTTCCCTCCCTCGACAATGGGAATAAATAGCATATTATACTCTACACGTGTATATATGGTTTCTGCCATGGTACTTTTTCATGTGTATTTCTTTTATCAAAAGATATTCAACCAAACCAATATGCATGGCTCTTAAAGTGTGCTGTAAGGAAAAATCACATTGAAGAGGCCGTGTGACCATTAAGAGAAGTTTTCTTCTGTGAAAGTAATTAGTACATGCATTAAACAGTTTATTTTCTCATGCCGATTTTGACCTGTTGTGGTAATAAACTGGAATTTGGCCTTTGCAAAGTAGTGATAAATGTGTGAATGCACATTTATTAGTATATTTGCTCTAAATATTAGGTGTTACTGAGCCATATTTATTTTCTCTGCTGTGGTATAAATACATTTGTCATGCTATGCTAGCGAAAATAAATGTAGCCCAATGAAGCATATTACTTTGCGCACGTTTATTAATAAATACATGTTCCCACGTTCATTGCTACAGGGCAAATGTCTTTTGCCATGCAATGTCTATTCTCCATCCTAACTAAGTAACTTGAAAACACATTCAATCCTACTCTTCGTAACTCCTTGTAACAAGGCAATCAATCACTGCTAATCCTCCAATAACATTCTGTTGCTATTGGAAGCTGAAATTTCCGTGACTGACACAAAAATGACTAATTGTGACAGAAACCAAAATGAATTCATGTGAGGAGGAAACATTAGCTCTGATTGATTTATCTTAATTATATAGCAGTTTGAAGAACCTGGATATGAGAACAAAAAGGAAGAAATGTGAGTGGAGAAAAGCAGAGCGCGATATAGAGCCAAAGGAAGACGTTTCACAGAGAAGGCTTCAGAATGTGAACAGTGAGTAAAACTAAACTAACCAAAACTTGAAAAAAATGGCAACAGAAATACGGTTTCTAAAATAAATCAGGCTATTCATAATGTTCACATTTTTCTGAAAGAGAGGCTCAGTGTATTAAAACAGCTGCATAAACTCCTTCCAAAGCTGTTAGATAATTAGCTTTCTCAGTTCTTTTTACCTGTCATAAGAAAAATTGATGCAGACTCACTTTATTTCTTTAAAGGGAAGTATACTTTCTGAAGTTTAGAACATCTAAAAAATAACCCCATCTTTCAACCTACAGATTTCCAAATTCTGCTCATGGTAAATTCCTGTGTTTATAACTAGTGGTTATAAACAAAGGTTCCCCAAATCCTAAGATGGTAGTCACGACCTTCCAATCACAACATGTGCTTTAGCACACAGATCTGCAAATCCATCAAAGATCCTCAGTGGATCCTCTGTGGCTTGAAATATACATACATTTTAAGCCTTCATTTCTCAAAAGCTACAGAAAGGATTCACACCAAAATAAAAAATGCACCCTTTCTGAATGAAAATCTTACTTTCTGCCAAAATTGCCAAATTTGGTGTGGTGGACTTAGTCCTGTTTTGCAGGGTCATCCCAGAACTTTTTGCCTTCCTCCTGTATTTTTTCTGACCTGGTTTTGTTGGTTTTATGACTCTGGGCACTTTAACACTGCTGTTCAGTGCTAATCAATCAATCAATCAATCTATTTGTAAAGCGCGCTACTTACCCGTGAGGGTTTCAAGGCGCTGAGGGGAGGGGGGGAGCTGCTACTGTTCGAATAGCCAGGTCTTGAGAAGTCTCCTGAAGGTCAGTAGGTCCTGTGCCTGCCGTAGGTGGAGGGGGAGGGTGTTCCATGTCTTGGCGGCTAGGTGGGAGAAGGATCTACCACCGGTGGTTGTTCTTCGGATGCGGGGAACGGTGGCGAGGGCGTGGTCGGCGGAGCGGAGGTGGCGGGTGGGGGTGTAGAAGTTGAGGCGGCAGTTGAGGTACGCTGGTCCGGTGTTGTGGAGTGCTTTGTGTGCGTGGGTGAGGAGCTTGAAGGTTATCCTCTTGTTGACGGGGAGCCAATGCAGGTCTTTCAGGCGGGGTGTGATGTGGCTGCGGCGCGGGATGTCGAGGATCAGACGAGCTGAAGCGTTCTGGATGCGTTGGAGCCGTTTGAGGAGTTTCGCCGAGGCTCCGGCGTAGAGGGCGTTTCCGTAATCCAGGCTACTGCTGACGAGAGCCTGGGTGACCGTCCTTCTAGTTTCGGTGGGGATCCACTTGTAGATCCTGCGAAGCATACGGAGGGTGTTGAAGCAGGAGGAGGAGACGGCGTTGACCTGCTTCGTCATGGTGAGGGTGGAATCGAGGATGACCCCTAGGTTGCGTGCGTGGTCGGTGGGTGTGGGGGCCGTTCCTAGCGAGGAGGGCCACCAGGAGTCATCCCAAGCCGAGGGTGGACCCGAGGATGAGGACCTCCGTTTTGTCTGAGTTCAGCTTCAGCCGGCTGTTTCTCATCCAGTCGGCGACGGCCGTCATTCCCTCGTGGAGGTTGGTTTTGGCTGTGTGAGGGTCTTTGGTGAGGGAGAGGATCAGCTGGGTGTCGTCGGCGTAGGAGATGATGTTGAGGTTGTGCAGTCGGACGATGCGGGCGAGCGGGCCATGTAGACGTTGAACAGCGTGGGGCTGAGGGATGAGCCCTGGGGTACGCCGCAGATGATCTCGGTGGCTTCGGAGCGGAAGGGAGGAAGGCGGACGCTCTGTGTTCTACCGGAGAGGAAGGAGGTGGTCCAGTCCAGGGCCTTCTCTTGAATCCCTGCGTCGTGGAGGCATGCGCGTAGGGTGAGGTGGCAGACCGTGTCGAAGGCGGCCGACAGGTCCAGGAGGATGAGGGCCGCGGTTTCACCGTTGTCTAGCAGGGTTCTGATGTCGTCGGTGGCGGCTAGGAGGGCTGTCTCGGTGCTGTGGTTGCGGCGAAATCCAGACTGGGACGAGTCCAGAATGCTGTTTTCCTCGAGGAACCTGGTAAGTTGTATGTTGACGGCCTTCTCGATGACCTTCACCGGGAATGGGAGCAGGGAGATGGGTCGGAAGTTTTTGAGGTCCTTGGGGTCAGCCGTGGGTTTCTTCAGTAGGGCGTTGATCTCGGCGTGTTTCCAGTCCTCAGGGAAGGTCGCTGTCTCGAGGGAGCTGTTGATGGCCTTCCGGAGGTGGGGTGCGATGTCGGTGCTGGCCCTGTTGAAAATGTGGTGTGGGCATGGATCTGTCGGGGATCCGGAGTGTACGGAGTTCATGATCTTGATGGTGTCGTTGATGTCTATGTTGGTCCAGGAGGTCAGGCGGTTGGTGCGAGTGGTGGTCGTGGGTGTCTCGGTGGTTGCCGGGGCGGTCGCGGTGTTGAAGCTGTCAGTGGTTGCCATGGAGATCGTGGTGTTGAAGCTGTCGTGGATGTCCGTGATCTTGCGGTGGAAGAAGGTGGCCAGTGAGTCGCATGGTTCTTGCGAGGGTGGGATGTCGTTGGCGCTGGAGTTGGGGTTGGAGAGTTCTTTCACGATGTTGAAGAGCTCTTTGCTGTTGTGTGCGTTGTTGTCTAGGCGGTCTTTGAAGGAGGCTCTCTTGGCGGATCTGATGAGGTGGTGGTGGTTGCGGGTGGCGTCCTTGTGAGCTGCGTAGCTTTCCGGGGTTCGTTCGCGGGTCCAGTTCTTCTCTAGCTTACGGCAGGTTTTCTTGGATGCCTGGAGGTCTTGGGAGAACCAGCTCGCTTTCTTCCTGGTGTGGCTGGTGGTGAGTTTCTTGAATGGGGCAAGGGCATTGGCGCAGTCTTCGATCCATTGTCTGAGGTTGTGGGCTGCGGCGTCCGGGTCGGTCGGGTCTGCGGGTGGGTTTTGGGCGAGGGTGGTGGTTAGCTGGTCATCGGTGACTTTGCTCCAGCAGCGGCGTGGCATCTGTTGGGTGAGGTGGGATGTGACGGGTTTCCGAAAGGTGAAGTGGATGCAGCGGTGGTCAGTCCAGTGGAGTTCGGTGGTGTGGTTGAAGCAGACGTGGGTGCTTGCTGAGAAGATGGGGTCCAGCGTGTGGCCGGCGGAGTGGGTGGGCGTCGTGACGAGTTGTCTGAGTCCGAGGTTGGCGAGGTTATCGATCAGGGTGGAGGAGTTGGGGTCGTTGTTGTTCTCGAGGTGAAAGTTCAGGTCCCCGAGGAGGATGTAGTCCGTGGAGGCGAGGGCGTGCATGCTGAGGAGGTCGGCGATGGAGTCGCAGAACTGTGGTCGGGGTCTGGGGGGTCTGTAAACGAGTGTTCCTCTGAGGGTGGTGTTGGGGTCGGTGTGGATCTGGAAGTGCAGGTGTTCGGCGGTGCAGAGGGTGTCAGCGTCGTTAGTCGAGATGTTGAGGGTGTTCTTGTGGATGATGGCGATTCCTCCTCCTACTCCGTTGGTGCGGTCCTTGCGGATGATCTTGTAGCCTTCCGGGATGGCTATGGCGATGTCGGGTGCTGTGGAGGGGTTCAGCCAGGTCTCGGTCAGGAAGGCGACGTCAGGGGTGTGGGTGTCCAGTAGGTCCCAGAGTTCGACGGCGTGTTTCCTGGCGGAGCGGGTGTTTAGGAGGATGCAGCGAAGGTGGTTGGATTGATTGGCGGATGGGTTGGCGGGCTGGATGCTGGTGTAGCTGCAGTTTCAGCAGGTGAAGGGTCCGTGGGTGCGTTTCGGGGCGGCCGAAACGCACTAAAGTGCATGTGCTCTCTCATGTAAACTTGAGAAGATTGGTCTACACCTGTTTGGCATATTTAATTTACCTGTAAATCCCTTGTACAGGGCCTGTAAATTAAATGCTGCTAGTGGGCTTGCAGCGCTGCTTGCACCACCGACCGAAGTAGCCTTTCAAAACTGTCTCAGGCCTCTGCCGCTGCAGGGCCTGTGCGTGCAGTTTACTGCCGCAATGATGTGGCATGTAAAGTGGTTGCCACGTCTGAAACTCCATTTTTACTACATATAACTCACCCCTAAGGTAGGCCCTAGCTAGCCCTATGGGCAGGGTGCTGTGTAGGTAAAAGGTAGGACATGTGCCTTAACTGTGTGGAATGTCCTGGTAGTGAGAAACAGCCTATTTGGTTTCTCACTGCTGTGAGGCTTCCCTCTCATAGGTTTGCATTGGGGATTCCCTGATTTGTGCTTCAGTGGTAATTCCTGATATGAGAGGGGTATGGTGGCCATGTTTGGTATGTTTAGAATAGTAGAGATAAATCCTGCTTATTGGTAAAAGCGGATTTGTCATTACTATTTTAGAAATGCCACTTTTAGAAGTGTGCATTTCTGTGTGCTTCTTTGTGTCTTTGTGCTCTGTCTGGATGTGTATTCACTGTCTGGTTTAGACTGACAGGAGAAATGGGATGTGCATTCACTCCAGACAGTCACAAGGTGGGGAGGTGTAAGTTTGTTCAGCCGTTTTGGCTGTAGCTGTGTCTGTTGTGCGAGTGTTAAGGATTGTGGTAATAACCATAACTTACAAATTTCTGTGTTTTTTGAATTTTGATTTGTAACCATAACTGCACTTTAACTGTATTTTTTAGTGAATATATTTTTAACAAATGTTAAAGTGATGTTATAGTTAGTTGTTGTAATAATATAAAAACTCATGTTTAAAAACAAAATAAAACACTGGAATTTACCAGTTATAATGTACTGAGCTAACTATAACTTGCACTGCTCATGACCTCCTATACTACATCCCTCATGACATGTTAAATGATATCCTTGATGACATCACTAATGACATCTCAAATAACTTCATTGATGACATCACTGATTACACCATAGCCATATACAGCATAGAATTATGGAGTGTACATGTGTGGGTCCATGGAATGGAAATAGCCTAAGCCCTTGAGGGAAGCAGGATTGTGCATGCTGAAAGTTATGTGGTGCACCATTTACAAGTCACTAAAGTTTGATGTGGTAAAATATTACTCCCTGTCAAACAAGATGAAGTCTGAGCACATCTAACGTGGGTTGCAGAGTTAGTTGGAAAGTTGGTTGAGGATTAAAGTCAAATCCTATTCCCAAAAATCTGTGAGCAAGACCAAATCCTCTGTTCAGAACAGATTATCTACAAGTGGATATTTGGGCATGTCCCCATATTAAATTATGGTAATACAATACAGTAGATAAATTATATGTAGCAAGGATGTTTATAAAGTGTGAATGTTTATTTCCAAATGTTTGCTGTTGATTTTGAGGCATTAGAGATTGTTGAATATTGTAGAATATAGGGGTGTCCGATTTAGAGGTAGTTTCTCTCTCACTGGTGCTGCAAGCAAGGCTGTAAGGTTGCATTTTACTGTGCTCCACCCAGGAACATGTGTAGCATACCTCACTGAACTATGAAATGTAGTCCACAGAGCTAGGAAGAAAGTGTCTTTATAGTGACAAATCTATACCTGTCAGCCTCTTGACTTAAAATTGTGGGTCATGTGAACTATTGGAGTGGGTAATCCCATTACTGTGAATAGAAAATTGTCCACACCAGTAGTGTGATGAATTTCTTCAAGGCCACAACCTTGTAGGACAATTTCACAATGATTGTGAGATATCATCAGTGATATCAACAAAGGTCATGACCTGTAAATAGCAGGGGTGCAAGTTAATGTTTGCTCAGTAATCTATAACTGATGACTTTCAGTGTTTTTTACTAGTTTGTATTTACATTATTACAACACCTAACCTTTGGTTTTTTTTGTGATCTTCTAGTGTTTTTTAAACATATGCAGAAATCTTATTGCGTTACCTAACTATAATGTCACTTTAACTTTTTTTCTGTAAAGTTTTTTTTACATATTCACCCAGCTTCCTCACTGGTCATATATTTTGACAGTGGACTGTAGAGTCTTGGACCTTGAGCCAGGCCCTGCATCCACCCCTATGTGAATGACAAACACCCCCACTGTGCATGGCCTTCAGTTGTCGGCAGCATGAACACTGCGGCCAAGCCCTGGGCCCAACGTCCCACTGGCATAAAACCCGCCACCATGCATTGCCTTTGGCCATGTGCGGCTGGCCTTACACTCAACCTCTAGTGGACCGCTAACCCCCCAATGCGCATAGCCCTGCATTCAAATCCCGCGGGTGGCCACCCCATAATGCACGGTTTGAGGCCGTTGACGGTGTGAGTCGCCATGTTCTGCAATGACAGCCATAACATTTCTGTTGCTGTTGTTGCCAGCCAATCAGATTACTTGGTCGTCCAAATGAACCAACAGGTAAAGAAAAATCCCTCTCAGTGAATTAGAGTGGTTTCTTTTTTTAATTTACACTTCTGGAGGCGTTCTGCTGTAGCAACTGTCCAGAAATCACTACTCTGGCCTTTAAATTCTCAAAAATAGCAGAATCGATGTACATCAAATCAGAAAAAGTACACTTTCCAAGTAATGATCTAGCTTTCTATCAAATTTAGTGTAATTCTCTTCAGCCATTTTTTTCTGTATTGCTTCCCCCTATGGAACAATGCGAAAATGTGTTGTGGGACCCCCCTTTTTCTCAGCCCCCGTTTAATGGATCACCCCAAAATTTTCCAGGGAATAGCTAAGGTGGAGGATCTTTTGTATTTGAAAGTTTCATAAAGATTGATCAAACTCCACTAAAATTAATTTCAAAACAAAAAAAGCTCTTTCTATGGAAACTCTGACTGAACCATAATTTCTCAGTAGCGACCTCCACTGTTCAATACACACATAGATACATATTGACTGAAAAACACAGTAAAAGTGAAGGTGAAGTATGCTTCCACAATCAAACCTAAACCTCCATGAAATTCACCAGTTGTATTCCAATCTCTGCTGTGCACTGCTTGGAAGGAGTTGGAGACAGGAGCTGTGCCTTCAATCCCATTAAGTATGGCCTTTGGCCATGTATGACAGGGTTGGATTGAGGTCCTGGCCTCCAACCATATCCTGTGCCCAACCACCCATGGATACAACCACTTGTACTTCCAGCCTGGCTGTGCACTGCCTTAGGCCATGTACAGGGGGCTCTGAATGCAGGCCTTGCATCCAACCACCCATTATTCAAAGCTATGTAGTGCAAGACCTTTAGCTGTGTGCCACAGATATTGGATGGAGGGCCTGACCTGCAGTCAGGCCTTGTGTCCAATATCCTGGATCTCTAAAGAGGCCCTGCAGCCAACCACAAAACTGGTGACTTAATCCTTATTTATTGTTTTTTAAAATTAAATGTGCAAATTTAATGTAATTCTCAATTTTATGTTCTCAACTTGTATTGATTTGCTCTCCTGGGGTGTTTGCTGTGGGGTTTTTGTACCTGAATGACTGGCTTGGGATTTCTTATCCATACTTAACCCCTTTATCCTTCAATCTTGCTTACCGTACCTTATTTTTATATTCACTCATAAATTCACTGAAATTATAAAGCCCAGGAAAATGGTGCGCTTTTCTGAATAGAAAATGGCATCTGCATGCCCTTGAATTTTTTTTAATTTGCTAGTTTATCACCCTTTAAATGTTTTTGTCTTTTGTTTGTGTTCAATCTTCCATGCCTCCAGGTATCTGTCCGTCTAACTATGGTAAAGAACTGGTCACCAGGTCTCTCCATTTCCGTGTTTATTTATTTTCCAGGAGGAAATGTTGACAGGTATTTCCAAATCCACCGTATTCAAAGTGATGGAATAAATAAATCAAGCCTTTCATAAGCAAATCACATTTCATGAAAAGCTCAAATGTGAATGACAGAATTTGTGAGTTCTAGCTTGCAAGTTTTATGTCCTAGATATATATAATAATTAACTCTTTCAATTACAGGAAGCACTTTTTCAAATGGAAATGTCTCAGAAACCTCTAAATGTATTTACGCCAAACCAACAAAAGACAATTTCTGGGTGAAGTTCTGCTTTCATGCTAATTTGGGTGTACATTTGTTCAATGTTTATTGCTGTAGCGGAGAGCAATATTTCCCATGGGGGCTAAAATGAAAATGGCTCCTTTGTGACAACCCTAGTTTTTTTTTCCTCAGTCTATATCCGTACGAATCTTGGAATGTTGAACGTTCACCTGTTTTGCTAGACCCCTGAAAATGCTTGTGGATAATTGGCAAGTGGCGCCAGAATGGTTAGCAATCTAAACAAGCATTTGCAATGCAATAGGTCTCGCATTTGCGAGAGTTAAAGCTATTGGCGTTGTAAATGAAAATGTATTTTACCTATGTTTTTTGGTCTGCAGTGTAGTGGATGTATGTGTTATGGAGTGGAATTATGTGGGTTGTATTGGAACTATTAGTTGTGGAATTGTGTGGGTTGGAATTGTGTGGTGTGAAGTGTATTTGTGTAGTGAAATTATGTGCCCTGGTGAATGGATAGGGGTGAGAGCTGCACAGAAGTGATAGAAAGGAAGATATAGAGGGCTAGGTAGTTGGTGCAGGAAGTGGTGAATGAACTGGAGATAGAGGAGTTGAAAGAGGGTTTGAAAAAGAGCCATAAAGTACTTTATCCTGGGTGCTGCGCAGGCTAGGGATTGAAGAGCTATACAATTACTACACTGGGTCATGTGGTCTGATTCAGAAATACATGCAATGATGTTATATAGTTTCTCGGTGCAAATGAACGCATCCTAGCGGGAAGTTAATGCCAAATGGAACATCCTGATGATGAGTGTGGAATCTGTATAGCTATGAGTGTGGAATCTGTATAGCTCCTTAGGTGTGCAAAAATGTAACCAGTACTTTAATAAGGTACTGTTTATTGTGAGTGGAACATAAAACTGTTTCAGAATCTCTGTTCATGTTGATTAAATGATGCGTACCAAAGTAACATTATCACTGGAATAGGTAATGCGTGCAGTGGAGTGGCTTGGAAGGATTGTGTGGTTGTGTGTAATTGGTAAAAAGAGGAGGCAGGTGTTGGTGGATGGTGTGATGCAAGTATGAAATATGCCTCTTAGCTATAACAGCTTATGTTCTGGTGTGCCATTAACTCACAGATTTTGAAAGTGTGCATCCTTGCTGTACATTCTAATGCAGACTTGAGTCTGAGTCTTTGGAGGGGACCAGGTGGGGAGAGGGACGATTATCTTTAGCTTCTATATAAATTTTGTAAGCCACACAGTCGAGCTTTTCAATGAGTCGAAACTTAATAGAAAGCAGGATAGGTGGCACACAGGTACAGATAAGTTAGAAGAGCACAGTAGGTAATTCATCCTCAACCCGGTGATGTCCCATCAACTTTTGTATCTCGCGATGCTTACCATGCGAGGGAAACTGAGAAAAAGAAAATGATCCAATAGAGGAAAAGGAGAAATAGTGCTGCACAGAAATTACAGTTTCGCCAACTGTCATCACTTATTTACATATCACAAAGTAAATATGTATTTTAACTAGTCCGGGATGGTTCTCTAGCGGCTGAGGGCAAAAGTCTGGCAGGTGAACTACCAGAACCACCCCCCCCCGCCCCCCCCCCCCAAGACGTTTTGGTAGCAAGGAGCCACAGTGATCGGCACGTGACCAGGCCATGGTCTGCCTCCAACCTGGCAAATTTATACTGAATAGATAACCTAGTCGAATAAGGGCAGAACAGGTAGGTTACAGTAACTACAAACAAGTGAAGGAAGGCATGAATAACCAGACCAGTCATAAACCTATATCCCGGGCCACTGGAATTGTGCCATTTTTGCAGTCATGGTTTTTCCGCATAATTAGGGCTTTGCCTCATTTGTCACATAGCCAGCCTTCTTCTGCATAATCTGCACATTTAAAAAAAAAAAAGTTTCTAGTTCAAACGGATCAAAAGTTGCTAAAACGTGGCAGCATGTGTTGCTGCTCAGTGAAAGACTTTTTCTAAAGGATGACTGGTTACCTTGTTGTTACTTATTGCTATATTTGGGAGTTAATCATGCAGTGGCAAGCCCTTTGCAAAGGTTAACTGGTCACCTTATAGTTGTGGATTTCTGCAGTCAGGTGTTTATCTAGTACAAAAGAGATAAAACTTTGGCACAGAAAATATTCTTGTGTGCTAAAAAAATAACATAGTTATGATGTACAAAATATGCTGCATAATTTAGTCAACCTTCCATAAAATAGCAAGCCCATATTGTAGTAGTAGTTCATAAACGGGCAGACTAAGCATGGCTCGTAGTAAAAACCTGAATCAAGGAAAACAAAACAAAAAACAAAGGCACCGGATTTTGATTCTTAAAGGTCAATAGTTTAAAAAGAAGAACTTCCGGTAGCCAAGCAAAGATAAATTCCACACTGAAAAAGAGAAGCACGCACACATTCTCTAATATTATACTCAGGTAAAGAATTACAAGAATGAGTTTTTGTGCTACCACGTGCTCCTCGTCTAAGCAGATTGATGGAGAAAGGTTTCAAAATTGAAACTTGCTTGTATGCAATCTTCCTCATAGTATTAATATATTACATTTGTACTGTCAATACTAATCCTTGCATTCACAAACACGAAAGGGATAGACGCTTGCCTATGTGTTTTACTAATGAATAACGCTTGTCCATAAACCAAGATGGCCGCTAAAAGCGCGGGACTTTATTGCGCATGTCACAACCTGATCACATGGTGTGACGTCTTTCTTTGCTTGGTGGGAAACTTCTGCTTCTGCGCAGTGTGTATTAAAATGGCCGCTAAATGTTTTCACATGCTTAAGCTTGCTCTTATGTCATTATTAAATTGTCGTTTTCTTAACGCTACTAATGCAGGATAGTATTATGATTAAATGGGAATAGAGTTAGGGAAAGTGGGTATACAGTGAAACTTTTTATTTGTGATTTTAATATTTTCTTCTTGCACTTTTAGTAATTCGTAAACTTGGGCCTGGGTTGGTGTCTTGAAACTCGAGAGACAGAGGGTTCTGCGCATGTGTCCTGTATGCCTGCCAAGTGAAGTCAACTTGGACGTCTCCCAAGGCCACGACCTATTGGCCGAAGATGATGTACCCAATGTTTCCGGGGAACAAATTGTTACTTTTCTCCTGTAAAATATATAACATTTGTCATGAGATGGGTGGGAAATAAAGCGAATGTATTAATTTGAAGGGGAGGGAACGTAAAGACAATAGGCTTTACAATTTAGGCCAAATTGACATGGTGCGAGAATCCACCTCCTGTCCCTGTCCAATCAGAAGTAGTGGTCCCATATTTTAGCAACATTAAGGGGAGGTACATGTGCGTAGAAGGGTATAATAGAATATAGTATTAGTAAATTAGTCAGAGCAGGATTCCAGAAGAGCATGCGTTCATGAAGAACAGGCGTCCATACTGCCAGAGCGCTCTCAACTCCAGACTGCCCAGCTGATCGGTTGCTGACTGAATTCCTGTCCGGAAGAGGTCCTGAGGAGGGGGCGGCGGAGTCCATTAGACGGGAGAATCGAGAGAAGTCGAGTATCAGAGAGGGGAACGGCGCAGGCGTCGTTGTAGAGAGGTCACCGGTCCTGTCCTGATCCTGGAAGAAGTCTTTGCTCTTCATCCTTCCTGGGTCCTATTTTTTCCCAACTCCTTGGCTAAGGGGCTTGGTTTTCGTATTTTAGGTAATTATACTGCAACCTTTAGTTGCGCTGCTGTCTCTATCTTCTCCTCTTCCTTAAACACCGTCATTTATTAGCAAAATAATTTCTAGGCTTTTTCTTGGGTATTTCAATCAAGTACCGTGTTTTCTGTATTTTACTCTGCCAAAACTTTAGATAAACATTTTAAAACTTCCTGACTCAGTGGTTATTTCAGGATAATGTACTATAATGAATGTCCCTCATTTTAAACTTCCCAATTAGCAAAGGATCCATTGGTAAGTTATTACTCTTCAGTCAGAAGGTAATTGGTAGCAGGGACTTTGATAAAAGAGTACATCTGACACCCAGCGTAAGTATTAGTGTAGTGTGAATGTATGGGCCCAAGTGAGTATATGGTGTATGAATGCTGTTGGCTAATATTGCGCTGGATCAGTTTTCTGGTAGCAGAGGATGGTTTTTGTTACTCTTTGTTAAATGGGTAATGAGAATTTTATTTGTATTTCTATGAACTAACATCCGCTTATTTTGAGTTTTGTTACATGTTGTCCAGAATACCCCGGGGTAAGTAAAAAGAATAGTGGGTGGCAAGTGGAAGCCATACTGCAGTGAGGTTATCTGTCAGGCAGAAATAGTACTGAGAAGTTAAGCAGGACTTCAAGTACTCGTTAGGGACTCTATGCGTGTGAGTAATAGCAAAAGGGTACGCTGATAAAAATTTGATGTTATATCACCTAGTAAGGGTAACATTGGAGAAGTAACAGGTACTTCTGGAGCTTGTGTGAAGAGTAGACGGAAGTGTTTTACTCGTAGTGTATGTATTAGTAAACGGAAAGGTTTTACTAAAGTGTGGAAGAAACTATCTTTTTCGAAATTAGTGGAAACTGGCACGATAGCGAATGTTTTATGTTGTTACTGAAATTTAATTAAGATTTATAGAGAAAATAAGTTTGCGTAAATTTTTGTAAAGGGAGGGTCAGTTGCCGGAGAGGGAGCTGCCGTCACAAAACGCCGCGCTGTGGTAGGTTGAAACAGCGGGTGTGGAAAAACCCTTGTAAAGGAGGGGTCAGTAGTCAGGAGTAGTACTGACGTCACAGGTGCCGCGCTGGGATTGGTTAAACCAGCAAGGACAGAAAAGAGCAGATTGTAAAGGAGGGGTTGACAGACAAACGTCACAAAAAGCCGCGCAAGGATTGGCTCGGAAATAAAAGATAGCAGACATTTGATTGGTCGAAAATATAGAAGCAAAATTCTTAGTGGATAAGGATTGCATGTTAAAACTTGATCCGACTTTAACAGGAAATCGTCCGGATAGGAGATTCCTAGGTTTTGCAGAATATAATTTTGTACACAGAAGATTAGATAGAATGTACGGAGAAAAGAGAAAAATGTCATTTTTACAAAAGATTAAGAATTATTTTAAAAAGGATAAACCAATCAAAACTAGAGAAGGAATTATTATTCCACCAGCTAAAACGCCAGCATCGTTTATGATGATGGAGAGAGGTTATCATACCTGTGTATGGATGGAGAATTGGATAGAATACACCAAAAATGATGGAGTATTAGCATTTCCCCAGAATGGCACGTTCAATGGGCGAATTCTTCAGAACTTGAGATTGAGGATGAATGACTTAGAACCCAGACCTAGATTAACCCAGTACGAAGCTCTAGAAGAATGGGAAACCGAGGCATTTGAGCGGGATAGATCTAGAAGTAATAGGAGTTACCCAGGATTTTACCCCAGATATTTACGTGAGTCAAGAGAGGGTCAGATGAAACAATGGAGTAGGACAATGATTACAGAGGGACTGTATCCATTATTCACAGAAGGAGAGAAATCAGGAGGGAAATGTACAGAAAAAACAAAACATTTAATGAGAAATGAGGATTCAGAAGATGAATTTATGGAAGAAATGTTAAGAAATCCCCCACCATATCAGGAATGGACAAGTGGATGCCCTCCTAGTGCACCACCACAAACTCCCATGGTACCAAAGGTCACCCCGACTAGAATACTTCATGACAAAGAAAAAGAAGCCCTAGAAAAGACCAGAACAGAATTAATACAGAAAATAACTCAGATAAAAGTACATCCTGATTCGTTGACCATACCAGTAACAATTGGTCCAGTAGTTCCATTATATGGTACTCAGGAAATTGTCCTCAACCCATACTTACACCTACTCCTGTGAGTAATCCCAGACCTGAAGCTCCAGTTATAATTGAGGATCAATTTAGTGACTGTGAATCCACAATATCACTTATGGATTTGCCTATTCGAGGTTCTGTAAATAGTACTCCAAGAAAAGATGTGCCTGGAGGTTCAAAAGATGTAAGTTTAGTAACTTCATCAGGAGCAAAAAGTGCTACGATAGTAACACCTGAAGATCTAGAAAGATGGGTACAAGGGTCAGTTAAACAGTGCACACCTCCAAAAGTACTGGATATCCATAAATTAAAAGTTGAATTCGAAGAAATAATAGCAGGAAATGTAGGAGTAGAACGCTTGAATACCTATGATGAAGAAGAATTATTATTCTTGTGCAGGAGTATCACTAGAAATGTAAAGATATTCCATAAAAAATTGTCCAACTTAGCATTACAGATGGGAATCGAAATAGGGAGATCAAAAGTATTACAGAAACCCTATAGAGCAGAATTTGCAGACAAAGATTTAGAAAATATGAATGCATCTGGAAGAAGACTACAAATAAGAGAATTAATGTTAGTTTTACAAAAATGGGGAGATCTAGATAAATGGAGATCTAGATGGGCCAAGAAAAAGGAAGAAGCACGAACAAGTAGAACAGCATCAGAATATGTGATGAAGGAAGCAGGAAAAGCAGACCAGATGTATCCAATGCGAGAAGTTGCGGGAGGAGGATATGTACATGTCCCATGGAGCAGACAGGATATTTTATCATTTACGAATGATTTTCCAAAGCTGAGAGAAAAACCAATTGAATGGTACAAGCAGGTTGAAAGGTTTGTGAAAGTGTCAAAGGTATTGTTGAAGGATTTAGATGGTTTGTTTGACATAGTGGTACCTGCCGATTTATGGACAGATTGTAAGATCACAGTCGATTGGCCTAATGATGAATATCCTAGAGATCCGAAAACAGGTGCCCCGTCAAATGATGTGATGAAAAAGTATCAACAGGTGATAACATACCTGAAAGGGAAAATACCCCGAAAGAAACAGATTGGGTGAAAATAGATCGAACAACCCAAGAAGCCAGTGAAACAGTACATTCCTATTATGAGCGTTTATTGCAAGTATTTAAACAGTATAGTGGATTCGAGGACATTGGAGACAAAAACATGAGTCAGTTTGTGTATCGGTTTGTTTACGGTCTGAAGCCAGAGATTTGCCAGATGATTAAACAACATATGCTGTGTTGGCAGGGAAAGCCCATAGATGAGATTCTGAAGTATGCAAAATATTGTGGAGACGATATTGAGGATAGACACAAGAAATTGCAGGAAAAAGTGATGTGGGCTCAGGTGAAAATGGCAGAGAAGCAGGGAATTAATTTGGAAAATCCGAGTGAAAATCAAGGAAAAGATTCTGGAACGAGTGGTGATACGGGAAATGGTGGAAAGTTTAGAGGACGAATGAGTAGAGAAGAAGCTAAAAGAAATTTCCTTGTCATGGATGTGGAAAATTGGGGCATTGGAAGGATGAATGTAAAAAGATTCGGAATAATAATGGCCCAAATCAAAACTTAAATCCACAGACGCAGAATGACTCACAACAGGGTGTAAATCCCCAGAGTCAATTACCACCTCCACCTGTTCAAGGTAATGTAAGCAGAGCAAAACATGGTACAGACATTGGATACCCAGGAGGGAGTGGTAAGAATGGTTATATGACATCACAATTTCTTTTGCAGGACAATTATTGTAAATTTGACTCATGACGGTGCCTAGGAGAGGGGAAGAAGGAGTGCATACTTGGCGCATCCTTACAGGTAGATCAGTCTGGTCCATATGTTGAAGGAAATGTGAAAGGTAATGATATTACTTTCCTTTTGGACACTGGTGCTACCAGGTCTACTGTGAGATCAGCAGACATCCCAGACCTTCCTCTCTCTGGTGAAGATATCCAAGTAGTAGGGTTAGCTAATCAAAGAATTAGAACACCTCTTACAGAACCAATGGAAGTCAAAATAGGAAACTTCAGAGAAATGCACCAATTTGTAATGTGCGATTCTAGCCCAGTAAATTTATTAGGTAGGGATTTATTGTGCAAAATGAACTGTACAATTTTCTGCACGCCGGATGGTGTGGCAGTTCAGGCACCAGATGAGGACCATGTTTATAAAATTATGGTTGCAAAACAAGGTACAGAAATAGATGAAATGTTTTCGCTGATAACAAAAGATGAGTTGCCAGAAGAATTAAAAGGTACAGTAAACTCAATAGTATGGGATTTCACCGGAAAAGAAGTAGGACTTATGGCAAAAATAGATCCAGTTCAAATTACAGTAAAAGAAGGTGCAATTTTCCCAAATACTAAACAATACAAAATGAGTGCAGAAGTAAAAGCAGGAGTCATTGAAGAAATCAATCGAATGGTAAAACAAAACATCCTAAAAGAAGTAATGAGTAGCCCATGTAATTCACCAATCATGGGACTAAAGAAACCTAGTGGAAAATATAGGATTGTTCAGGACCTGAGGAAAATAAATAAGATTGTAGAACCATGTTGTCCCATAGTACCAAATTTTGCAGTAATTCTATACCAGATCCCTTGGAATGCAGGATGGTTCACAGTAATTGATTTGTGTCAAGCATTCTTTTCAATACCATTGCATCCAGACAGCCAGTATCTTTTCTCATTTAAATTTGAAAACAAAGTCTATGTGTGGAATCGTGTTCCTCAGGGGTACACAGAAAGTCCTTCCATTTTCAATCAGATACTGAAAAAGTGCCTTGAAAAACTAGTGATGCCAGGAAGCTCAGTTTTAGTTCAATATATCGACGACTTGTTAGTAGCTTCGACTACCAGAGAAGACTGTGGGGTCGATTCCGATTCGGGCCGGAAAAAGCACTGATCGACTCGGATCCGGAAATAATACCGACCGACACGTACCCGTGGCACACGACACACCAAGTACGATGCAAGGCGCGAAAAATCCGACCGACACGTACCGAAACCAAGTCGACCGACCGAGCCGCACGGAAAACAGCAATCCGGCCGGAAAAACACGCGAATCCAACCGACCGACACGCACCCGGAACAAATCCGACCGAAACGTACACGCGAACTCCAAACCGCAAAGTACGATGCAAGGCGCGAAAACCACGAGCGAGTCGGACGGAGGACAAGCCGTACGACCGACACGCATACAAAACCGAGCCGAAGCAACACAAAACACCGCGACCGACGCGTACGCAGCATAGAAAACTGCACAAACACGGCGTGAACGAAACGGAGAACACCGTACGAGACAAATGCAGGGTCCGACTCGGTCACAAGAACGTTTCCAACATACACAAACAGCACAAAGGAAAAATCACCCAAAAAAAGGCCAAACAAGCAATTACCAAGCCAATAAATACTGGGGCGGGGGTGGGGACAGAGAACAAAGACACACCCACAACTCCACCTATATAAAGGACACAAATCACAACCATGAGCCTTTGCAAATGCCATTCCACTGCCAGCACCCAAGAGAAAGCAACCACACACCCACAGCTCATCCCTCACACAAGCCACACACCATCAGCACACCAACAAATACCTACCTCACATACACCCAGCAAAACACACACTCACACACCCTCACCTGCACACCAACACACACATCACTCACCATCACCACCCATCACCATGCCCCCCAAGAAGAATCCCAAGTTCCTAGATAGTGAATTGGAAGTCATGGTAGACGAGATCCTCATGGTGGAGCCACAGCTGTTTGGCACACTGGTCCAACAGACCCCCATGTCGCAGAAAACCAAGATGTGGGAGAGGATCATCAACAGGGTGAACGCACAATCACCATGTCGGCGCACAAAGAGCGACATCCAGAACAGGTGGTATGACGTGCGCAGGAGGGTACGGGACATGCTGAAGAAAGACTACATCAACAGCCAATACACCGACAGTGGCCCTCCTGCCAAGCCAATATACCTCAGGCCCTGGGAGGAGAAGGTGCGGGCCATCCTTCCGCCAGTGAGCGTATATGGACTAGAGGACATCCCAAAGCCTGGTGAGTACACAACAAATGTACACAATATACTGCCACAAAACACACACATCACTGTCAAGGGAGAGTCAAACCATGCACTCATAGCAATTACACAGCAACCAGAACAGAATCATCCCAAAATGTGTATGTCAGTCAGATAAACACAACACATGCCATCAAAAAAGTCACATCCAACTGTGCCAACACATGTACAAACACAACTACAACTACAGCTAGGCAGTGGCACAAATAGAACTAACAAACACATCCACACATGTAGCCACCACAACAACACCAACACACAGTGAAGACCACTCAAAGGAAGGAATTCTGTGTATGCTGGCCAAGTCAGTGTAGCCAATAGCATCATGGGAGTCGCAGTCACACATATTGCCCCCCACAACTGTCCCATCAACACCACCCTGAACCATGCTCACATCACAGGGAGTGGAGAAGGACTCACAAGATGGCTGACACTGGCTACTGCTGTGGGGAGCACAAGGCCCTGCTGCCAACTGTGCACCAACAAACAGCAGGACACCACTGACTGACATCCTGAGAGACAACTTACACTCCCTGCAATGCAAGCACGTTCCATGGTGGGATATCTGGCTAGCTGGGTGGGAAGGGGGACTTGCAGCACTGACCATAGTCACAAGCACCTCCCCTCACACACACCCCAACACAAACTCCACAGAACCCACCTGGTAGAATGCAATGCCCCCCATCCTAACACAAGATCCCACAAAGAACCACCACCCTGGGTTATGTTGTGTGAAGCACAGGGACACTCTTGGGACCTCTAGCCAAACAACTGCCAGGACAACACTCCCAGCCATCCTGTCAGCACAGCCAGCCCACCCCACAGGGAAGCAGAGTCAAAAGGAAGGAAGCATGGGCATGCTGGGAAGGGGGAGGAGGCAATAGCATGATGGGAGTCGTAGTCACAGCTCTACATCCCCCACCACATGGCCCAGCAAGCTCACACTCACGCATGCACATCCCACAGAGAGTGGAAAGGCCCATCAAAGATGTCTGACACTGTTGCTGTGTCGTGGGGAGCACAAGGGCATGCTGGGTACTGCACACCAACCAACAGCAGGACACCACTGTCAGCCATCTTGCCATTGCTCTCACACCCACACACACTGAACTCCCCACAAAAGCAAGTAAGTATGGGAATGCTGGGAAGTGGGGTGGAGGCAATAGCATGATGGGAGTCGTAGTCACACACATAGCTCACCCCCACAACTGTCCCATCAACACCACCCTGAACCATGCTCACATCACAGGAAGTGGAGAAGGACTCACAAGATGGCTGACACTGGCTACTGCTGTGGGGAGCACAAGGCCCTGCTGGCAACTGTGCACCAACAAACAGCAGGACACCACTGACTGACATCCTGAGAGACAACTTACACTCCCTGCAATGCAAGCACGTTCCATGGTGGGATATCTGGCTAGCTGGGTGGGAAGGAGGACATGCAGCACTGACCATAGTCACAAGCACCTCCCCTCACACACACCCCAACACAAACTCCACAGAACCCACCTGGTAGAATGCAATGCCCCCATCCTAACACAAGATCCCACAAAGAACCACCACCCTGGGTTATGTTGTGTGAAGCACAGGGACACTCTTGGGACTTCTAGCCAAACAACTGCCAGGACAACACTCCCAGCCATCCTGTCAGCACAGCCAGCCCACCCCACAGGGAAGCAGAGTCAAAAGGAATGAAGCATGGGCATGCTGGGAAGGGGGAGGAGGCAATAGCATGATGGGAGTCGTAGTCACAGACATAGCTCACCCCCACAACTGTCCCATCAACACCACCCTGAACCATGCTCACATCACAGGGAGTGGAGAAGGACTCACAAGATGGCTGACACTGGCTACTGCTGTGGGGAGCACAAGGCCCTGCTGGCAAATGTGCACCAACAAACAGCAGGACACCACTGAGTGACATCCTGAGAGACAACTTACACTCCCTGCAACGCAAGCACGTTCCATGGTGGGATAACTGACTGGCTGGGTGGGTGGGAAGGAGGTCCGGCTGTCAACCAAACACAACCAATGCAGACCATGTTCACACCCCAGAAAATACATAGAAATGCCCAAATAATGCAGGACAATGTGCCACACCAATATCAACCCCTGACTGTGACGACTTAGGACAATGCAATGTACAGGCCCGCACCCAGAGGCACAGTCACAACTGTCATGTGTGTCAACCATTGATGCCTGCAGAAACATAACATACATTGTTTGTGTCTCCCAAAAACAGGTGATGATGGGGACACAGCAGCAGACGCTGAGGAGTCCCAGTCCCAGGCTCAAGAGGATGCGGAGCTCACTGGCGTCGTACAGCCTCTGTCCTCCTCGGACGATGAAGACCAACCTGGCACATCCGGTGCAAGTCAACATGCAGCACCAGCAGGACCACCAGCTGCAGCACCAGCAGGACCACCAGCTGCACCCCCTGCACCCACCCCTCCAACGACTGTCACCACGAATACCATCCCTGCCGACATGGACAGAACAAGGAGCAACACCAGCACAGGGACCCTGGACCAACCTGGGGCCATGGACACCACCACCACCACCAACCCCCAAGGTGGACCAGGGTTATCTGTGCGTGCCACTGCACACACTGCACATGTCAGCAGGGGTGGTGGGAGGGGTGGGAGACAGAGGTCGCTGCTTGCAGACGTTGCTGGTGTGCATGATGACCCACAACTGGTACGCATAGCTGATGCGTACCAGTCCTGCACCGGAGACCTCAGCCAGGTAGTGGGGCTCCTCAGAGACATGAAACAGCAGCAGGCTGCCCATCATGCCCGCTTGGACTCCCACATGTCCCACGTGGAGTCACACATGTCCCGCGTGGACTCACACATGTCCCGCGTGGAGTCCAAGTGGGATGCACTGCATGAGATGACGGCGGTGCACAGGGACATTTTACAATGCCTCCGCCAGATGAACAGCAACCAGTCCACACCTCCCTGTGTGCCAACAACATCTGGTGCCGAACAAACTGCAACTGCCACAGGGAGGGAGGAGGACTCTGGCGGAGAGTCCCCTGCACCGCAGCAGCCTGTACTTGAGGGCCCCCCAAGAAGAGGGGTCGTCCGAGGAGGGAAAAGTGAGAGGCCGATGGCCAAGCGCAACTCCCAGGAAGCCTGAACCTGTTCTGGATGTTCGCCTTTGTGCACAGACTGTTCACCCTGTTGACGGCAACACTACTCCCACACATTGCATGGGGAGTACAAGTTGGACCAATGTGTCAGACAACTGTGGCCCCGATACTGGGGATCCTTTCTACCAGGACTTTCAATTCACCTAGGAACTTCGGATTGCAAGATTTATGTACAGCACTACCCATCCTATGCACTATTAACACAAATGTATCACAATAAACACACTAATACACCATACTTGCCTCTGTCGTGATTCCAACGTGGGTGCTGTTATGGGGATGATGAACTGCAAAATTACACTGTGTATGCGAACTGCAACAGCAAGGACAACACAGGCATGTGAGTACAGGCAACGTGACACACATGAGGGAGACACACCACCAGGGCTACACAACACATACACACCTAGGCCATCTGACTCATTACCTACACTGATGTTGCCAGGGAAGACGGTGCAATGCACAGACACCACACCCATTCCCAGTTGTAGTCAAGTAGCCCACAGGTGCAGTAAGCAAATGGCACTCAAATGTGTGACCACAGACAACGCACATCACAAAGTGAAGCACAGGTTTATTACACAGTTGCAACATGTCGTAACCACTACAGATGCAAGGTAATCCCACCTGGCAGCGGGCACACAGTCAACAACTGTAGACGGAAGGAAGTCCATGGGTGTGGCGCACATCACCTGTAGGGACACAACAGCTACCAGCCTGGATGTGCAATCACGTCGTCGGTGGACACAGTTGACCAAACGAATCTGAAAGTACCCTGTGAAGGACAGAAATGACACACAGTCAAAAGCAATGGAGTACAGGACAGAACAGCAAAACTCATGCACAATACATGTTACAAGATACCCACCCAGAACCAAGTTAGCATGTCAACACTGTTGGGGAGTACAGCCCACCTGTTAGCACACATCGCAACACACATCCAGTCAAGTAGCCCATGGACACACTCCAACAGCACCAGAGCACCACCCACACATCATGCCAACTCACATCATTGACATGACACCTCAGGATACTCACATTCAGCTAAAGAAGTTGGTGATGAGCTGTGTGCGGACATCACCATCATCATCATCATCATCATCGTCACTGGCATCGTGGTCCAGGCCAGGATCCTCCACAGGTGGCGGATGTTGGTCATTGTCATCCTGGATGAGAGGCAACTCCTTCCGCACTGCCAGGTTGTGGAGCATGCAGCAGACGATGATAATCTTGCACACTTTTGCAGGGGCATATGGGAGTGACCCTCCGGTCTTGTCCAGGCAGCGGAAGCGGCTCTTCAGGAGACCAAAGGTCCGCTCAATCACTCTCCTGGTCCGACCATGTGCCTCATTGTAGCGCATCTGGGCTGGTGTCACAGGGTTCCTGAGGGGTGTCAGCAACCACGGCATGTTGGGGTATCCCGAGTCACCTACGGACAGACAAGTGCACATTAGCTGACTTGGAAAAGTGGGCGGAATACTACAGATCAGATCACACACAATGGCACAAAGTCAGTACACACCGACAAGCCAGGCACGCTGGTTCTGCATCTGTGCCATCATCCTGGGGATGCGACTACTCCTCATCACAAAGGCATCGTGTGCTGAACCAGGGAAACGGGCACACACGTGTGTGATGGTCATGTCTGCAAGACACACCACCAGTGCATTGACCGAGTGGTAGTGCTTGCGGTTCCTGTAGGCCTGCTCCTGGGCCTGTGGTGGTACCAAAGCCACATGTGTCCCATCAATGGAGCCAATGACATGCGGCATCCTCCCCAGGGCATAAAAGTCACTCTTCACGTCAGTGAGTCGTCGCAGTCTAGGGAAATAGATGTACCGGTTCAGGAAGAGCAACATTGCCGCCAAAACATCGCGGAGCACACGGCTCAACATGGTCTGTGACATCCCACCAGCAATCGCCACAGTATGTTGGAAGGTACCGGTGGCAAAGAAGTGTAGGGCTGCCATCACCTTCACCTTGGGGGTCAGCGCTGTAGGATACGGCCGGCCAGGCTGCAAATGTGGGGACAACTGCACTGCCAAATCCTCAATCAGCTGCCTGGTGAAGCGGTACCGTTGGATGCTGTCCCGTTCCACCATCGTTGCCAGGTCTGGGAATGGTCGATGGACAGCAGGAGCCCTGCAGTGCAGAGGAGAAGTAAGCAAAATTGTCAGTCACCCCACATATGCGGCATTGAGAACACTCAAGATCCCAACATACATCATTATGAGGCACAACTACATGAAGTGTGCAGTTCCGGAAGGACATGTATGGTACATACATGGCCAACATCTGTCAACACGGTCCAACAGGTGGCATCAATTAGTCCCAGGTTGGCCCATTGGATATCATGAGGCCGTGTCACAGTTCCCATCTCCTGCTGCCGTGTCACAATAACCCCCACAGTGACATGTGAGGACAGATGTGCCCCAGGCACCACAGCTCAACGACAGGTACATTCCCAGGGACCCTGTATTGCCACATGGACACTGGCATTACATGGAGTATCATGTATACACCACAGCAAAACAACCATGACCCCCACAGGTAGTGGCCCCACTTGCCACGGCAGGACAGACATGGACGTCTGTGACACACACACACACAACATCAAAGTCCATGCACACACAACGTGGATGTGGAGACTGTCTCCCATTGTGCACATGTAATCAGAGACATTGTAAACACTACATGCACAAAGACTGTGGAGGACCATCACTATTGTGCCACTGGGACACCCTGGCTCAAACATACCGTCCCACATGGGACTCACGGGGTATGTGACATGACATACACATACACCACCGTGAAATGTGACCATGGCACATGCACAGATATGAACAGTTGCACATCACAGTGGTCATGTACACGTAACACCCAGGATCCTGTCCCCATGAACACGTGCACAGCCTGGGGGTGGCTGCCCACAGGTGACACCCACAGGACAACATGTACACCAACATACACACAATAGGAAATGCAGCCTTACATGCCTTATGATAAAGTTTGGACAGGCTGTCGTGATGTAGGTGTGCCCCTCACTCCCTGGGAGCCATCTGTGGCTGGCATATGTCCATCTGAGACAGGCATGCTGACATATGCCAGTCACATGTACAGTGATGCGTTGTACTGCAATGGACCGATCGGTGCCTCCGGCCGGCCCATTGCATTCAATGTGTGCGGGTACGCATTGTACCCCTGTGCGCGTTGTACTGCAATGGACCGATCGGTGCCTCTGGCCGGCCCATTGCATTCAATGTGTGCGGGTACGCGTTGTACCCCTGTACGCGTTGTACCGCAATGGACCGATCGGTGCGCACCCATTGACAATGGGCTTGCCTGGCAACGGACGCGTTTTCGAATTTCGAACGAGTCGGTTGCTGGAAAATCAGTTGGTCACACACAACAATGTTGCAAAATCATGTATGTCATGAAGTTGAAGATTTGAAGGATGCTGTGGGCGTGTTGTGGTGCTGCTATTCCATGGATTGGCCAGATTCAGAAGATGCAAACGACTTGGACCTATCACTCTGGACACAAGGGACAGTATCTGCCTCTCCAGCACATATATATTGCTGGCTGTTCCCCTGAGAGCTCACTTGCCTGCACTACATGCTCCAGGACGACATCTGCCACTGCACTGCTGCTGTCTCTGCCCCTCTGGACCCTGCAATGGCACGTACTGTGGAGAGAGCCCCAGCCTTCAGCCTTGAAGAGAACCAGGCCCGACAACCTACTTCCACAGTACAGCAAGCTGTATGGGACACCAGGGGAGCAGGTGAGTGTTCTGTGCACTGCCTTTCTGAATGTTCATTTTGTGTGACTAGCAAGGCTGGAAGTCTGCACGCCACTGGCTAGCAGGCTCACTGAGTAGTTGTCACCCCACATAGTGTATAGTGACTTGCACTGGACAGGTATGGTGCAGTGACAGTGCATTTGAACATGGTTTTACTTCCCATGCAATGATACCATGTAGTGACGTCTGGCAAACTGTCCATGGGCAGCTTTGCACTGCCTGTGTACATCATGTGCCCCTGTGATTGAGACATGTATATACAACTGTGTCATGCACGGATATGTTGCATGTGTGGTAATGGCCTTTTCACTTTGTCATCCTGACAGGTTAATGCCCATCGGAAGCAGGAGATCTGGAAGGACATCGTCCGGGCCGTCCGGTCCGTGGGGGTCTACAAGCGCCGGATCCGCAACTGCCAGAAGAGGTGGCAGGACCTTCGGGGCTGGACCCGGAGGATTGCACGGGTCCAGCTGAAGCTGTCGCCTCCTCGCAGGAGGGGCGGAACACGGACCCTGACCCCCACATGCTCCAGATCCTGGCAGTGGTATTTCCAGACCTGGATGGGCAGCTGAAGGCCAGACAGCAGCAAGGAGGGGTGAGTCAAAGACTGCACTGTGAACTCTGTATTACATGCTTTGTGCCCTCCTCTGGCCTGGTTCAACTGCCACAGTGCAGCAGTCATGTTGTCCAGGAGCCATGTCCCTCTATTGTGCACTGCCCACTGCTCGTCTGATACCCAGGTGTGGCCCTTACATTCAGGGAATTGTGTCACTTGGGACTGTGTCCTTGCAGTTTGCTTCACTAAAGGTGGGGGACAGCATCTGTTTCCCTAACTCTGTTGTGGGCATCATGGGTGGGTCCATTGTTCACACAACGCCTGTGTTTGGACATGTGATCTGCGTGTTGCTTTGATATGCGGTCCACTTGCTGAGCTGAGCCACCACATGTGCCTGGGGTATGTGGCACACGCCCATGCAGCGGGTGGGAACAATGTTTGGGCCCCAGGAGTGTGCAGATTACGTGTGTCACACATACATAGCCAGCTATCCACTGTCCAGGGCACATCCCTCATTCATGTGGAGCAGGACAGTCATGCCTACTCCAGGCCATGCAATGCACTCTGTACTCCCACTCCCGTGTATCAGCTGACACATTGTGCACAGTGATTTGACCCCTCAGGTGTCTGCCTCTGTGTCAGTGTGCTGTGGATTAGCTGCCAGGACTGCTGGGGTGTTTCTTGGTAGGGGCTCAGCATGCCCCTGGAGATGTGACCATAGGAGACGATACTTGTGTGTCACATAGGTGTTTGATCAGCTGCGCGTGCAGACTGGGGTATGCGAATGTGAAGTTCAGGCAGCTGTTCGCCATTCACAGCAAATTGTGAGGGGCTCAGGTTCAGAGGGTAGTGTCACAGGTCTCCCATATGTCCAATAGGTATGACCTGGACAGATGAGGGTTAAGATGATGTGTTGTGTGGGGGATGTACATGTGCACTTGTGCAGCTCCAGGACTTGCATTCCCCATGACCTACTATTGTGACACAGTGCATAGTGTTGTTGTCTGGCTGCCAAGTCATACATCACTGAGACAGTGATGTATGACTTAGCAGTCATGCCTCTGCCATGGCATGTGTCAACGTATTGGTGGTCCTGCAGGGGAGTGACATGTGCTACATGCACACCATTGTGGCGATGGCTATCAGGACATGGGTGCATCATGGTGTCTGTCGCTGGTATGCATCACATGCATTTCCCATTTGACTCTGGGCATCCCTTTCATCCGGAAACCTGTACTGACTCAGTGGCAAGAGCTGTGATGTGTGCATGTCCACATGCCACACCGTGTCCTCTGCACTGTCCAACTACTGTGTACTTGGTGCATGTGTCCACACTGGGGTGTTGCAATCCAACAGACACCAGACTGATGGGTGCAAGGCCATGTGGGATGTGAGTGCCATGCTTGGCATCAGACTGACAATTGGCTTCTCCTGTTCAGTTAGGGCACTTTTAGCAATGTTCAACTAATGATGCCAGGGCTTGCTCTGTAATGTGCTGTGCTCACAGTGGTTTGTGCGTTTGGTGCAGGTGACTGATGTCTGTCTGTTTCCCCATTGTTTGCAGATACATCCACGGCCACGGAAGGGGACAGCTCCACGGACCAGGAGGAGCCAGAGAGCCAGACTGGGTCAGCAGCCGAGGAGTGGTCGGAGGGACCCAGTGGCACGGAGGGCGAGGGGAGCCACACCGAGGAGTCCTCAGCACCATCCACCTCAGCTGAGGACCAGAGCAACTCGGAGGAGGACTCCCTTGTGGAGGCGGGTGTCAGCAGGCAGCACACCCCAGCTAGTGTTGCTGTCCCCGCCACCACCAGCACCACCACCGCCCTCCCATCGGCTCCCATTCCCCAGGTCCGTGGAGGCTCCCATGTTCGGGAGCGTGTCTCCTTTGGCCCAGGCACCGCACCCCCTGCCCCTGTGTCCCCTGCTGCCCTGAGTGAGGAGTCTGTGTACCTCCTTCGCCAGCTCCATGTAGGGCAGACAGCCATGCTGAGTGTCCTCCATGCGCACACCGCACTGTTGACTCAGCTGGTGTCGTTCATGGAGGGCATCTCATCGGGCATGTCTGACCTACAGAGGGGCAACAGGTCCATGGACTCCTCCCTGACGGCAGCAGTGTCCCTCCTCAGACAGTCCCTCACCCCTCCTGCCTCTGCTCCATCCACACTCCCCAGCACCTTACCCGTCCCAAGCACACACACACCGGCACAGGCACACACCAGCACACACACGTCCAGCACACAGACACACACGCCACAAACTAAACGCACCCGCACGCACAGTCAGGGGACTGAAACCAGACTCACAGGGGATGGGGCCCTGGTACACACACACGCATCCACGGGCACTGCGCAGTCCTCAGTTGCCTCTCCCTCCAAAGCACCCTCCCTTGCCTCACCTGCAACCCCAAAGACCCAGCGCCTCTTCCTCAGTGACCTCGGCCTCTTCCCCTCCGATCCAGCTGCCCCAGCATCCAGGGGAAGAGGAAGCCCCCCACACGGAGCAGAGTGCCCCTCGCCCCAGGACACCCTCCCCCAGGCGCAGACAGACTGAGGCCCCCACCCGCAAGTCCCCCGGAGTGCTAAGAGCAAGACCCCGCCGCCGCCCTGCAGCTCAAGCACCAGGTCTCCTTCCTCCATCCCTCAGGCCCCCACTCCACAGGTGCCCCCACCACACCCTGCTCCAGGTTCCCCCACCCACAGATATACCATCCCCAAGAGGCTCCGGCCTTCTCCCCCTGCCACTTGCTCTCCCGGCACCACACCCCCCGCTGCGCTTGTCTGTGCCACTGATGTGGTGAGGGTGTCCTCCCCCTCTGTCCAGCCCACCTTGCTTTTCCCCATTCTCCTCCCCTGGTGGTAGGCACTGCAGTGGAGTCCACTACCACCCTGTCTGACTTGGGCACTGCAGTGGCGGACCTGTCCACTCCATCTGCAGGGTCCACTGCAGTCGTGCCGGCACCCACAACATCTGAGCCATGCCCCCAGTTGTGCCGGCACACACCATGTCAGACACCTCCACTGCAGTTGTCAGTGGCTCTCCAGCACCCACCACCCCTTCCCTGCTTCCTCCTGGTGAGCCCTGATCCTGTCCCTGCGGTGCCTGGCCTACCCCCGGTTGCCCCTCCTAGTGGATTGTCCCTGGTTTTGTGCAGGCATGTGTAGGGTGGCATCTGCCACTGTCACCCACTTGTGACTTTGTTGATGGACTGGCCATTGGCCTTTGTTTATGTTCTACCGGACTTCTACTTTTAATGCCACATATGCTGAATAAAGCAACTTTCTGTTCTCTAGTGCTTTTGCTTCTGATGTACATGATGTTGATGATGCTAACCATGCCCTTGCTGCAGTGATGGTGATATTTGGTCTCATGATAATGAAGTGTTACTGTGCAGGAACCCATGTGGTCCAGGGGGAATGTGTCCTATCCTGTGGTGTATCCATGTCATCCATAGCAGCATCTGAGGGTGTCATGTGTTCAGTATTTGGCAATGGGATTTCCTACTTAGATTGGCTATTTCACATCTGTGGCTTCCACCCCTGCACATCTGTTGTGCCTGCCATTGTTCAATTTGTCTACTTCCCTGACCGTGTGGCCATCTCCACTGGACATGCAGGTTTGGGCATCAATGGGGAAGGACTCATCTGTGTTGTCAGTGCAACATTGCTATACAAGTGTGTTGGATCTGTGCTGATGATTCCGTTGGCACTTCCATGACCAGGCTGATGTGACGGGAGCCCTCATTTGGTGCTAATTGTTGATTGTGTGACCAAGTGCTCAGCTGACATGGTGGGGCCCTACTGAGGCAACATATGGCACAGCTTTCCTCACACAGGAGTGGAGTCCCCTCATGGCAGTGTGTACTCCTGTGACATTGCCTGCGCCCAAGGTGTGTGTTGTATGTGCATGTCTGTGTGTTCACTTCCGTTTAGCTGTGCATGCTGTGATCCCTAGTGTTGTACCTGTTTGTGATGCTAGCTGAGTTGAGCTATGTTCCCCCAAAGTCTTCTCCCTGGGTTCTCTGTGATGTGGGTGCATGGCACATTACTGGTCATCAGGGTGTCACCCATAGGTGTGCTTGCTGTCAGGGCTGAGTTTGTGTGCAGACGCAGATGGGTCACAGTCAGGTTTCCCCTTGGCACTTGTTGTTTGCCCCTGTCATGTGATTTCCAGTTTGTGTTATCTTTCAGTGATTGTGACACGTTGTGTGTGTGACTGCTGGCACTCCTCAGGGTCCGGGCTGCAATGTTGGTTGTTGTCTATGTGTGTTCTTTGTGGGTGACCTTGGCTTCTTCATTGGTGTGTGACTGTGGCTGTGATCCCAATGGTTGGTGTGATATTGCCGTCATGTCCATGTACGGCGTAGTGTGCAGTGTGTCAGACATTCAGGAGTCTTGTTGAGTGGCCATGTGTGATGTGTTTCTGCACCTTGGTTCCCACCCACCACCCTGGAATAGTCATAGGTGCATGTGCAATGTCACCAGTGCATGTGTGCTTCACTGCTGCACATTGTTGGAGGTCGAGGGTGTGGTGTTGAGTGTGTGCAGATGAGAGTTGTTGCCCGGCTAGGCCCCTGCCTCCATGTTGGCCTTGGCTTACTGGCCATGCTGTTTGATTTGTGCTTGTGTAGGTGTGATGGTAGTTAGTTGCTCAGTACACATGACTGTGGTTCACAGTGTGAACCACATTTGGCTTTGTCATCACAGTGGGATTGTAATGCAGCCCAGGGTCACCACATTGTGGGGGCCCTGGGGGTGGTGCTGTGGTGTGTCTGTGTCATGCTGTGTCAGTTGCTGTCCCTACGTGCCTGTGTGACATGTGTGATTTGTGCTCCCTCTCATCTGACAATGCCTGCTTGCCCACATAGGGGATTTGGATCCATGAGTTACCTTTGTGTGGCACTGTATGCACATCTGTATGATTGGTATTCAGGTCTCCTCATGTGTTGTGTGGTTGCCTGGGGACACTGACACCCCCCTCACCTGTTGTGTATGATGTGCAGTGTGGGTCTGCCTGTTTGTGTTTGTGCATCTGCACCACTGCATTGGCATATCTTGGGTGTGCCATTGGCTGTATGTAGTTTGGTGGGTTTCCCCTGCTGTCCCTGGGACTCCTAGGTCATCGGTCAGCACAATGATCATGGTTTGTGTGTCCCATTGCTGCCATGGTATGGTATCTGTTCACCTCACATCTGCAGTCTCCACAGGGTATCTGCATGTGTGTGCCCATTGCTGCAAATATGTGGCTCTGCATTCTGATGGTCACTTCTGTCATTGTGTCATTGATGATTGTTGACGGTGTCAGCCCCCATGGGTGTTGTTTGTCTGCACATGGCCAAAGTTATGTCTTATTTGCACTGCAGGATTTGGCTCCCCCAATTTATGTTGCAATGGGACACATACACTACTTTGCCACTGATGTGTTTGTTGTTCTGTGACCAGGAATCATCCATGCAGTTTGGCAGTTGCACCTCTTTCTTTGTCAACACTTACCTTTTGGTCACTGTGATGATGGGGGTTTGGACCCCATTGCCACAATGTTCAAAATGTGCTTCAGCTATGGACCCCACACTTACATTTTGGTCACTGTGATGATGGGGGTTTGGACCCCATTGCCACATTGTTCAAAGTGTGCTTCAGCTATGGACCCCACACTTACATTTTGGTCACTGTGATGATGGGGGTTTGGACCCCATTGCCACAATGTTCAAAATGTGCTTCAGCTATGGACCCCACACTTACCTTTTGGTCACTGTGATGATGGGGGTTTGGACCCCATTGCCACAATGTTCGAAATGTGCTTTAGCTATGGACCCCACACTTACATTTTGGTCACTGTGATGATGGGGGTTTGGACCCCATTGCCACAATGTTCAAAATGTGCTTCAGCTATGGACCCCACACTTACCTTTTGGTCACTGTGATGATGGGGGTTTGGACCCCATTGCCACAATGTTCAAAATGTGCTTCAGCTATGGACCCCACACTTACCTTTTGGTCACTGTGATGATGGGGGTTTGGACCCCATTGCCACAATGTTCAAAATGTGCTTCAGCTTTGGACCCCACACTTACATTTTGGTCACTGTGATGATGGGGGTTTGGACCCCATTGCCACAATGGTCATGGCCTGCTTGCATTGTGGGTGCCACACACATATATGTGTGGCACATGTGCTAGGGGGTCACATTGTATGTTCAAAGTCATGTTCGGTGTTGTAGGCATTTGACACAGTCTACACACGCTTGTCATGGTGTTGGGGGATGTCTTTTTCTTGCATTCCCTAGGTTGTGGTGTGCTGGTTGTGTCATGCATTGTCCATCCTATGAGTGGGGGAGGTAGTAGTGGTAGGCATCCAGCCCCCCTGGGTGAGGGTGGTAGTAGTGGTAGGCATCCTGCCCCCCTGGGTGAGGGTGGTAGTAGTGGTAGGCATCCTGCCCCCCTGGGTGAGGGTGGTAGTAGTGGTAGGCATCCTGCCCCCCTGGCTAAGGGTGGTAGTAGTGGTAGGCATCCTGCCCCCTGGGTAAGGGTGGTAGTAGTGGTAGGCATCCTGCCCCCCTGGGTGAGGGTGGTAGTAGTGGTAGGCATCCAGCCCCCCTGGGTGAGGGTGGTAGTAGTGGTAGGCATCCTGCCCCCCTGGCTAAGGGTGGTAGTAGTGGTAGGCATCCTGCCCCCCTGGGTAAGGGTGGTAGTAGTGGTAGGCATCCTGCCCCCCTGGCTAAGGGTGGTAGTAGTGGTAGGCATCCAGCCCCCCGGGTGAGGGTGGTAGTAGTGGTAGGCATCCTGCCCCCCTGGGTAAGGGTGGTAGTAGTGGTAGGCATCCTGCCCCCCTGGGTGAGGGTGGTAGTAGTGGTAGGCATCCTGCCCCCTGGCTAAGGGTGGTAGTAGTGGTAGGCATCCTGCCCCCCTGGGTGAGGGTGGTAGTAGTGGTAGGCATCCTGCCCCCCTGGCTAAGGGTGGTAGTAGTGGTAGGCATCCTGCCCCCCCTGGCTAAGGGTGGTAGTAGTGGTAGGCATCCAGCCCCCCCTGGGTAGGGGTGGTGGTGCACATTCAGGCCCCTGTGTGCATATGTGGCATTGGTGATGGGCATCCCGCCCCTATGGTGCTGCTGTTGCTGGTGTAAGTATATTCTGCATCCCTCTGTGTGTGTGTGATGTGTCGTGTACGTGTTGTATGTGTTTTGTGGTTGGTGTCTGGCTTACCTTCTGCGCCGTACGCGTCCGTGCCTGTTCCGGTAGTAAATGTAGAATATTGGTATGATCGGGATGAAGGGATTCATGGTTGGTTCGTGTCGTTCGTCCTTCTCGTTGCTTCGCGTCGTCCTCGTCGCTGCCGTGTTCGTCTCGGAGCCGTGGATCGTGTTGTGGCGCGAATCGGAGCTTATGTGCGCCTCTCCCGGATGCTTTGACGTGCCGTGCGTAGCGACGGGTTCGGCGCATACGGAAAGCGCATCGTACTCGTTCGGCCGGACGGAGCTGCATTTTCCCTTCCGTGCGACTCGATTCAGCGTTTCCGGATTCGCCTCGGTCGGGGAACAGGACCTGGTTTGGGTGAGTACGGCTCGGCCGGATTCTTTGCTGTTGTGCGCATCGTACTTGCTCGTTCGGTGTGCTGAACGGATCGGTCGGGAAACAGGCTTTCGCATGGCTTTTTTCCCGACCGAATGGTGTTGGGTACGCCTCCGACCGAGATCGGAATCGGCCCCTGTGTTGTTGATTCCATAGCATTATTAAATCTTTTGGCTGAGGAAGGGCATAAAGTCTCACCTGAAAAGTTACAGTTTTGCAGGACAGCTGTTAAATATCTGGGACACCAAATTGAGAGGGGAAAAGAAGAGTAACCTCTGAAAGAGTAGAATTAATAAAGAGAATGCAAATGCCTGTAACTCAAAGACAAGTGAGAATGTTCCTAGGAATAGTAGGATACTGTCGACAATGGATACAAAAATTTTCCATGTTGGCTAAACCCTTAATTAACATGACGAAAAAGAAAGCAAAGGACCCTGTTGAATGGGAGGATGAAAGTGTAGAAGCTTTTGTAAAATTGAGAAACGCACTTTGTTCAGCAACTGCCTTAGACATGCCTGATTATAAAAGAGAATTCGCATTATTCTGTCAAGAGAGAGAAAATTGTGCACTTTCTGTCCTAACTCAGAGACATGGACTAGACAGACGTCCTATAGCATATTTTTCTGCTACATTGGACCCAGTAGCAGCTGCGTTGCCAGGCTGCTTAAAAGCAGTAGCAGCGACTTGTTTGAGCATTGAACAAAGCGAGTCAATTGTGATGGGACATCCTGTAAAAGTGTATGTTCCACATGCAGTTGTCATTCTGTTGACAAGAACCCGAACTCAGCATCTTACTCCTAGTCGGCTGACTAAATATGAAAGGCTAATAATGGGTGCTGAAAATGTGACCATGGTAAGGTGTACAATAATAAATCCAGCAACTTTATTGCCGGACCCATATCATGAAACAAATAAAGATGACGAAGAAGATGAACATGATTGTGTACAAATTACAGAATTATGTACAAAACCACGCCCAGACATAGAGGAACAGCCTCTTAAAAAGCCAGACAGGGAGCTATTTGTCGATGGTTCATGTCAAAGACATGAAGATGGTAAACTAACTGCTGCCTATGCGGTATGTGAATTAACTGGAATAGTTGAAGCATCCTATTTACCAGGAGTCAAATCTGCACAAGTAGCTGAATTGATTGCTTTGATAAAAGCTTGCAAAATTGGGAGGAATCAGAGAGTGACCATATTTACTGATAGTCAATATGGTTAAGGGGTTGTGCATGATTTTGGCCAACTGTGGATGCAGAGGGATTTCATGACTTCTTCAGGATCCCCCATTAAAAATGGACAATTTGTAAGGGAATTGCTAGAAGCAATACAATCACCAAATGAATTGGCTGTGGTGAAATGTGCCGCACACCAGTCAGGAGATGACTGGGTGGTAGTCGGCAATAGATATGCAGACTTGGTGGCTCAACATTGTGCCAAAAGCAGAACGTCAGTCAATAAGAGGGTGGAAAGAATGGGAATCAGCTGCCAACTTATGCTGTATATGCCACCTGAAACTTGGAATGAAGTGAAGAAATTGCAAGATGAGGTTGATGAAAGTGAGAAGAATTTGTGGATCAAAGTGGGTTGCTCCCAAAGAGGAGAAGATGAAGTGTGGATCAGTGCAGATGGCAGACCAGTCATGCCAGACTGTTTACTCTCACAAATGGCTAGAATGCACCATGGAGACTCACACATAGGGAGAGATGCAATGATTAGGCTGTTCAGACAAAATTGGTACAATCCCAAATTCAGGGCTGTTGCAGAGAGTCTTTGCCAGAGATCTAACTTGCCAAATGCATAATCCAGGCAGGAAAACGATAATTGGGTTTGGGAAAATTGGAAAGGCAGAGGGCCCATTTATAAGACTCCAGTTCGACTTCATACAGTTACCACCATGCAGAGGACTAAAATATGTATTAGTCATAGTGTGTCTGTTTTCAAAGTGGGTGGAGGCTTACCCTACTAGGAGAAATGACAGTATTACAGTTGCAAAACTGTTGTTACGTGAGCTCATACCTAGGTTTGGTTTCCCAGTATCTTTGGAATCAGATAGAGGAAAACATTTTAATAGCGAAGTGATCCAGATAATCTGTGAAGCATTTCAAATCAAGCAGAAATTGCACTGTGCATATCGCCCAGAGGCTTCTGGAGTGGTTGAACAATTGAATGGCACTATAAAGTCAAGATTGGGAAAAATGTGTGCATCAACATCTTTAGAGTGGCCAGATGCATTGCCACTTGTCTTGATGGGACTCAGAAGTATACCTGACAGAACGACAGGATTGAGCCCCCACGAAATAATGATGGGAAGAGCAATGAGACAAACACATGTTCCCACAAACAAACTGGTGAATATATCTGATGATATGGTTTTGGATTATTGCAAAGGATTGGATGACCTAGTGCGTTCTGTCTCTCATCAGGTTGGAGAAGACGCAGTTTCCAGGCAGCCTGAACTAGAACATGATCTGAATCCTGGTGATTGGGTGGTAGTGAAGAATCACACCAGAGAAACGTGTCTATCACCCAGGTGGAGCAAACCTTGTCAAGTCATATTGACCACCAATACAGCAGTGAAGTGTGCAAGATTTCCTAATTGGATTCATGTAAGCCACACAAAAAGAGTACCAGAACCTGAAGAAGAGAATCCACAGACAACGCCAATCACTGAAGAAGCTGAAGGTTGCCCAGCTGAGGAATCTCAGGCTAGAGGTTCGAGAGAAGCTGACGGAGAACAACCGAGCACAAGTCAGCATTGGATACCAGTGGTAGAAGTTCCTGAAGTATACCACAGAACAAGAAGTCAAGCAAAATTGGAAGAAATTGAAGAAGATCAGATAGGTGAAGAAGAAGAAGTTCAGGATCAAGAAGAAAAGATAGTAAAAGATCCTGAACTAAATCAGATAGGGAAAGAAAATTGGACTAAAAACAGTGAAGATTTAATTGATTTTACACAGGGAAAGACAGGTTTAGAAGAATCAGGTCAGGCTGCAGAAGTTCACAGTGCAATAAGCCCTGATCAGAAGCAGTTAGATCAAGAAGAATTCACTAAAGAAAAAGGGGTAAATACAAATGAACATAAAGAAATAAAAAAGGAACAAAGCCAACATCTTGAAAGTCATTGTGGCGCTACTGAAAAGAAACCAATCAGACCTGAAAAAGAACAAACAAAAGAAACAGTAATCAAAGAAAACAAAACAGTATTGAGCAGTGAAAATAACGAGATCTTTGAAGACGTAAACAGAGAAACAGTGCCAACAAAGAAAACAAGAAAAGGAGATCATTGGCCAAGTGTCATCAAAAGAGTAAAATACCACATAACAACCAGAAGTGAAGATCCAGAACAAGTACCTGAAGTAACAAGTCAAACTGAACAAGAGAAAAAGTCAGGAAAAAGAAAAAGTAAAAGACTGAGACTTGTGAATAACAAATTCAAAGGTCCTGACTGGACTTATATCATTCTTGAAGGTTTTGAAAGCTCAGAGTCAAGTGACAGTGGTGGCGAAGGAACAAGTGCAGAACTAACATACGAAGAAGAAACAAGACCACCCTGACTAAACAAAAGAATCATCTAAAGAAAAGAAGAAGAGATAAGAAGAGCAATCTTCCTTGTCGAAAAATGCCTGATGATAGAGTTACTGGGAGACCAAAACGAAATTGTTGTAGGAGATGCTGTGCAATCTGCATATGTAGTCTAGTATTGGTGCTTATAGTATGGTTAGTCCTGATTGTAGCAATTCCTTACCTTATGATAATAGATAAGAAGATTAATAATGAAACTAAAGGGAGGACAGCAAACATGAAGGGCAATAGAGTAGAACTAATGGCAGAAGATGAGGCAGAAATTCATCATGAAATAGCTGATAACGACACTAGTTTAAATGTTTTCACAAAGTTATTGTTTCAGTATGTAGACACAATGGAAGTTAGTAATTGTTATGTCTGTATGAAGTTACCCGAATCAGTAGCAGAAGGATTAACATACCATCATTTACCACTGACATATGGCATCTCATGTAGTGTATTAACAAGTTTGTTTTATAGAACAGGTAGGCTACAGTATTATTATTCAAATTTAGATGTGATATTTTCAGAGGTTCCGATTCGCAAGAGTATGAACCCAGTGCTGACTAGTCAAAACGCACAGTTTATGGGTGAATTTTTCTTAACAATAAAATCAATAGACATAACACATGCACATAGACACAATTTAACATGTTCTTTACTAGAAGAAGAAAAGATATTTTTGAATTTTGTAGAAGATAGAAGACATGATTTTCAAAAGAAAGCTTCAGAGCATAAGGCTCAGTTGCCACCTTGGGCGGAGAAGGAAGGGAGTTATACACCTGGTAAAGCTCAAGCTGCAATGGCTCTGGATTTTGTAAAGAAAGGGAAAATTTGTCTTTATAGGTTAAAGACTGATTATAACAATGTTTTCATCGGTACCAGTGAATGTGAACACAATTTTTTAATTATTGGAGGTTGGGGACTCAAAGGAGGAACAGATTCAGTTTTTCCTGGAATCTATTATGTATGTGGGAATAAGGCTTACTTTAGGCTTCCTGCAAGGTGGTATGGAAGTTGTTATTTTGGAATCGTTTTTCCAAAGATATACCACGTAAAAAGAAACACTGGAAGCAATGAAAACAATAATGAGTTAGTACGTAGAAAAAGAGCTAGTTTTTCAGAAATTGTAGGTGATATATTTGGTGCATTGATACCTTCAGTGGGAATAATTCTGAACTCAAGGAAAATATGTAAATTGTCTACAGTGGTTGATCGTTTATCAACGGATACTGCAGGAGGTTTTCTAATGATTAATACGGAGATGGTTGCGATTAGATCTATGGTGATGCAAAATCGACTTGCTCTTGACATTCTATTGGCAAAAGAGGGAGGAGTCTGTAAATTATTGAAGACGAAACATTGTTGCACTTACATTCCTGATAAGAGTGCAGAAATTGGAACGTACATTCAGAACATAACTAAACTTGAGAAAGAACTTAAACCACTGGAAGTTGATAGTGTATGGGAAAGATTGACAAATAGTATATCGTCAATTGGAACCTGGTTTGCTAATATAGGGAAAGGACTTATAGGTCAAATATTAGTACCCTTAGCAGGGATAGCAATAATAATTTTAGCAATAACAAAATGGTGCAAATGCTGTAGAAAGAATGGGACATATAAAGTGACAGGAAAAGGAAAGAAGAGAAAACTAGATGAAATCGAACTAGAAGAATGGAGAAGTGATTTATACAAGAAATTAAAAGGAGAGTGTAAGAATAGAAAAAGTAAAATTGAGAATGAAACGAATTGCTAGAAGTTGGCATCTGATTGAGGGTAGTATTTTGATGGCTCAGAAACGCCATCAGAGAGGGGATTGACGGGTCAAGGTTTCAAAATTGAAACTTGCTTGTATGCAATCTTCCTCATAGTATTAATATATTAAATTTGTACTGTCAATACTAATCCTTGCATTCACAAACACGAAAGGGATAGACGCTTGCCTATGTGTTTTACTAATGAATAACGCTTGTCCATAAACCAAGATGGCCGCTAAAAGCGCAGGACTTTATTGCGCATGTCACAACCTGATCACATGGTGTGACGTCTTTCTTTGCTTGGTGGGAAACTTCTGCTTCTGCGCAGTGTGTATTAAAATGGCCGCTAAATGTTTTCACATGCTTAAGCTTGCTCTTATGTCATTATTAAATTGTCGTTTTCTTAACGCTACTAATGCAGGATAGTATTATGATTAAATGGGAATAGAGTTAGGGAAAGTGGGTATACAGTGAAACTTTTTATTTGTGATTTTAATATTTTCTTCTTGCACTTTTAGTAATTCGTAAACTTGGGCCTGGGTTGGTGTCTTGAAACTCGAGAGACAGAGGGTTCTGCGCATGTGTCCTGTATGCCTGCCAAGTGAAGTCAACTTGGACGTCTCCCAAGGCCACGACCTATTGGCCGAAGATGATGTACCCAATGTTTCCGGCGGAACAAATTGTTACTTTTCTCCTGTAAAATATATAACATTTGTCATGAGACGGGTGGGAAATAAAGCAAATGTATTAATTTGAAGGGGAGGGAACGTAAACACAATAGGCTTTACAATTTAGGCCAAATTGACATGGTGCGAGAATCCACCTCCTGTCCCTGTCCAATCAGAAGTAGTGGTCCCATATTTTAGCAACATTAAGGGGAGGTACATGGGCATAGAAGGGTATAATAGAATATAGTATTAGTAAATTAGTCAGAGCAGGATTCCAGAAGAGCATGCGTTCATGAAGAACAGGCGTCCATACTGCCAGAGCGCTCTCAACTCCAGACTGCCCAGCTGATCGGTTGCTGACTGAATTCCTGTCCGGAAGAGGTCCTGAGGAGGGGGCGGCGGAGTCCATTAGACGGAAGAATCGAGAGAAGTCGAGTATGAGAGTGGGGAACGGCGCAGGCGTCGTTGTAGAGAGGTCACCGGTCCTGTCCTGATCCTGGAAGAAGTCTTTGCTCTTCATCCTTCCTGGGTCCTATCTTTTCCAACTCCTTGGCTAAGGGCTTGGTTCTCGCATTTTAGGTAATTATATTGCAACCTTTAGTTGCGCTGCTGTCTCTATCTTCTCCTCTTCCTTAAACACCGTCATTTATTAGCAAAATCATTTCTATGCTTTTTCTTGGGTATTTCAATCAAGTACCGTGTTTTCTGTATTTTACTCTGCCAAAACTTTAGATAAACATTTTAAAACTTCCTGACTCAGTGGTTATTTCAGGATTATGTACTATAATGAATGTCACTCATTTTAAACTTCCCAATTAGCAAAGGATCCATTGGTAAGTTATTACTCTTCAGTCAGAAGGTAATTGGTAGCAGGGACTTTGATAAAAGAGTACATCTGACACCCAGCGTAAGTATTAGTGTAGTGTGAATGTATGGGCCCAAGTGAGTATATGGTGTATGAATGCTGTTGGCTAATATTGCGCTGGATCAAGACCATTACTAACTTGGAATGCTTTATGGCGCTCTCTGGTCGGTAGGAGAGGATGAACCGAGAATTCAGAACAGATAGGTTGTGATTAAAATCTGATTGAGACTCGTAGTGCGTTCCATCTGAGAGGCGCTCTGAGAAGCACACGTGTCCTTCTGCAATGTATTGTTTTTGGGGGGAACCGAAACAAGCTTTGGTTAGGAGAGGACCAGGAGCATTTTATGTCAAGATTTCAGCCACTGCATTCGCCGGATTAAATTAAACCAGAACATATTTTCCTACAGCACTACACGCCACTCTTCTGTCGTTTCTAGGCACAGCAAATAACCGGTGTTACCATTAGCCAAATTAAAGGGACCCATACATGATGGTAGTCACAACGATCACCGCAAAGAGGAAGGAATGGGCATAGAGAACCGGGTACGGTCACAGGACGCTGATCTTGCACCAAGACAGCAAACGTGTTTATACATTGAAAGAGGAATAAGTCACTCACAGACTTAACATATGTATACCCCTCACTAATTGCCAAGTCACCAATAATAAATGTTGAAAGGGACAAAGGCTGGGTAGCCTGCCCCCACCCACCCAGTTAAATGGCTTCCATCATCATCCACTGTGGCAGCAATAGCTGCAACGCTCGAGAATACCTGGTGCTTAAGGACGGCACATGCTCCGGTTCAAACTTTCAATTAGAGCTGCGTGTTTCTTTTTATGAAGCATCACCACAATGTTTTCCTGCCTTTCTGCACGCATTGTTCCTCCATATACTGCCCAAAGAGGAAATGAGGGCATCAGCACGATCTAGGGCTGGCTGTGCATGCAGTGACCCTATATCGTTGGTTAAATGGAGATGGGGCATTATCTCCGACCCCGTGTCGGTGAACGCAGATCTCTTTTAAAGTCTTCCCAGGGGGCCATAAGAATTGCCTGGCGCTGCGTACAGGTATACAGTACCCGCGCAGGCAATGAGACATGCTGTGCAGAGGCAGGCAGCACGCATTGCTGTGGCACAGGTAGACTTTCGAACAAAAGATCCAGAGGCACTGGCGCCGGTCTGGCTGGCTGCACACACCGTGCACATGAATACTGGGGAGGCGGGCACTACCACTGTATGCAGCGCGGGGGATGCCGTTCTGTCTCACGCCACCTCACTCTGCACACAGGGGTGGATGCTTGGTATGAGTAACAGTGACGTCGCGGCGAATTATGGGTGCATGCCAGGAGCGGCGGGTGGTGGCGTTGTACTGCCCAACGCTCCAAGGCTCTCTTATAGGCAGATGGGCTGGTCGAGAAACACCACTTCACAAGCCGGACTAACATGGCCCCATGAATCCGTGCTGTGCAGTGCTGTCTGAAAGCGTTGCTTCGGCCGCCATTTCACTCCACACTGCGAAGCTCAGCAGGCATAACAATGCCAATTGTATCTGAGCAGAAACAAAACAGTGAAACTAAAAGAAAATTACACAAACATTGGTGTTCAATTCAATATAGAATCACTTAGTAACAACCGGGTGCCTTCCCTAAACCAGGGAAATTGTGTGGTGGCCGACGCAACTGTGAAACTGAAAGCACGCATGGCGAGCTAAAAATAACAAGCATTTGCAATGCAATAGGACTCGCATTTACGCGAGACCTATTGCATTGCAAACGGGCGGGCGGGGGCAGGGGGGCGCGAAGGCACAAACAACGGGAGTGCTGGGAGGGGCGAGAAGGCACGGACTGTGGGAGGGGGGGAGAAGACACGGGGAGAAAATAGTACTCGAAGTAAAGGGGCCAGTAGCCATGTAAGGATACAAATGACGACATGGCTGTCATAGGGAGGGACTAACAGGCCTATAAACCAATGGAAGGCAGCATTTAGTAAAGGACAAAAACACAAGCCAATGAAAAAGATGGGCGGGGGAGTGGGCGTGGCTTCTCTCCCGTACTCAACTACCCCAGATCAACCCCAGAGCAGCGCTTAAGCGCTGGCTCAGGGCTCGACCTAAAAATACATTTCAAATGAATGTTCAAAGTAACCTTAACTACTATGCTGTTGCAACGTTTACTATATGTAAGAGCACTTTAGCTAAAAATGAACATGGGCCAGGTTGCTCTATATGTTTTTTATATTTCAGAAACAAATTCCCAGGAGTTTGCTTCTGAAAAAAAATGAAATATTCCTGATGCTCAGGAAGTTTTGTGCTGGAGGTCATGACATGTCTGCTTTTGTTTTGCTCACCCAGAAAGGGAGAATGAGTGTCGGAATTTCTGCCCTCAAAATGACTTTCATTAGCTAGCAGCCCCATGGTGGATAGATCACTGGCTAAAGGTTTCTGGTGGCAAAACTAGCTGAACCTTTAACTAGAAACCTAGCAGCTCGAATATAAACCTCTACATCGCACACGTTTGCAACACATGCGATTACAACATGGTCGTTACAACGACCATGTTGTTACATTGCAGTACCATTACAACGCAAGTCGTTACAATGACTTGCTGTAGGGGGAGCTGGATGTTGGAATAGTATAATTTACTATTCCAACTCCAGTGTGTGCAACAGTAGGGAAGGTGTTGGAATATTAAATTATACTATTCCTTAGCTTAGAGCGCCCCCTACAGCAAGTCGTTGTAACGACTTGCGTTGTAATGGTACTGTGATGTAACAATGCGGTCGTTGTAACGACCGCGTTGTAATCGCATGAGTTGTTACGCATGCGATGTAATGGCTGTTTCCGGGGAGCTCCCCCATCTCTAAGTGAGGCATGGGAAACTAAGGATTAGCAGAGCTGAAGGCCGCCAATTTGTAGCAGAGCTTTCTGCTCCACCAAACCTAAGTGAGGCCCATAATCATGATTCTAGTGCATCAAGCTTCCATCGTCTGTGCACGTGCATGCCCTTACTGTACTCTGGAAAGATCCAATGTTACAAAAATGTGACACTGACTACAAATTGAACATGGGCTTTATTGCAAGTCCTCTTTGACTGTGGAATATGATTTTCTCCGTAGGGAAAGGATTCTAATGGGAGAACATGATTGTCATTTAGGGGTCACCAGACTTAGCAGCTGCTCCTTCTGGATTGCCTCTTGCAACCCTGGCACTGCAGGCCCTAGTCTCAGAGTCTGCAAAACCACCACCAGAATAAAAGGTAAAAATAGTCATCATGAGAACAGTTTACGTTCTGCAACTACCTTTGGAACCTGAGACATTAGAGCTTCAGTTCTGTAAAATGAATAAAATCAACAATTCAGTGTATACTGTCCAATAAATATTTAAAAATCTTCCCATCCTGGAACCTGAAAACATTTATACAGATCGTTAGTTGGCTATCAATAAAAATGCTATACTTTAATTAAATACATAAGGAATAAAGCATGTGTTGCCACACACTGGGTTTTACAATACATCATTACACATTTATCTTTGTATTACAGTCAATATTATTTTTTGCAATGCAAGTAAATACAGATTTTTAAACAGCTTGTTGACATCTTTCATTATACTAGATACTGAAAAATGTGTTCCAATATTTGAAGCTAATAAAAAAAGTTAGATTTAATGCCTCGGTTTCACTCCATATGTTATTATGCAGGGGCCTAACCTGTATTGTTTTTGAGTGTATTTGTGATGCATCTCCCTGTGGTTTTGCTATACATCTTCTTTCTGTGGTGCATACTAGTGTAACCATTGAATCACTGACAAAATATCGACGACCACAATATCGAGGTACAAAAATATCGGGACATAAATATCGATGTCAAGAATATCGACATCCTATCTACAACATGGTAAGTACAAAAATATCGAGAAAAAAATATCGTTGTTAAAAATATCGAAGTACAAAATATCGTTTTTTAATATATAAAAAATAATGTAAAATATATTATTTAATACATATAACTTAAAAAAAATTTTTATGACTATTAGAAAATGTTAACAATTATAAATAATAAATTTAATATAAAAATAAATTAAACATATATATGTATAAAATATATCAAAAAAGATTGGAGTGGTGCACTACTTCTGAGTAAAAACGGTCCTTCAATAAGCCATTTAGTCTTGTTATCTTTTCTCAGAAAATCCTTTATTTTTCATATGCATCCAACAGTAAAAAATATGTACACCAGCCAACGCGTTTCGTTCATATACGATGAACTTCTTCAGGGCATAGACTAAAGTGAAAAGGTAGGGGGAAGGACAGTTCCAAATATCCCCTGTTAGTCTATAAAGACTTTAGCACCAGCTCTGTCCAAATCATGAAGTCGTATCAATATATATATGTATAAAATATATATATACGTACTTAATAATATTTATAAATAATTATTTTAATAACTTATAAATTGTTAAAAAACATTTTAAAATTATAAATACATATATATACACATACACCAATAATATAAATAAAAATATAAAAAATATATATAACAAATTAAAAATATACATTATTTTTAATCTTTTTAAAATAAATTATACACTACATTAACTAAAACAGTAGACAAAATATGGTATAGCGGAAGGGATAAAATTACTATTCCAACTCCAGAGAGTGCAACAGTAGGTAAAGTATTGGCTAGCGTAGGGATAAAAATTACTTTTCCCACTCCACTAAGTGCAAAAATAGGGAAAGTGTTGGATAGCGTAGGGGTAAAAATTAATATTCCCACTCCAGAGAGTGCAACAGTAGGGAAAGTGTTGGATAGCGTAGGGGAAACAATTACTATTCCCACTCCAGAGAGTGCAACAGTAGGGAAAGTGTTGGATAGCTTAGGGGTAAAAATTGCTATTCCCACTCCACTGAGTGCAACAGTAAGGAAAGTGTTGGATAGCGAAGGGGTAAAAATTACTATTCCCACTCCAATAAGTGCAACAGTAGGAAAGTGTTGGATAGCGTAGGGGTAAAAATTACTATTCACACTCCAGTGAGTGCAATAGTAGGGAAAGTGTTGGATAGCGTAGGGGTAAAATTACTATTCCCACTCCAGAGAGTGCAACAGTAGGGAAAGTGTTGGATAGCGTAGGGGTAAAATTACTATTCCCACTCCAGAGAGTGCAACAGTAGGGAAAGTGTTGGATAGCGTAGGGGTAAAAATTACTATTTCCACTCCAGAAAGTGTAACTGTAGGGAAAGTGTTGGATAGCAGAGAATTAAAATTAACATGCCTTTCAATTAAATATTTTTTTTAATTAAATAACCAATTAATAATTAATTAACAATTAATTAATTATGAAGACCAATAAATAAAAATTAATAATTAGTTTATTAAAATTAAATTACTTCACACCCTATTCCCCTATAAACCCACAACACACTCCTAAAATACATTAACACAATTAATATAATGATCAATTAATCAATTAATCAAAATGAATTACCAATTAATAATTAATTAACAATACATTATTTGTCAATACCAATAAATAAAAATTAATAATGACTTTATTATAGTTAAATTACTTCCCACCCATTTCCCCTATAAACCCACAACCCGCTACGGAACTAAAACGCAAAATGTAATTAAAAATAATTAATAATTTCAAAAAATTATTATAAAATTTACTATAATTAAATTACTTCCCACCCTATTCCCCTATAAACCCACAACCCGCTACGGAACTAAAACGCAATATTTACTATAAAAAAAATGAATAACTTCTAAAAATGTTATACATATATTTTTAAAAAAATACAATACTTAGCAAAAAATATAGAACACATACATATAAAATACATACTAAAATACATAACACTAATATAAACATCGATATTATTAACAACGATATTTTTGCAAACGATATTACTGACTTCGATATTAACAAAAACGATATTTCTTACTTTTAGGTCGATATTCTAGTCACCGATATTCTTGATGTCGATATTCTGTCCCTTCGATATTTAAAACTCGATATTTCTGTAGGTCGAAAATAAAAACTCGATATTATGTCTGTGCACCGTAACCATTAAATTGTGTGTTTGTGGTAGAAATATTTGTGTAGAGAGGCTAACACTACAGACCAGGGAGCATTGACTCCCTTGGCTTGGGGACGCCTCCATTTGGCTCCCAGAGTTTTGGATCATTGTCACGAGGTATCATGCCCTAGGGACTGCTAATTTTTGCATTTCCTTTGAGTCTTTTACAAGGTCCATTTTTGCTCATGATTCTCGGACTTAGGGGTCGATTCCGATTCGGGCCGGAAAACGTCACGACCGACTCGGAGCCGGAATTCATTCCAACCGACACGTACCGGTGCAGCCCGACCCGCAAAGTACGATGAGAAGCGTGCAAAACCCGACCGACTCGTACGGAACACAAGCCGAACGACCGAGCCGCGCGGAATAAAGCAATCCGGCCGGAAAAACACGCAAATCGAACCGACCGACACGCACCCGGAACAATCCCGAACGAAACGTACCCGCGAACTCCTACCCGCCAAGTACGATGCAACGCGTGGAAAACACGACTGAGTCGCACGGAGGACAAGCCGTACGACCGACACGCATACAAAACTGCGAGCCGAAGCAACCCAAAACACCGCGACCGACGCGTACGCAGCATAGAAAACAGCACAAACACAGCGTGAACGACTCGGAGAAGCTCGTACGAGACAACTGCAGGGTCCGACTCGGTCACAAGAACGTCTCCTACATGCACAAAAAGTACAAAGGGAAAATACACAAAAAGAGGCCAAACAAGCAATTACAAAGCCAATAAATACTGGGGGGGCAGGGAACAAAGACACACCCACAACTCCACCCATATAAAGGACACAAATCCCTACCATGATCCTTTGCAAATTCAAATTACCTGCCAGCACTCAACAGACAGCAACCACACACCCACAGCTCATCCATCACACAAGCCACACACCATCAGCACCTCAACAAATAGCACCCTCACATACACCCAGCAAAACACACACTCACACACCTTCACCTGCACACCAACACACACATCACTCACCATCACCACCCATCACCATGCCCCCAAAGAAGAATCATAAGTTCCTAGATAGTGAATTGGAAGTCCTGGTAGATGAGATCCTCAGGGTAGAGCCACAGCTGTTTGGTACACTGGTCCAACAGACACCCATGTCGCAGAAAACCAAGATGTGGGAGAGGATCGTCGACAGGGTGAACGCACAATCACCATGTTTGCGCACAAAGATAGACATCCAGAACAGGTGGTATGACGTGCGCAGGAGGGTCAGGGAGCTGTTGAAGAAGGACTACCTCTTGAGCCAACACACCGGCAGTGGCCCTCCTGCCAAGCCAGTGTACCTCAGGCCCTGGGAGGAGAAGGTGCGGGACATCCTACCACCAGTGAGCGTATATGGACTAGAAAACATCCCAGAGCCTGGTGAGTACACAACAAATGTACACAATATTGTGCGACAATACACACACATCACTGTCAAGGGGAGAGTCAAACCATGCACCCTTAGCAAATACACAGCAACCAGAACAGAATCATCCCAAAATGTGTATGTCAGTCAGATAAACACAACACATGCCATCTCATAGTGATATGTAACTGTGTCATCACATGTACAAACACAACTACAACTACAGCTAGGCAGTGGCACAAATATAACTAACAAACACATCCAGACATATAGCCACCACTACAACACCACCACACAGTGAAGCCCACTGAAAGGAAGGAATTCTGTGTATGCTGGGCAAGTCAGTGTAGCCAATAGCATCATGGGAGTCGTAGTCACAGATATTGCCCACCCTCACAATGCGCACATCAACACCACCATGAACCATGCTCACATCACAGGGAGTGGAAAACAACTGACAAGATGGCTGACACTGGCTACTGCTGTGGGGAGCACAAGGTCCTGCTGGCAACTGTGCACCAACCAACAGCAGGACACCACTGACTGACATCTTGCCATTGCTCTCACACTCACACACAGTGAAGTCCACCCAAAAGCAAGTAAGTATGGGCATGCTGGGAAGTGGGGTGGAGGCAATAGCATGATGGGAGTGGTAGTCACAGATATTGGTCACCCCCACAACTGTCCCATCAACACCACCCTGAACCATGCGCACATCACAGGGAGTGGAAAACAACTGACAAGATGGCTGACACTGGCTACTGCTGTGGGGAGCACAAGGCCCTGCTGGCAACTGTGCACCAACCAACAGCAGGACACCACTGACTGACATCCTGAAAGACAACTTGCACTCCCTGCAATGGAAGCACGTTCCATGGTGGGATATCTGGCTGGGTGGGAAGGAGGACTCACAGCCCTGACCATAGTTACCAGCAGCGTTTCTCACACACACCCCTAACACAAACTCCACATAACTCACCTGGGAGAATGCATTGCCTCACACTCCAATCAAATATCCCACAAAGAACCACAACCCTGGGTCATGCTGAGTGAAGCACAGGGACACACATGGGACTTGTAGCAAAACTAACCCCAGGATAACACTGTCAGCCATCTTGTCAGCACAGGCACACAACCCCACAGGGAAGCAGAGTCAAAGGGAAGGAAGCATGGGCATGCTGGGAAGGGGGTGGAGGCAATAGCATGATGGGAGTGGTAGTCACAGCTCAACATCCCCCACCCACATGGCCCAGCAAGCTCACACTCAAGCATGCACACCCCACAGAGAGTGGAAAGCCCCATCAAAGATGTCTGACACTGATGCTCTGTTGTGGGGAGCACAAGGCCATGCTGGGAACTGGCCACCAACCAACAGCAGGACACCACTGTCAGCCATCTTGCCATTGCTCTCACACTCACACACAGTGAAGTCCACCCAAAAGCAAGTAAGTATGGGCATGCTGGGAAGTGGGGTGGAGGCAATAGCATGATGGGAGTGGTAGTCACAGATATTGGTCACCCCCACAACTGTCCCATCAACACCTTCCTGAACCATGCGCACATCACAGGGAGTGGAAAACAACTGACAAGATGGCTGACACTGGCTACTGCTGTGGGGAGCACAAGGCCCTGCTGGCAACTGTGCACCAACCAACAGCAGGACACCACTGACTGACATCCTGAAAGACAACTTGCACTCCCTGCAATGGAAACACGTTCCATGGTGGAATATCTGGCTGGGTGGGAAGGAGGGCCGGATGTCAACCAAATACAACCAATGCAGACCATGTACACACCCCAACATTCACATAGAAATGCCCAAATAATGCAGGACAATGTGCTACACCAATATCAACCTCTGACTGTGACAACTTAGGACAATGCAATGTACAGGCCCGCATCCAGAGGCACAGTCACAACTGTCAGGTGTGTCAACCATTGATGCCTGCAGAAACATAACATACATTGTGTGTGTCTCCCAAAAACAGGTGATGATGGGGACACAGCAGCAGACGCTGAGGAGTCCCCGTCCCAGGCTCAAGAGGATACGGAGCTCACTGGTGTGGAACAGCCTCTGCCCTCCTCGGATGAAGAAGACCTACCTGGCACCTCCGGAGCAAGTCATCATGCAGCACCAGCAGGACCACCAGCTGCACCCCCTGCACCCACCCCTCCAACGACTGTCAACACACATACCACCCCTGCCGACATGGACAGACCAAGGAGCACCACCACCACCAGCACAGGGACCCTGGACCAACGTGGAGCCATGGACACCAACACCACCAACCCCCAAGGGGGCCCAGGGTCACCTGTGCGTGCCACCTCAGGTACTGCACGTGTCGCCAAGGTTGGTGGGAGGGGTGGGAGACATAGGTCGCTGCTCGCAGAGGGGTCTGGACTGCATGATGACCCACAACTGGCACGCATAGCCGATGCGTACCAGTCCAGCACCGGAGAGCTCAGCCAGGTAGTGGGGCTCCTCAGGGACATTAAACAGCAGCAGGCTGCCCATCATGCCCGCTTGGACTCACACATGTCCCGCGTGGAGTCCAAGTGGGACACACTGCAAGAGATGACGGCGGTGCATAGGGACATATTACAATGCCTCCGCCAGATGAGCAGCAACCAGTCAACACCTCCCTGTGTGCCCACAACATCTGGTGCTGAAACAACTGCAACTGCCACAGGGAGGGAGGATGACTCTGGCGGAGAGTCCCCTGCACCGCAGCAGCCTGCACTTGAGGGTCCCCCCCAAAGAAGAGGGGTCGTCCGAGGAGGGGCAACTGAGAGGCCGATGGCCATGTGCAACCCCAGGAAGCCAAAACCTGTTCTGGATAATCACCTTTGTGCGCAAACTGTTCACCCTGTTGACTGCAACACAACTCCCCCACATGACATGGGGAGTACAAGTTGGACCAATGTCTCAGATGACTGTGGACTTGATACAGGACATTTCTGCTACCAGGACTTCCAATTCATCTAGGAACTTTGGATTGCAATCAAAATGTACAGCACTCACCATCCTGTGCACTATTCACACACATGTATGACAATAAACACACTAATACACCATACCTGCCTCTGTCGTGATTCCAACGTGGTTTCTGTCATGGAGATGATGACCAGCGAAATTACACTGTGCATGCTAACTGCTACAGCAAGTACAACACAGGCATGTGAGTCATGGCAACGTGACACACATGAGGGAGACACACCACCAGGGCTACACAACAAATACACACCTAGGCCATCTGACTCATTTCCTACACTGATGTTGCCAGGAAATACGGTGCAATGCACAGACACAACACCTATTCACAGTCTTTGTCAACTAGCCCACTGGTGCAGTAAGCAAATGTCAGTCAAATGTGTGACCACAGACAACGCACATCACAAAGTGAAGCACAGGTTTATTACACATTTGCAACATGTTGTAACCACTACAGATGCAAGGTAATCCCACCTGGCAGCGGGCACACAGTCAACAAGTGTAGAAGGAAGGAAGTCCATGGGTGTGGCGCACATCACCTGTAGGGACACGACAGCTACCACCCTGGAAGTCGAATCACGGTGTCGGGGATCACAGTTGACCAAACGACTCTGAAAGTACCCTGTGAAGGACAGAAATGACACACAGTCAAAAGCACTGAAGAACAGGACAGAACTGCAATACTCATGCCCAATACATGTCACAAGATACCCACCCAGAACCAAGTTAGCATGTCAACACTGTTGGGGAGTACAGACTACCTGTAAGGACACATCGCTACACGCATACAGTCATGTAGCCCATGGACACACTCAAACAGCACCAGAGCACCACCAACACATATCATGCAAACTCACATCATTGACATGACATCTCTGGATACTCACATTCAGCTGAAGAAGTTGGTGATGAGCTGTGTGCGGACATCACCATCACCATCATCATCATCATCACTGGCATCGTGGTCCAGGCCAGGATCCTCCACAGGTGGCGGATGTTGGTCATCGTCATCCAGGATGAGAGGCAACTCCTTCCGCACTGCCAGGTTGTGTAGCATGCAGCAGACGATGACAATCTTGCACACCTTTGCTGGGGCATATGGGAGGGCCCCTCCTGTCTTGTCCAGGCAGCGGAAGCGGCTCTTCAGGAGACCAAATGTCCGCTCAATCACTCTCCTCGTCCGACCATGTGCCTCATTGTAGCGCATCTGGGCTGGTGTCACAGGGTTCCTGAGGGGCGTCAGCAACCACGGCATGTTGGGGTATCCGGAGTCACCTACATACAGACAATTGCACATTAGCTGAGTTGGAAAAGAGGGTGGAACACTACATTGCAGAACACACACAATGGTACAAAGTCAGTACACACCAACAAGCCAGGCACGCTGGTTCCGCATCTGTGACATCATCCTCGGGATGCGACTACTCCTCATCACGTAGGCATCGTGTGCAGAACCGGGGAAACGGGCACACACGTGTGAGATGCTCATATCTGCAAGACAGACCACCAGTGCATTGACCGAGTGGTAGTGTTTGCGGTTCCTGTATGCCTGCTCTTGGGCCTGTGGTGGTACCAAAGCCACATGTGTCCCATCAATGGAGCCAATGACATGCGGCATCCTCCCCAGGGCATAGAAGTCACTCTTCACGTCAGTGAGTTGTTGGAGTCTAGGGAAATAGATGTACTGGTTCAGGTATATCAACATAGCCTCCAAAACATCGCGGAGCACACGGCTGAACATGGTCTGTGACATCCCACCAGCAGTCGCCACAGTGTGTTGAAAGGTACCGGTGGCAAAGAAGTGTAGGGCTGCCATCACCTTCACCTTGGGGGTCAGCGCTGTAGGGTACGGCCGGCCAGGTTGCAAATGTGGTGCCAAGCGCACTGCCAAATCCTCAATCAGCTGCCTGGTGAAGCGGTACCGTCGGATGCTGTCACGTTCCACCATCGTTGCCAGGTCAGGGAATGGTCTATGGACAGCTGGTGCCCTGCAGTGCATAGGTGAAGAAAGAAAGATTGTCAGTCACCCCACATATGTGGCATTGAACACACTCAATATCACATGATACATCATTATGAGGCACAAGTACATGATGTGTGCAGTTCCGTAAGGACATGTATGGCACATACATGGCCAACATCTAACATCACAGTTCAACAAGTGGCATCAATAAGTCCCAGGTTGTGCCATTGGATATCATGAGGCCGTGTCACAGTTCCCATCTCCTGCTGCCACGTTACAAACACACCCCACAGTGACATGTGAGGACAGATGTGCCCCAGGCATCACAGCTCAACGACAGGTAGATTCCCAGGGACCCTGTATTGCCACATGGACACTGGCATGACATGGTGTATCATGTATACACCACAGCAAAACAACCATGACCCCCACAGGTAGTGGTCCCTGTTGCCTCGGCAGGACAGACATGGACGTCTGTGACACACACACGCACAACATCAAAGTCCATGCACAAACAACGTGGATGTGGAGACTGTCTCCCATTGTGCACATGAAATCAGAGACATTGTAAACACAACATGCACACAGACTGTGGAGGACCATCACTATTGTGCCAATGGGTCACCCTGGGTTAAACATACCGTCCCACATGGGACTCAGGGGGTATGTGACATGACATACACATACACCACCGTGAAATGTGACCATGCCACATGCTCAGATATGAACAGTTGCACATCACAGTGGTCATGTACACGAAACACCAAGGATTCTGTCCCCATGAACACGTGCACAGCCTGGGGGTGGCTTCCCCCAAGTGACACCCACAGAACAACATGTTCACCCCCACACACGGAATAGGTAATGCAGCCTTACATGCCTTAGGATTCAGTTTGGACAGGCTGTGGTGTTGTAGGTGTGCCCCTCACTCCCTGGGAAGTATATGTGGCTGGCATATGTATGTTCACCTGTGACAGGCATGGTGACATATGCCAGTGACTTGTACAGGGACGCGTTGGACAGCAATGGACCGATCGGTGCGCACGCATTGGCCATTGCATTCAATGTGTGCTGGTACGCGTTGTATTCGCAATACGGGTTGGACAGCAATGAACCGATCGGTGCGCACACATTGGCCATTGCATTCAATGTGTGCTGGTACGCGTTGTATTCGCAATACGCGTTGGACAGCAATGGACCGATCGGTGCGCACACATTGGCCATTGCATTCAATGTGTGCGGGTACGCGTTGTATCCTGGGTACGCGTTGAACAGCAATGGACCGATCGGTGTGCCCGGCCGGCCCATTGCATTCAATGTGTGCGGGTACGCGTTGTATCCTGGGTACGCGTTGAACAGCAATGGACCGATCGGTGTGCCCGGCCGGCCCATTGCATTCAATGTGTGCGGGTACGCGTTGTATCCTGGGTACGCGTTGAACAGCAATGGACCGATCGGTGTGCCCGGCCGGCCCATTGCATTCAATGTGTGCAGGTACGCGTTGTATCCTGGGTACGCGTTGAACAGCAATGGACCGATCGGTGTGCCCGGCCGGCCCATTGCATTCAATGTGTGCGGGTACGCGTTGTATCCTGGGTACGCGTTGAACAGCAATGGACCGATCGGTGTGCCCGGCCGGCCCATTGCATTCAATGTGTGCGGGTACGCGTTGTATCCTGGGTACGCGTTGAACAGCAATGGACCGATCGGTGCGCACCCATTGGCTATGGCCTGGCCTGGCAACGGACGCGTTTTCAAATTTTGAACGAGTCTGATGCTGTAAATTCAGTTGGTCACCCACAACAATGTTGCAAATTCATGGGTGTCATGAAGTTGAACTTTTGAAGGATGCTGTGGGCGTGTGTAAGTGGTGCAATTCCATGGATTGGCCAGATTCAGAAGATGCAAACGACTTGGACCTATCACTTTGGACACATGGGACAGTATCTGCCTCTGCAGCACACATATAATGCTGGCTGTTCCCCTGAGAGCTCACTTGCCTGCACTACATGCTCCAGGACGACATCTGCCACCACCACTGCTGCTGTATCTGCACCCTCTGGACCCTGCAATGGCACGTACTGTGGAGAGAGCCCCAGCCTTCAGCACTGAGGAGAACCAGGCCCTGCTGGACAGCCTCCTTCCACAGTACAGCAAGCTGTATGGGAAAGCAGGGGAGCAGGTGAGTGTTCTGTCCACTGCCTTTCTAAATGTGCATGTTGTCCGACTAGCAAGGCTAACAGTCTGCACGCCACTGGCTAGCAGGCTCACTGAGTAGTTGTCACCCCCCATAGTGTGTAGTTACATGCACTGAACAGGTATAGTGCAGTGACAGTGCATTTAAACAAGGTTTTACTTCCCAGGCAATGATACCATGTAGTAACTGCTGGCATACTGTCCATGGCCATCGTTGCACTGCCTGTGTACATCATGTGCCCCTGTGATTGAGACATGTATATCCAACTGTGTAATGCACGGATATGTTGCATGTGTAGTAATGGCATTCTCACTTTGTCATCCTCACAGGTTGATGCCCACCAGAAGCAGCAGATATGGCTGACCATCGTCCGGGCAGTGAGATCCGTGGGGGTCTACAAGCGCCGGATCCGCAACTGCCAGAAGAGGTGGCAGGACCTTCGGGGCTGGACCCGGAGGATCGCACGGGTCCAGCTGAAGCTGTCGCCTCCTCGCAGGAGGGGCGGACACCGGACCCTGACCCCCCACATGCTCAGGATCCTGGCGGTGGTCTTCCCTGATCTGGATGGGCAGCTGAAGGCCAGAGAGCAGCAAGGAGGGGGTGAGTCCATGACTGCATTGTGAACTATGTCTGCCATGCTATGTGCCCTCCTCTGGCCTGGTTAAACTTCCACAGTACATCAGTCATGTGGTCCAGGACCCATGTCCCTCTATTGTGCACTGCCCACTCCTCATCTGATACCCAGGTGTGGCCCTTACAGTCAGGGAATTGTGTCACTTGGGTACTGCGTCCTTGCAGTTTGCTTGACTCAAGGTGGGGGACAGCATCTGTTTCCCTAACTCTGTGGTGGGCATCATGGGTGGGTCCATTGCTTACACAATGCCTGTGTTCTGACATGTAATCTGCGTGTTACTTTGATATGTGGTCCAATTGCTGAGCTGATCCACCACATGTGCCTGGGGTATCTGGCACACACCCATGCTGTGGGTGGGAACAATGCTTGGGCCCCAGGAGTGTGTATATTACGTGTGTCACACATACTTAGCCAGCTGCCTACTGTCCAGGGCTCATCCCTCATTCATGTGGGGCAGGACAGTCATGCCTACTCCAGGCCATACAATACACTCTGTACTCCCACTCCCGTGTATCAGCTGACACGTTGTGCTCAGTGATATGTCCCCTCAGGTGTCTGCCTCTGTGTCAGTGTGCTGTGGCTTCGTTGTCAGGACTGCTGGGGTGTTTCTCGGTTGGGGCTCAGCATGCCACCGGAGATGTGACCATAGGAGACGATACTTGTGTGACACATAGGTGTTTGATCACCTGACCGTGCAGACTGGGGTATGCGAATGTGAAGTTCAGGCAGCTGTTTCCCATTCACAGCAGATTGTGAGGTGCTCAGGTTCAGAGGCTTGTGTTACAGGTCTCCCATATGTCCAATCGGTATGACCTGGACAGATAAGGGTTCAGATGATGTGGTCTGTGGGGGATGTACATGTGCACTTGTTCAGCTCCAGGACTTGAATTCCCCATGACCTACTATTGTGACACAGTGCAGAGTGTTGTTGTCTGGCTGCCCTGCCCATGTGACTGGAGACAGTGATGTATGACTTAGCAGGCATGCCTGTGCCATGGCATGTGACTTCCTATTAGTGATCCTGCAGGGGAGTGACATGTGCTACATGCACACCATTGTGGCAATGGCAATCAGGACATGGGTGCATCATGGTGTCTGTCGCTGGTATCCATCACATGCATTTCCTATTTGACTCTGGGCATCCCTTTCATCCGGACACCTGTACTGACTCACTGGCAAGAGTTGTGATGTGTGCATGTTCACATGCTTCACCGGGTTCTCTGCACTGTCCAACTACTGTGTAGGTGGTGCATGTGTCCACACTGGGGTATTGCCATCCAACAGACACCAGACAGATGGGTGCAAGGCCAGGTGGGATGTGAGTGCCATGGTTGACCATCAGACTGACAATTGGCTTCTCCTGTTCTGTTTGGGCACTTTTAGCAATGTTCAACTAAGGATGCCAGGGCTTGCTCTGTAATGTGCTGTACTTACTGTGGTGTGTGCGTTCGGTGCAGGTGACTGATGTCTGTCTGTTTCCCTATTGATTGCAGATACATCCACGGCCACAGGAGGGGACAGCTCCACGGACCAGGAGGAGCCGCAGAGCCAGACTGGGTCAGCAGCCGAGGAGTGGTCGGAGGGACCCAGTGGCACGGAGGGCGAGGGGAGCCACACCGAGGAGTCCTCAGCACCATCCACCTCAGCTGAGGACCACAGCAGCTCGGAGGATGACTCCCTTATGGAGGCGGGTGTCAGCAGCCACCACACCCCAGCTAGTGTTGCTGTCCCCGCCACCACCACCACCACCACCGCCCTCCCATCGGCTCTCATTCACGAGGTCCGTGGAGGCTCCCATGTTCGGGAGCGTGTCTCCTTCAGGCCAGGCACCGCACCCCATGCCCCTGTGTCCCCTGCTGCCCTGAGTGAGGAGTCTGTGTACCTCCTTCGCCAGCTCCATGTAGGGCAGACAGCGATGCTGAGTGTCCTCCATGCACACACCACTCTGTTGACTCAGCTGGTGTCGTTCATGGAGGGCATCTCATCGGGCATGTCTTCCCGACAGAGGGGCAATAGGTCCATGGACTCCTCCCTGATGGCAGCAGTGTCCCTCCTCCGACAGTCCCTCACCCCTCCTGCCTCTGCCTCATCCACACTCCCCAGCACCTTACCTGTCCCAAGCACACACACACCGGCACAGGCACACACCAGCACAGACACGAGCAGCACACAGACACACACGCCACAAACAAGACGCACACGCACGCACAGTCAGGGGACTGAAACCACACTCACAGGGAATGGGGCCCAGGCACACACACACGCATCCACGAACACTGCGCAGTCCTCAGTTGCCTCTCCCTCCAAAGCCCCCTCCCTTGCCTCACCTGCAACCCCAAAGACACAGCGGCTCTTCCTCAGTGACCTCGGCCTCTTCCCCTCCGATCCAGCTGATACAGCATTCAGGGGGAAGAGGAAGCCCACCCACACGGAGCGGAGTGCCCCTCGCCCCCGGACACCCTCCCACAGGTGCAGACCGACTGACGCCCCCACCCGCAAGTCCCCCGGACCCGGAAGAGCAAGACCCCGCCGCCGCCCTGCAGCTCAGGCACCAAGTCTCCTTCCTCCATCCCTCAGGCCCCCACTCCACAGGTGCCCCCACCACACCCTGCCCCAGGTTCCCCCACCCACAGATACACCATCCCCAAAAGGATCAGGCCTTCTCCCCCTGCCACTTGCTCTTCCGGCCCCACACCCCCCGCTGCGCTTGTCTGTGCCACTGGTGTGGTGAGGGTGTCCTCCCCCTCTGTCCTGCCCACCTTACCTGATCCCCATTCTCCTCCCCTGGAGGTAGGCACTGCAGTGGAGTCCACTACCACCCTGTCTGACTTGGGCACTGCAGTGGCGAACCTGTCCACTCCATCTGCACGGTCCACTGCAGTCGTGCCGGCACCCACACCATCTGAGTCATGCCCCCCAGTTGTGCCGGCACACACCATGTCAGACACCTCCACTGCAGTTGTCAGTGGCTCTCCAGCATCCACCACCCCTTCCCTGCCTCCTTCTGGTGAGCCCTGATCCTGTCCCTGCGGTGCCTGGCCTGTCCCCCCGTATGCCCCTCCTAGGGGATTGTCCCTGGTTTTTATCAGTGCAGGCATGCGTAGGGTGACATCTGCCACTGTCACCCTGTTTTGACTTTCATGATGGACTGGCCATTGGCCTTTGTTTATTTTTTACATGACTTCAACTTTTGAACCCACATATGCTGAATAAAGCAACTTTCTGTTCTCTAGTGCTTTTGCTTCTGATGTACATGATGTTGATGATGCTAACCATGCCCTTGCTGCAGTGATGGTGATATTTGGTCTCATGAAAATGAAGTGTTACTGTGCAGGAACCCATGTGGTCCAGGGGGACTGTGTCCTATCCTGTGGTGTATCCATGTCATCCTTAGCAGCATCTGAGGGTGTCATGTTCTCAATATTTGGCAATGGGATTTCCTACTTACATTAGCAATGTCACATCTGTGGCTTCCACCTCTGCACATCTGTTGTGCTTGCCATTGTTCAATTAGTCTACTTCCCTGACCGTGTGGCCATCTCCACTGGACATGCAGGTTTGGGCATCAATGGGGAAGGACTCATCTGTGTTGTCAGTGCAACTTGCTATACATGTGTGTTGGATCTGTGCTGATAATTTCGTTGACACTCCCATGACCAGGCTGATGTGACGGGAGCCTTCATTTGGTGCTAATTGTTGACTGTGTGACCAAGTGTTCTGCTGACATGATGGAGCTCTACTGAGGCGACATATGGCACAGCTTTCCTCACACAGGAGTGGAGTCCCCTCATGGCAGTGTGTACTCCTGTGACATCGCCTGCGCCCAAGGTGTGTGTTGTATGAGCATGTCTGTGTGTTCACTTCCATTTTGCTGTGCATGCTGGGATCCCTAGTGATGTTCCTGTTTGTGATGCTTGCTGAGTTGACCTATGTTCCCCCAAAGTCTTCTCCCTGGGTTCTCTGTGATGTGGGTGCATGGCACATTACTGGTCATCAGGGTGTCACCCATAGGTGTGTTTGCTGTCAGGGCTGAGTTTGTGGGCAGACACTGCTGGGTCACAGTCAGGATTCCCCTTGGCACTTGTTGTTTACACCTGTCATGTGATTTCCGGTTTGTGTTAGCTTTCATTGGTTGTGACACGTTGTGTGTGTGACTGCTGGCACTCCTCAGGGTCAGGGCTGCAATGTTGGTAGTTGTCTATGTGTGTTCTTTGTGGGTGACCTTGGCTTCTTCATTGGTGTGTGACTGTGGCTGGGATCCCATTGGTTGGTGTGGTATTGCCGTCATGTCCATGTACAGCGTAGTGTGCAGTGTGTCAGACATTCAGGAGTCTTGTTGAGTGGCCATGTGTGATGTGTTTCTGCACCTTGGTTCCCACCACCCCCCTGGGATTGTCATGGGTGCATGTGCAATGTCACCAGTGCATGTGAGCTTCACTGCTGCACATTGTTGGAGGTCGAGGTGTGTGGTGTTGAGTGTGTGCAGATGAGAGTTGTTGCCCGGCTATACCCCTGCCTCCATGTTGGCCTTGGCTTACTGGCCGTGCTGATTGATTTGTGCTTGTGTAGGTGTGATGGTAGTTTGTTGCTCAGGACACATGACTGTGGTTCACAGTGTGAACGACAACTAGCTTTGTCATCACAGTGGGATTGTAATGCAGCCCAGGGTCACCACATTGTGGGGGCCCTGGGGGTAGTGCTGTGGTGTCTCTGTGTCTTGCTGTGTCAGTTGCTGTTCCTACATGCTTGTGTGACATGTGTGATTTGTGCTCCCTCTCATCTGACAATGCCTGATTGCCCACATAGGGGATTTGGATCCATGAGTTACCTTTGTGTGGCACTGTATGCACATCTGTGTAATTGGTATTCAGGCCTCCTCATGTGTTGTGTGGTTGCCTGGGGACACTGGTACCCCCCCCTCACCTGTTGTGTTTGATGTGCAGTGTGGGTCGGCCTGTTTGTGTTTGTGCATCTGCACCACTGCATTGGCATATCTTTAGTGTGCCATTGGCTGTATGTTGTTTGGTGTGTTTCCCCTGCTTACCCTGGGACTCCTAGGTCATCAGTCAGCACAATGATCATTGTTTGTGTGTCCCATTGCTGCCATGGTATGGTATCTGTTCACCTCACATCTACAGTCTCCACAGGGTATCTGCCTTTGTGTGCCCATTGGTGCAAATATGTGGGTCTGCATTCTGATGGTCACTTCTGTCATTGTGTCATTGATGAATGTTGACAGTGTCAGCCCGCATGGGTGATGTTTGTCTGCACATGGCCATAGGTATGTCTTATTTGCACTGCACTGTTTGCCTCCCCCAATCTATGTTGCTATGGGACACAAGCACTACTTTGCCACTGATTGTTTGTTGTTCTGGGACCAGGAATCATCCATGCAGTTTGGCAGTTGCAGCTTTTTCTTTGTCAACACTTACATTTTGGTCACTGTGATGATGGGGGTTTGGACCCCATTGCCACAATGTTCAAAATGTGCTTCAGCTATGGACCCCACACTTACATTTTGGTCACTGTGATGATGGGGGTTTGGACCCCATTGCCACAATATTCAAAATGCGCTTCAGCTATGGACCCCACACTTACATTTTGGTCACTGTGATGATGGGGGTTTGGACCCCATTGCCACAATGTTCAAAATGTGCTTCAGCTATGGACCCCACACTTACATTTTGGTCACTGTGATGATGGGGGTTGGACCCATTGCCACAATGTTCAAGATGTGCTTCAGCTATGGACCCCACACTTACATTTTGGTCACTGTGATGATGGGGTTTTGGACCCCATTGCCACAATGGTCATGGCCTGCTTGCATTGTGGGGGCCACACACATTTATGTGTGGCACCTGTGATAGGGGGTCACATTGTATGTTCAAAGTCATGTTCAGTGTTGTAGGCATTTGACACAGTCTACACATGCTTGTCATGGTGTTGGGGGGGATGTCTTTATGTTGCATTCTTTATGTTGGTGTGTGCTTGTTGTGTCATGTATTAGCCATCCTGTGAGTGGGGGTGTTGTTGGTGGTAGGCATCCAGCCCCCCATGGGTAGGGGTGGTAGTAGTGACAGGCATCCAGCCCCCCATGGGTAGAGGTGGTAGTTGTGGTAGGCATCTGGCACCCCCTGGGTAGGGGTGGTAGTAGTGGTAGGCATCTGGCACCCCCTGGGTAGGGGTGGTAGTAGTGGTAGGCATCTGGCACCCCCTGGGTAAGGGTGGTAGTAGTGGTAGGCATCTGGCACCCCCTGGGTAGTGGTGGTAGTAGTGGTAGGCATCTGGCACCCCCTGAGTAAGGGTGGTAGTAGTGACAGGCATCTGGCACCCCCTGGGTAAGGGTGGTAGTAGTGACAGGCATCCAGCCCCCCATGGGTAGAGGTGGTAGTAGTGGTAGGCATCTGGCACCCCTGGGTAGGGGTGGTAGTAGTGGTAGGCATCTGGCACCCCCTGGGTAAGGTGGTAGTAGTGGTAGGCATCTGGCACCCCTGGGTAAGGGTGGTAGTAGTGACAGGCATCCAGCCCCCATGGGTAGAGGTGGTAGTAGTGGTAGGCATCTGGCACCCCTGGGTAGGGGTGGTAGTAGTGGTAGGCATCTGGCACCCCCTGGGTAAGGGTGGTAGTAGTGGTAGGCATCTGGCACCCCCTGGGTAAGGGTGGTAGTAGTGACAGGCATCCAGCCCCCCATGGGTAGAGGTGATGGTAGTGGTAGGCATCTGGCACCCCCTGGGTAGGGGTGGTAGTAGTGGTAGGCATCTGGCACCCCCTGGGTAGAGGTGGTAGTAGTGACAGGCATCCAGCCCCCCTGGGTAGAGGTGGTAGTAGTGGTAGGCATCTGGCACCCCTGGGTATAGGTGGTAGTAGTGGTAGGCATCTTGCACCCCTGGGTAGAGGTGGTAGTAGTGGTAGGCATCTGGCACCCCCTGGGTAGAGGTGGTAGTAGTGGTAGGCATCTGGCACCCCTGGGTAGAGGTGGTAGCAGTGGTAGGCATCTGGCACCCCCTGGGTAGAGGTGGTAGTAGTGGTAGGCATCTGGCACCCCTGGGTAGGGGTGGTAGTAGTGGTAGGCATCTGGCACCCCCTGGGTAGAGGTGGTAGTAGTGGTAGGCATCTGACACCCCTGGGTAGAGGTGGTAGTAGTGGTAGGCATCTGGCACCCCTGGGTAAGGGTGGTAGTAGTGGTAGGCATCTGGCACCCCTGGGTAAGGGTGGTAGTAGTGGTAGGCATCTGGCACTCCCTGGGTAGAGGTGGTAGTAGTGACAGGCATCCAGCCCCCATGGGTAGAGGTGGTAGTAGTGGTAGGCATCTGGCACTCCCTGGGTAGGGGTGGTAGTAGTGGTAGGCATCTGTCACCCCCTGGGTAGAGGTGGTAGTAGTGGTAGGCATCTGGCACCCCCTGGGTAATGGTGGTAGTAGTGACAGGCATCCAGCCCCCCATGGGTAAAGGTGGTAGTAGTGGTAGGCATCTGGCACCCCTGGGTAGGGGTGGTAGTAGTGGTAGGCATCTGGCACCCCCTGGGTAGAGGTGGTAGTAGTGGTAGGCATCTGGCACCCCTGGGTAGAGGTGGTAGTAGTGGTAGGCATCTGGCACCCCTGGGTAGAGGTGGTAGTAGTGGTAGGCATCTGGCACCCCCTGGGTAGAGGTGGTAGTAGTGGTAGGCATCTGGCACCCCCTGGGTAGAGGTGGTAGTAGTGGTAGGCATCTGACACCCCCTGGGTAGGGGTGGTAGTAGTGGTAGGCATCTGGCACCCCCTGGGTAAGGGTGGTAGTAGTGGTAGGCATCTGGCACCCCCTGGGTAGGGGTGGTAGTAGTGGTAGGCATCCGGGCCCCTATGTGTATATGTGGCATTGGTGATGACCATCCCGCCCCTATGGTGCTGCTGTTGCTGGTGTAAGTAATTTCTGCATCCCTCTGTGTGTGTGTGATATGTCGGGTACGTGTAGTTTGTTTTTGTGGTTGGTGTCTGACTTACCTTTTGCGCTGTACGCGTCCGTGCCTGTTCCGGTAGTAGATGTAGAATATTGGTAGGATCGGCACGATGGGATTCATGGTTGGTTCGTCTCATTCGTCTTTCTCGTTGCTTCGCCTCGTCCTCGTCGCTGGCGTGTTCGTCTCGTAGCCGTGGATCGTGTTGTGGCGCGAATCAGAGCTTATGTGCGCCTCTCCCGGATGCTTTGACGTGCCGTGCGTAGCGACGGGTTCGGCGCGTACGGGAAGCGCATCGTACTTGTCCGGCTGGACGGGGCTGCATTTTGGCTTCCGTGCGACTCGATTCTGCGTTTACGGATCCGGCTCGGTCGGGGAACAGGACCTGGATTGGGTGAGTACGACTGGGTCGGAATCTATGCTGTTGTGCGCATCGTCCTTGCTCGTTCGGAATAATGTGCGGATCGGTCGGGAAACAGGCATTCGCATGACTTTTTTCCCGACCAAATGGTGTTAGGTGCGCCTCCGACCGAGATCGGAATCGACCCCTTAGTTGTATTTGAAGTCCTGATGATGATCCCATTATCTCCCTAGAGATCGAAACATCGACTGAAATCGTGGACCCTTACCTATATTGCTGATTAGCCAAGAACACGCCATGCTATTCTTGTTTTTAGATATGGACTTTTGATCACTATTACCACATATCTTTATCACCGATGAGAGAGCACCAAGCACGTTTTTTCACTCACACTCACTTTGCCGTTATACAGTACTTTTATAAAGAAACATATTCTTGATTATTGTTTGGAATAAATAACCCTTTGGTTGGTAGCATTGCTGCATTTATATCTCTAGGGGCCATTGTTTTGTCATTACAAAGTTTACCCAACGTCCCTGACAACTCTCAGGCTCCCTTGTTATGTAAAAACAATGATTGTGATGTCTTCAGAGTACGATATCATGTGACATCACTTCTTGGGAAGACTAGGGTGTCAACACGCAAATGATGCCACTTTCTGGGATGCCAAAGACAGTATGATGCCACTTTTGCCATTCCTGGCATTTTGGTGAATCATCCTTCATGTGGGAAAATTTAGTTTACAAGACTAGTGAGTCATTGACCTCCCCCATTAATTTGCTACCCTGTGTGCCGATTGTGCTTTCCTTTTTAAGTGAAAGTTTCCATATTCCTGTTTTTTCTTCCTCTTCCTTCTATAAGTTTATGTTATTTACCACTTGTGCGGTATCTGCCATTCAAGTGGATTTGCCCCTGTGTTGCACCATTTTGGTGAAGTGCACATCTCTCAGGGAATTCCTTCCCTTTGGAGGCTCAGCTCTCGCTCTCCATCAGTGCCCGAAGAGACCTCAGCTACTTGACTCGGACCGGGTCATGGGCTGGTGCGTCACTGTGCCTGGTGGTTCCTGGATGTGCCCGGTCAGCAGCGTGTAGGAGCCTTAAAGCAGAGTGAGTGTTCGGTTCATAGAGGTGGAACAAAATCAAGCAAAGGCTACTTACCTCTTGCCGGCCATTCTGAGATCCATCACATTGATGGATTGCCAAGAAGGGGTAGTGCCAAGCCAATATTTTACTTGCCACTCCAAGACGGTATTCTTTACTAGAGAATCCATAGGGCTTTTAGTTTCATGTGAGGCCATTTCATGTGTCTTGTCTATATAAAAGGACCGGTTATTCAGCTGAATGCGTTGCAACGCATTTAAAGTCCTTTTTTCGTGGCAGGCATCATTCCCTCAGATAATCTTTTTGTCCTTGACTTTTATTTTTTTCCAGCTATTCATGTTCTAGATTTGTCAACTTTTGGATTAAGAACTTCCTTGATTCCTTGCTTTATTCTGCTCCATGCAATCTTGTGTAGATCAGAGCCTCGCTAGTCTTCTCTGAACTACTCTTTTTTAGGTTTCCACTTGTTCCTGCCTAGGAGGTTTTTCTCTGCCTCCATGCTTTTTTTTGTCCTGCAGGAACTCTTTCACTAATCCACGTTTCACCTTTTCACTTGTTGACTTTTCCGGGTGGCAAAGTGGCTACTTGAAGAGTTCGCCCTTTCCTCAAACAATCAAAGTGAATTAAAGACAAACAGTTATTACACAAAGCTTTGATGCTTCATCCTTCCCATTCCGATTTTCTCTCTCTCTCTCTCTCTCTCTCTTTCCCTCTCTGGCCTGCTCATTTCCATCCTTCAATGGCATCATTTCCACTCCTTTTTCTCTTCATGGTTCTTCACAAAACACTTGGCGGCAGATTTACAAGCAACTGATGCATCTCCCTGCGCCACCCTGCGAAACCCTTGCGCCACCATGGATGTGCCGTATTTACAATACAGCGCATCATGGCGCAAGGATTGACAGATGCGTCAGAAATTCTGAAGCATCTGTTGTTGTAAAAGTCACGCATTGCTGGAGTCATGTCGCAAGCACGACGCAACTCCAGCAATGCATGTTGAGGCCTATTCTCACTACACTGCGTCACTCCTTACACCTGCTTCAAGCAGGGCAGGCGTAAGGTTTTGACGCAGTGGCGTCCTAGAAGTGGGGCAGTGAGATCTTGTAGATTTCACTGCGTCACTTTTACAAGGCTTTCCTGCGTGGGAACGCCCACCCTGCATACATTATAACTGACGCAGTTATAATGTGACGCAGGGCTTTACAACGTGACGCATCTCCCTAGATGCGCCATGTTGTAAATTGGCCGCATTTTTTACGCTGCTGCTGCATCGGCGGCGCATAAGTGTCGCAAGGGGCTTGTAAATCTGCCCCAAGGTTTCTCTTTTCAGTGATAGTCCATTCTTTTCTCCATTTCTCACTAATTCCTTCTCTGTTCTTTTGCACCTTCAACTGATTTGCCCCTCTTTCCCTTCCTTCATCCTTCCTGCTCTACCATCTCCTTGTCTTTTGATTTCCTTTTCCTCTCCCGGCAGCCTGTCTCTGTCTTAATCCGTCTTCTGACTGGCTTCACCCTCCTATCAGTCACAGGATTGGCTGCTCCACCGTTTGCCAGTCACAGCAGAGTCTAGAGTGAATAGTGGGGTGAGTAGGCATCCTAGGGTCTTGACACAGAATCTGTACCTCTGCTTCAAGTTTTTTCTCGAGGGTCTCTTAATAAGAACTACATTGACCTGACATGCCTTCAATCATAGATCTCAAGTAACCCTCATGTAAGGTCCCAGCTCATGTTAGACAACCATAAATATTCATCCACTCTCAATGCATTGAATGGAGCATTTCATTTTCAGCAGGCTGCCACAGCGTCGTTGACACGTTGAGAGTCAGCGGTCCCAGAGAGCATGGCTCTGAAAGCGTCTATTGGCCGAAACTGAAGCATCTCTGTCAAAGTACTAATGCCAGAACTATTGGCTTTGACTATATATTTTTCCCTCCATTGACTGCCGTTATGGCGAGCTTTTAAAATTCTGCACATCTCTCTTTCTAACACAGGGTGGCAAACTGGACTAGGCAAAGCAAGCTGTTTCCCCAAGGCATTTAATCTGGATATGAGCTTTATTCAACACTTATGGCTGCCTTGGATGAGGCGCACTTGGCATGGGGCGCCCACTGAGAGATGATTAATTAGCTGAGGGAAGGCAGGCCTGACCCGTGAGCGCAGATCTCTCGCGGGACTGCTCTCTGTTATGGCTGGTTAGGCCCCGTACATTGTTCAGGAGGAAAGACGGACTGGAGAGCGTAAAACAAACGATAGGCGCGTGGCAGCGCGCGTGTACAAGGTAATCTGTCATTCGGATATCCGCAGATAATTTGCATGGCCAGCAGAGAGGCTGTGCTAGTTATCCCATCTGATGCGCTCCTGTGGTTGAGAACAGATTTTACGTAAGCAGCTTATTTCCTAAAATGGCCGTCTGGCTCCTTGTGACAGCCTCCTTATTTGTATTCATTCAAGTAGGGATTCGATGCAAGCTAGCTCGCAAATCAGGCGACTTCAGAGGTTTCCAAAATAGTTATTTAGTGGCTTGGCCAGAAAGATGTGCAAAGAAACAGAAATCATAGCTTTAGCTGCCAAGTAGTGTTCTGCCATGTGGGATACCAGTGGAGCAACAAAGGCGCTAATATAAGCAAGAAAAGATGTCCCAATTGTGAAATCTGTAATTGGATTGCAGTGGGCCACTCGCACCTCTCAACCCGGTACCACTGGACCTTCTACATGAATGATAACTGTGCCGCTGAGCCCTGTTTCAACGAACAGTAATTTACAGGTTATAACATGTAAATCCATACTTAAAATGGGAAACATGAAAAGCCAACAACAGTGGGATGAGCACCTGCTGCAGATATCTCTACACAGGATCAATCTCTGTCAAAAGGGGAGAGTAGAACCTTGCTTGTGGGGCACTCAGCTTCCACAGTGTCTTATACTTATATAAAAGGGGAGTGACCTCGCCTCAGTGGGGGCTTTTCTCTTACTAAAGCCCACTTAGGCAAACCTATTGGTTTTAAAATGACTCTCACCCACCTCAGGTTTGTTTCAGTGGCATGCTCCATCTTCGAGTACTCATCTCAGATACAAAACTGCATCTGAGCGGGCACAGCCTTGTCAGTTCAAGGAAGCACTTTGTGTGGCACTTTTCAGCTAGGGGATCATAGATTTAAAATTGTCCCAGGGTGCCCTGAATCACTGGTTGTGATTTATTTATTACCGAGCCCCCAGACAAGTTTAAAAACAGGTTTTTGATGCTGTTACAGCATATTATGTACTCTGCATCAAAATGTCAGGATACATGCTTCAGCCTTGGTTATGCCCAAATTGGCCATTGGCTTTCGTCAGGATCAGGTATAAAGATCCGTAGAAGGCATTTGTTTATTAAAGTAATACGGACCAAGGGGCAGATTTATCATTATTTCACGCAGCACTGCAATCCACCTTGCCGCGCTGCTCTGCGTGCAAGGGCAGGAATACAATATATTTAACATGATACACTCTTTAGGGATATTGAGGCACATTTTCACCTCATGTATATCCCGACCATGTTTTTACTCATGTCCTAGGACCCTTCTATTAAAACTTTTATAAGGGCATTTCCTAGAGACATTTTTATCATTTATTCACACTTCACATAGCACTTCACTTTTCACCAAATAACCTGCTCCGCTGTAAATCAGGCGTTGAAGCACAGCTGGATTGCACTCGGCAATCCAGCTGGACCCCGATGATGAAGCATGCCACCTACTAGGTAGGTGGGTGAGGGGTTTCCTAAGACAACCACTGGTTGTCTGCGTTCCTCTACCAGGGTGAAGGTCAACAACTATGACCATAACCTGTTAAGGACTTGTCCATGTTGTTTTTGCATATTACTCTGGGAAAGGGACAAGTACCTGTTCCATTTCCTTACTCTCTAGTTGTTTTTTTGTTGGGTGAGTAAATCAACATAGAGCGGGAGGAGGAGGTGGTGTTTTATAAGCAGAGGGGTTGTTAAAAACAATGGCTGCGGGTGGGGGGTGGTGGGTTAACATAACAAATGCATGTCAAAGGCAGAGCTGCAAACCTTGGATCTGGGAACCAGGTTCAAGTCTTGGCGTAAGGTCAACATCCTGTGATCCTGGGCAATCCCCCCCATGTGCAATTGAAAAAAAAAATGAAAGTGTCTATGTGTAATGTAAATGGTGCTCATGTAAAGCGTAACAGTACCTTGTGGGACACGGATTGAGGTGGCTGAAGCAGGGGCATGGGTGAAACAACAAAGGGCAGGAAGTTGGACGTGGTGGGTTAAAAGCAAGGGGGTGTTATCTGTAAACAAAAACGTGCTGCTGCTTGGGAGCAGGAACTAAGCTAAATAAATACTATAGAAATATGCACACTGTCTGCTTGTGCTGATGGCTTTGCTAGTATTGTGCAAACGTTTGGACTGTGGCCCCACCATGAGTACAAACCACGGATTGGGCTGGTAAAAGAGATCAAGTACTTTTAAGTTGAAATATAAATGCGGCAAAGCATGGTGCACCAATCTAAAAGTGGAAGCTTTATTGCAGGCCTGAGAGACAAGTAAACAGGAATAATGGCTGGAATAGAGTGATTGCAGGTGCAGTGAGCATTATGCATGTGGGACAGGAATGGACATAATACACATGGAAAAGTTCTTAAAAGAAAGATGACCCCTTTCATTTTCAGGTGATTCTTACTCGTGCCCCCTCCTTGGAACTGGGGAATTGGATTCGAGTCTCGGCGTCGGCTCAACATCCGTTGATCCTGGGCCAATCACTTAATCCTCACACAAGCATGGTGAACCAATCTAAACGTGCAACATCCTGTGATCCTGGGCAAATTACCTAAACCTCAAAGTGTGGTGAACCAAACTAAAAGTGGAAGCTTTATTGCAGGACTGAGCGACAAGTAAACATGAATAATGGGTGGAATAGAGGGTTTGCAGGTGCGGTAAGCGCAATGGATGTCGGACGGGAATGCACATAATACACATGGAAAAGTTATTAAAAGAAAGCTGACCCCTTTCATTTTCGGATGGTTCTAATTCGTGCCTCCTCATTGAAACTGGAGAAGCGGGTTTGAGTGTCGGCATCGGCTCAACCTCCTGTGATCCTAGGCAAATTACTTAATCCTCACGCAAGCGCTTTGAACCAATCTAAAAGTGCAACATCCTGTGATCCTGGGCAAATCACTTAATCCTCACACAAGTGCCGTGAACCAATCTAAAAGTGGAAGCTTTATAGAAGGCCTGGACGACAAGTAAACATAAATAAATGATGGAATGGAGTGTTTGCTGGTGAGGTGAGCAATATGCATTTGGAAAGGGAATGGGCATAATGTATATGGAAAGGTTATTAAAAGAAAGCTGACCCATTTCATTTTTGTGTGGTTCTCACTCGTGCCTCCTCCTTGGAACTAGGGATGCAGGTTTGTGTCTCGGTTTTGGCTCAACATCCTTTAATCCTGGGCAAATCACTTAATCCTCACACAAGAGCATTAAACCAATCTAAAAGTGGAAGCTTTATTGTAGGCCTGAGCAACAAGCAAACATGAATGATGGGTGGAATAGAGTGTTTGCAGGTGCGGTGAACGTTGTGCATGTGGGAAAGGAACAGACATAATACACATGGAAGAGTTATTAAAAGAAAGCTGACCCCTTTTTTTTGGGTGGTTCTCATTCGTCCCTCCTCCTTGGAACTGAAGAAGCATGCTTGAGTCTTGGCATCAGCTCAACATCCTGGGATCCTGGGGAAATCAGTTAATCTTCTGTGCATAATAGCAAAAACACAAAACAAAATTAAAGTGTCTGTGTGTAATGTAAAAGGTGCTCATGTAAAGTACTCCAATACCTTCGGGGACACGAGTGAGGGAGTGGGAGGTGGCTGAAGCAGGGCTGGTGGATAAAACAACAGAGAGCAGGGAGTAGGACGTGGTTGGATAACATAACGTGTATTTGTAAAGCTCACGTTCACCCGTAGGATTTTTGGTGCTGAATAACAGATGTTCATTGTTACCCACCTCAATGGTATTCTTTTTATTGGCCTCAGATGGATGAAAGGCTGAGTGGACCTGCCAGGATCTGAACCTGTGACCATGAGGTTGAACACAGGCTCCTGCAGTGGACGCATTAGTCCACTGATCCGCCATACCCAGCAGTCCAGTGAGCTGCCAGACCCGGTTAAAAGGGAGGGGGGTTGGTAAAAACAGAGGAGGGGGGGTTATGGGTTAACACACCGGGTAGGAGAGAAGACAGCCTGCAGATGCACTCATATGGAGTGCTCAATAACAAATAAAATAAAAAGTACCTTGAGAATGCGTAGCCAGTGGAAGGAGACTGGCCACTAGTCAGTGACCAGAAGCTGTACTTGGGCCAAACTCCATGCCGCAGCATGGACAGGCAAAGCAGAGCGGGAAGTTGTGCAGACAACGTGCTGACTAATCAGAAGCATGTAAATTAGAGTGATGTTGGAATCAACCAACTGTAAGAAAAGGTAAGTATTGGGTGGGCTGTAAGTCCCTTTTCAGATTTTTTTTTTCTTACAAGAGATTTTGCTGTGCAGGCAAAAACCAATAACGGGGATAAATAAAGATTTTTCTCCTCATTACGCATCACCTGAGGTGGCTAGCATTTTGACTCATTCCCAGGTCTACCAGTAAAAGTAAATCTGGGAATGTGCCAACATCCATGAGTCGATGCGTGGGAACACTGACGCTCCACCTATGGAACGCCTCCATGGGGCAGAGTAACTCGACGCAGCAATTTGAGCTGGGTTGCGTTAGTCTAGATTTATCAAGCCACGCAGAGCCTAGCAAGGTGGCCTTGCGTGACTTGATAAATCTGACTTAGTAGTTACGCCGTTCTTGCACCCCCTTGTGTGGTGCAATGGCGATGCAACTCAATGATAAATCTGCCCGCAACATTCTAGTTCATCAACCCGATTCAGTGCTACATTACTCTCAGTCATGCACGCATTCTATCATGCCACACACTTAAAAAACCTTCTGAGGGACTTCCCCAGTTTGATTCCTTTAGGCAAGGAAAAATAATTTTTGGTTGTTACTTGGTATTATAGTGACTATTTTTATGCACTGCATTACCTTCTTGGGAAGTTTACACAAATTGCCATTTTGACTGATAGAAACAATGCAAAGAACTCTCATGCACTGCATATGGTGAAGCTTAGGCTTAAGTGGACACATCATCTATTTTCAGCGCAGTATGAGTTTTGGGTTCCACTGTGGTATCAATAGCTTGTCAAAGTGAGCAGGAACATGCATATAAGTGCACACAGTGGCCATATCCATCTCACACATATACTTTTTAGATACATATTTTTTTTAAATCCCTGCTTATTGGTCTATTGGAATTTGGGAAGAGGTCAGCCTTATAGTCACATACTGTAAAAAGTGATAGAAATATCCATGTTAAAGTAGAGTCTAACTTCGGGAAACCTCAGTTTCTTGTTTTTTTGCTGTGGTATAGTTTGATAACAGTAAGAATAAGAGAAAAAGAACTGAGTAATCAAAGTTCCTGACATGCTTCTGCATCTATTTCACTCCCCATTACCTGCATTTAGCTCGGATAGCTTTCCCCTCGTCATTTCAAACTGTACACAGTTTCTTCTCAGCCATGTCATGTGACCATGATCATGTGTTCCACGTCACCACACAAACACGTCACTACGGCAATGTGTCACTATGGCAACGTATCACTGCATTTCCCACACTACTTGCTGCTTTACATCGTTATGCATCCCGCAATTTTGTTCGCACTCGCAGCATCCAGTTTGGTATTCTATTTTATTTTGTTCTGGAGTTCTTATATTGCGCATGGCTACTCAAAGGCCTCCCAGCGCTGCAACAGACATTGCAAGCCAACAGAACTATATGGAAAATGAATAACTAAAAAGCCAGGCCTTCAAGGCCTTGTGAAAAGAGATTTCATTCTCTAAAGTAACGGTTATTATATTGCTGTTCTTAAGAGTTAAATAACTGGATGCTCATTTTGAGTTTACCTTTAGTAAGTATGTTATACCTGAAGTATCCCAGAAATGTTGTATATATAAAAGGTAAAGGTTAAAGCTGAATACAACATGGTCAAGATGAAATTATCCCAGGAGGTACCTCTCATGTGTTGCAGGGTATTAATCTTTCCTCATGAAAAACAGGAGGTCATTTTGTAGGAATTTTATAGCAAGTGGAGATGCAGTTCTTAGCAGTATTACAACATAACTCCCCATTAACATATAGGGGACTGTTGTTGAATGTTAATCCTCCCTTGTGAATGTAAGAATGATGGTAGTTTAAAATTAATTTTGTAATAAGTGGGGCACAATTCTGCACAATGTTTCAACATTACTCCTCACTTACGTATAAGGGACCAGATGGAGATCATGGTTCCTATTTACTCATGAATACCCAGAGGATGTCATCATTTATACATTGCAGGTGAGTGTGGAGTTGGAAAATCCAGCAGTTTTCCCACTCAAAGAGAATCTTTTCAGGGCTCCTAGTACCTTCCTCAAATTGCTCTAATACCTCCCAAATCTGCCATTGTGTGGCCCTTCGTGATGTAGTGATTGACCATCTTTGTTGTGTTTTTCTTAAATGTTAGGTTGCTTCTGTGTTCCACTATTCTAATCTTTATTGTCCTGCAGGTAATTCCTATATACCTTAGTTGGCAAGGACAAGTGGTCATGTATACAACATATGCCAAATTGCAGTTTGTGTGCCATTGTAATGCCCAGGGATTTTCTAGGCCCAGCTTTAGGAATACTGTGTGGGTAGTCAGGTTACACACACTATACTGGCCGCATGGGTACTGTCTTACCATGTTCGAGAGGCCTCAAATTGTTTTTGTGATATTTTTGTTGGTTTTACGTGGTCTTTCTGTTGTATGTACCAAAACATCTCTCAGGTTCTTGCTATGTTTATGTAAGAACAGTGGTCTATTACAGGACAGTGATCCTGTGTTAAATAGATGCCAGTGTTTTTGGATAATTCTTTTCACATGGTTAGATGCTATATTGAATGTTACACAGATCAGTTTGTTTTCTGTCCCATCTCTCGATGTTTTTTCTAGCAATGCATCTCTGTTCTGATCCCTTGCTCAGTTTTGAGTCTTCCTCACTATATTTTCTGGATAGTCCCAGGCCTTTAATTTTCTAGCAAGGTCTTCAGATTGTCATTTGTAATCTCTAATCTTTGAACAATTCCTGCACAAGCGTAAGAACTGGCCATTGGGCAAATTTTCTTTTAAGGTTCTAGGATGAAAACTGTCAAACTCTAACAGATTATTCTTGTCTGCAGGATTGTGGTATGTGTTTCTACACAGAACACTTTATTCTGCAACGATATTCACATCCAGGAATGGGAGTACCTTGTTACTATCTGTATGGGTAAATTTCAAGTACTGACCCTAGATGTTGAAACATGGGAAGAAGGATGTGATGGAATTTAAAACCCTTCCCTTACTAGGAGAATATCATCGATGTATGTTTTCCATATGTTTATGTGTTCCTGCAAGGAGTTTGACTCATGCGAAATAAACAGTATTTCAAAGTTATGTGCATATAGTCCAGCTATGCTAGGAGCGAAGGTACTCCCCATTGATGTACCTTGGGTCTGCTTATAGATCGTACCTTCAAATTTGAAAAGGTTCTCCATAAGTGCCAGCCTTCCACCTGCCAGAATAAAGTGTGGGGTGTGTTGTATATCCTTGTTTTTTGGAATAGAATGTCTTTCAGAACTTGCAGTGTATTTTCCTGTGGCAGGTTTGTATACAGGCTTTCTATGTTTAGGCCCACTAAAAAGTTCTCATCTGAAGGGAGCCCCAAATCTTGCAGTATCACTTTTCACAATATGGGTCCACAAGTTCTTGCATGCAGATTGCTGTTTGAGGGAAAATACAGAGGCTGTAATGAGGGTCTTTTTATAATTATACTGTTCATTTAAGTATTAATAACGCATATTGTTGAAGTGCCAAAGGACAATCATATTTATTGTGTGTGGAATACAACTAGCAAAAAGTCTAGGCATTCTTAATCCTTGTGATACAGGATAAAACTTGGGGGTTGTGCTATGAGGTTAATGAAAGTTTGTTTTATAAATCGAGACATGATAGCACTTACAATCATGCATCCTCAACTCTTTAGTTCTAATAATATGAGAGCCATCCCACAATTTCTACACAAATCAACGCAACTGTATCAAATGAGGCTACTTCATAGTCTTCTTAGGCCTATTTCAATAAAATGAATAGCAATGCAGCTCATCTCAAGCCACCTGGGCGTCCAGTGCTTAATTTGTGCAGGTGGTTGCAGGAGTTGATCACTGATACTCACTTTTAGGGACCAGGACTTTGACCCAGAGCAAGATAAAGGGAGAAAAGGGAGAAAGAAGAATGAACAGAAAGATATGGAAACCGTAACAAACCGAGAAAGCAAGCATGCAAAAGTCCCTGTATGAATGAGATAAAGAGATGGGAAGTGTAGGGCGGAACAAGAAAGAGGTGTAAGGTGAATTCAAAGCCAGAAAGACTTGCTAATAAGTAGACACAGAATTCAGCAGTACTGGCAGTGGGCTTCTAGGAAAAACAATGGCTCCTTCACTTACATTTTTACAAATTAAACACCCGCCTGACCACTGAACTTCTATCTCATCCTGGGAGAAACCCATCTTCTTCCAACCATGTATCTCGGACTTTTCTACAAAGTAGGCTACAGCTCTAAAGGCTGATGGGGTAATTTAGAGGTTTGTTAAGCTGGAGCGTCTGTGTAAAATGGCATTACTTCCTCTCGCCAGTGCTATGGTTCCCATGCCCCATTTAGCATGGTTGGAACCTCTGGGTTTCCTTGGATGAAGTGCCTCCTGGCTCCTCTGTTAGACTCCCTTAATTTGGAAACCCATCGGCCACGCAGCCACCAGGTCACAGTATTGGTCACACTGCCCTTTTTAGGTCACAGCGACCCTTTCTAGATTTACCTGCCTGTACCAATCATACCATCGCAGACAGTGTAATCCAACAATAACCCCATGCACTGTATGGCCATTGTTTTTTGTTTTTTTAAAGAAAAAAATACAATTTGGGTAGTTTGTTGCTTATTTAAAAACAAAAAAAATTACTTTGCGTGTGGGTGCAGAAAACTTGGTGCTTGCTCATAAGTTTAGTGCCTTCACTGGAGGTGCCATATCGTTGGCCCGACTGAAGGCACACAGATCACTGCCAAACTAGAGGAGAACTCAAAATTTAGGGAACAGTCCTCAATGAGGGGAGCGGAGGTCAGCCCCTCTGCTAACCTGCAGTGGGCAAGTTGTCCAACAAGTTCTAAATGGCCCTCTAAATCAACAGAATTGGGAGAGGATGCTTGCTTCATTTGCTGTTTCCTTTGTAGTTTAGTACCACTTAAAGCAGCACTAACAGGAAATTGGGGGTTTTATAGGATATTTGCGAAATAAATAATTTTGCCTAAATTAAGAAATCAGCATTTGCTGTTCAGCCCCATTCATTTTGTCTTTAGCCTGATGTGAATATAGCATGCTACAACGCATGCTTGCACATCGCGTTCCATTACAACGCGGTCGTTACAATGACCGCGTTGTTAGGACGTAATACCTTTACAACACAAGTCATTAGAATGACTTGCACTAGATGTAGTGTAGTTCCTATATTACCCATACAGGATCTGCGCGTTTGGATAACATAAACTATAGGATTGGTGGCAGACTGGCTCTGAGTACCCCCAGCGAGAATGTTAGCCTTTCTGTTTTAGCTAGCTCACAGTGCCACTAGAATCTCCTCTTATCGGGGAGAGAATAGTTTCTGGCAACCTCAGAACATGACAACCCTGATCCCCCAGGATCGTGGAAACAATATACTACTTTTCGCTCAGTCACTCGTGCTTACTTATTCGGTCTCAGAGAGTTACACAGAAGAAACAGTCGGGCATGTTACAATAAAAATGTATTGCATAGTTGTTCTTCTAGTGTAAAATAGATGTGCTGCAACAACTGTTAGACAGTAGCAGATATATATGATTAGCAGTACAGTGAAAATAAAAGGATAGTACAGTTCTACCATCTTGCAATAATCATGAATACATACATGAATATAAAATGCCTGATAAAAATGCGCGTACTCCTACGATGCCTATCTAGATGTACCTAAGTGTACCTAGCATGTGAGTAGGTGTGAAGCCAAGAATCCCTCTAGGATTTAGTCTAACCCCATTACCTGAAGTGAGAGAGTGTGGGACCCCGTCCTGGTCTCGAGTCGGACACCCCTTGAGGGATGTGTTAGACCACTGTCAGCTGGAGCATCTGCATGCAGGAGCCTCAGCGTCTCTGGTCAGTGTGTCGGCCTGGAAGACTCGGTCTCCTCTCCCAACCCTACCAAGATATGCTGTATTTATACAAAAAGTATCTAGGGTTTCTTTGCCCCTTGTTTCTTGTATTAGCCATTGTTGGATTTGAGGATGACGTATGGGATGAACCTTGTAAGTAGATATTATGCAGGTGCCGTGTAGCCCCTGCCTGGTTTCCAGGAACCCTCATGAATATTCATCCATACTGTATGAGTCCATTGATGGAGTTATAGGACGCTATTGTTCAGGGAAAAACCTTCCTTTTGTGCCCAGGACTAGAACTAGGTAAAGGTTCAATCCTAAAGGCTCGTAACTGTGTATAAGGGAGATAATGTAGGTGAAGGTGTATGATATTACTCAGGCCTATATTAGGGTACTTATATGAAACATAACACCCAGTCCTCTTCCGAACAGTCAATAATGATAAAAAATGCAAGGGAACTACTCTTTGTACTAGGTAGTGGCGCATATAACTATCAGTGAGCTTCATAAAATATTGTCTTTAAAACCATTTAAAAATAGTCTAATAGGGGGATAATAAAAAAAAAAATGTTTTTGAAAGTTTAGTATTGGAAATGTTACTCTAAGCCAAAGTCCTAGTTGAGTTTGTTTATATAATTCGAACCACTACAAGCGTTAGAAGGCCATGCTTTCCCAGCTAAAGTGTCAATTAAAGTAAATGTTCCAAATTTAGTTGAGTTTTCAAACAAAAAGGAAAAACCGAATTCTTTCCCAGCACATGATGAGCCAATTGTAGATTAAGTGTCCTGGCTGGGAGACGTAACATCGCAGTTGCTCGCTGTGGCAGAGGACGATCCCTGTAACACCTCGCAGAACACGTCAATTGAGCACAGATGATACTCAGAACTGCCAATAGCTGGTGCAGAGGCAGCCAGTGCTGTAGTCGATACCTGAGTGCTAGTGGAAGAGCTGATGCTCAACCCAGTTGTAGCAAAAGGCACCTGCAGGTTCTCGAGGAATGCAGCCATCAAAATAGGAATACGCTGGGGACATTGCCGAGCATGGACCCTCACCGGTTCCAGCATGTTATTCATGTCCGGTGGCATTGCCGATGGAAGTGTCAGACAGAGATCTAACACGCATTCTTCTCCGCAAAACAGGCATCGAAGAACAGGTAAGATGCAGTCCATCCAGACTGGTCTAAACGATAGGAACCAAGAGGCTCTCAGTTCCCGTAGGTGAGTTGCGCCCAGATGTTGTACCATGCGTTCACGGTATTTATGCTCCAGGAGTGCTTTTGCCATCTCGTTGGTGATTGGGCCGTCCATTGCGTAGCAGAAAAATAACAATCAGGATACCTGCTATTGAGAGCAGGATCAGCGGAAGACCCCCAAAACACTTCCCAATACGGAGTGTATAAAGTTTGGAATAATTCCGAGAACAGTCTGAAAAGTGCTCAGAAATCCTGACCCTATGGACTTAAATAGGTGTACAATACCACTCGTATTAGACATATTAAAGATACGTCCCACCAGTTCTGTGAAATGAGAGGGGCAGTTTGTTCGTATGAGTGCCTGTATCTCAGCCGAGGTCCTTGCGATTTGAAGATCAAGGGTCTCCCGGGCGGAGGTTAAGGGCACAGTTTGCTGTAAAAGCATGGCTTTCATTCTGCTAAAAGTATCAAACTGCATAAAAGAAACATTTAGCGAAGGCCATAGTGGCGCCTCCCTGACTGTACTTGTTGGGGGAAACAATACTTGCATACAGCAAGTAACCCTGGAGTTCACCATGACCAGATAGGCAATCCCCGGAAGCATCCCACAACAACCTTGATCATTCAGCATCAAGTAACTCCCATTCGAGAGCAGCTTGAATACCGGTGTAATCACAGCTGCCGGAGTCCCTTGCATGTGGCAATCAATCAATCATGTCACTTATAAAGCGCACTACATACCCGCGAGGGTCTCAAGGCGCTGGGGGAAGAGGGGGGTGGTGCTGCTACTGATCGAAGAGCCAGGTCTTGAGGAGTCTTCTGAAGGCCAGTAGGTCTTGGGTCTGTCGGAGGTTGGTGGGGAGGGTGTTCCAGGTCTTGGCGGCGAGGTGGGAGAAGGATCTGCCGCCGGCGGTCGTTTTCCGGATGCGGGGGACTGTGGCGAGGGCGAGGCTGGTCGAGCGGAGCTGGCGGGTGGGGGTGTAGAAGCTGAGTCGTCTGTTGAGGTAGGCTGGTCCGGAGTTGTGGAGTGCTTTGTGTGCGTGGGTGAGGAGCTTGAAGGTTATCCTCTTGTTGACAGGGAGCCAGTGCAGGTCTCTCAGGTGGGGTGTGATGTGGCTGCGTCGGGGGATGTCGAGGATAAGACGTGCAGAGGCGTTCTGGATGCGTTGCAGCCGTCTCAGGAGCTTAGCCGTCATTCCTGCGTAGAGGGCGTTTCCGCAGGACAAGTTCGCTACTGAACCATTACAAGCTCCGTGTAGTAAAATATCCTGGCACATGAGAGAACCACTCAAAGCGTTCTTGCAGTTTGTACCGCTTAGAAACACTTCTCGATCCCCACTCCGGCATCGAAATCTGTACGGTAATTCCCAAGATTCCTTAATGTATTCCTTACCCAATTTTTCAAATTTGCCTGCCTGTTTTTGTTCAAGGCAATACTGAAACTGAAAAGTCGAGACCGATAGAGTAATGTGGCCATGGCTTAGCCACTCTGTGGATGGTGATTCCGCTACCGTAAATGGTAATCTATCTAGTTTTTCAATGCGCAGCATTGTATATTTTGCTCCCCTTTGTGCTATTTCTACCTGTTTATCTGTTAGATTATATTCAGAAAACAGAGACATACTGTTGATAAAACGCCAAGGCACATAGCCATCACGCAAAGATTGCAGTGTCCAGCTTAACAACATAATAGAACGTAACTGAGATTGCCCGTGTTGTAATATGGCCAAATCTTGTTCCAGTATGTCTATTGCAGAAGATACAATGTTGCCTAAGGAATAGATCCTGGAGGTCAAAGTTGTTAACCCATTATCCACTACCGCTAATGCCTTCTCTAAGTTAATACGGTCTATTTCCCGTAGTCTCTCTGCGGCCTCTTGTTGGGATATTTTCAAATTTTCATTGTAGGCAGCATAAATGCCAGCATATATGAAACGTTTCTGACTTGTTTTCCTCGGGCCTAGTAAAAAGACCCTAAGATCCATATCATGTGTGAGTAAGGATAAGTGATGTTTCACTTCTGCGAGTGTTGAGGTTTCTAGCCAATCAAGGCACAACTTCCCAACACTGTAGGATGTCACTACCCCTGGATGTTCTCTCTGTACATAGCGTGGGTCTGACCTATGGATACTGAACCCTTCGGTGGTACCTCAGAATCTTTGCTGACATCTGTTTGTGTCTATGGGCCAAACCAACCATCCATTCCAATTAGGATCTGATCTATTGTACTGAAAAATGTCATCTACTTCTACCCCTTCTTGTGAAGTTGAATTCTGCCACCCGTCCATCTGTGATGGTGTTGGAAACCGAGGTGTGTACAGGTCCTTGTTCTTTGCCAGTCCAAGACAGGATGTCTGTTGCACAGTGTCATTTAGAAATATCATCTGCTGTGGAATGAGGCAGGCTCTAAATAGCGCTTCTGTTCCCTGGACTTGCCAGTCTCTAGAACCCCAGACTGATTTTAAGTCTATTGTGTCCTTCCATAGGTCAAAACCCTGTTCAGACAATCGGGCGATAAAGGAAGCAGAGTAAATCTGTTTGGTGTTAGTCAACATAATTTTCTGTGCCGATGTGGTTGTGACTTTATAATAAAATGACCGGGTCAGAAATGTTAAACCCTGAAAAATATGAGAATTTCTGTGCAAATGTTTGCGAACTACCTTTTGGTGGTGTAGGGCAATGTTCCCACTGTTGGTACTCAAAACATTTCTAGGTGTTATAGATTTGTGTAGGAAACGATGACCATAATGTTGGTAGCAGTACAAAGTGTCATAGTCTGAAGTACTTTCTAGCATTTCAGTGTTCGGAAATGCGGCAGTTTTCTCTAAATCAGACAACATGTTATTAACAGTTTCAGAGTCCCAACCATCAGAAAATGTACTGGAGGTAATGATATCACTCAATGAAATTTTAAATACATGAGGAATTTTTAAAAGTTCAGTTGGACCGAATATATTGAAATCAACCTTGTCCCAGACTATACCATCCGGTATAGGAACTGCTGTAATGTTCACTGATTACAAGTCTCTTTGTTCACGATGAGAAGATTGATGTGGTTTCAGAATCAAATTTACTTTTTCGGCTTCAGGTCTCTGTTGAAGGTATTGTCCATTAATAAGCATGCTAAAAGTTATAACTAAGCCTAGCCAGAAAAGAAAGAACAGTATCCCAGTAATTACCCAGAGTTCTACCCAGGGTGACACCAGGTAAGTCTTTTTGAGAAAGTACAGAAAGTCCGTAATTTGCTGCTTGCGTGTTTGTTGGGCTGGCGTCGTTTCCGGTTCACTTGGATCCAACGAAAACGTATCAAAGTTCATGAAGTAGCCAGAAGCAGTTCGATCAATTGTTGGAATTGCATCAGGATTTGTTGAAATCGTAGTTTGCTCTTGTCGAGGCATGTTGACTTAGACATCTGTATTAGGTCTTATTGCAACTTGTGTGTTATTTTGAGTTTGATTTTGAAGCCGAACTTCGGGTTCAAGGGGAACGAGTTCCATAGCATTGTTGCATAGTCCTTCATTCCTTTGAGAGGACTCTTCAAACGTGATGAGTCTTTCTGTTTGAACTTCTTGGATTGTAGCTAGAGGAGGGCGTCTGCTACAGCGGAGTCCACGAGGCCTACTGCACAGTATCGGCCACATAGTGTGGTTTGATTAAGTCGATTGAGACAAATCGTTTCTCCTTTTTTCCGGCAAGAGGCGGTAGAAGTACAGTTCTTGTTCCTTGAATTGCTAGGACAGGTACAGGCTTTCTGTATGATGGTCCAAATTCTTTTTTATCCGCTATTTTCTCTCTGACCAGATCCCCGACTTTTGGGATCCAGACAGGTCTTGCTGTGACTGCCTTGACTTCCCCAGTGGCGGTCTGTTTCAGGTGGACGTTACTTTGTTGCGTCCTGGATTCATTTAGATCCTGTAAAACAGCCAAACGATCATGGATATCAAATGGTTTCTCATCCGCCACTGCTCCTTCACAATCAAGATCAGTTACCCACATTCTTGTCCCAAATAGGACCTCGTAAGGAGTGACACCCCCTAGAGAACTTCTTGGCTGGTTATTGAGAGCTCGTTGTACCCCATATATATGATTGACCCAACTACCGCCCTTGCCAAATACCCTAGCTGTTAAAGAATGCTTTAGGTCCCGGTTTTTCCTCCCCACAATCGAATTTCCCTCAGGATGGTACGGAGAGGAGTACCGCAATGCTACGCCCATACTTTCCATGGCCTCTTTGTAAGCCCAAGAGCTAAACACCGGGCCACGGTCTGAATGTAACATGCCAATTGCGTATGTCCCTATAAAGGCTCGCAAATCTTTGATAACAGTTCGAGCGTCAGCCGAGCGCTGAGGCCAAACCCATAGGAATCTTGAGCAGGAATCCACTGCAACCATGATATACTTGTAGGCCCCATCTGATTGTAAGGCGCTGCAGTGGTCCAGATATACACAAGCGAGAGGTCTGTCTGATTTTAATAACAGTGTCTGTGCCGGGCATGCTATGGTGGAGCCTTTCATCTGCTGGCAGATGTCACATTTCAAGACGTAGTCTTTAGCTTATTTTGTTAGACCTGGCCACCAATGGCGCTGTTTCAACAATGAAATAGTCGCTGTAATGCCTGTATGCGCAGAGCCCAAACCCTCATGTGCTGCAATAATCAAACCCTGCCTACGATCCATATTTGGCATTACTCTGTCCCCCACTCCAGGAATCTGAGCATATGGAATGTTGTTTGCATCTAACTTGTAGGAATACTTGAGTGGAAATTTCTTCGGTACTACTCCTCTGTTTTTGCTTGAAGCAATAACAGCCACCATAATCTCACCTTCTATCCTCGTTTTTGAACAAGTGATTGCAGCTACGGAAGCTGTGCATACAGCCCCCTTCGCGGCTTCATCAGCCAATGAATTCGCTTCAACGTGAACGCTATCACGTTGATGACTCAGTGTATGAATCACGTGAGCCTGTGGTAGTTCGTTTCTCAACTCAACTACCTGTTCGCATAGCATTTTATGCTTAATTGTGCCACCTTTTGCGTCTTTGAACCCGTTTTGTTCCCAATGGTATAAATATTCATGGTATGATTGCACACAGTAAAAAGAATCACACACTATCAGTGTGGGGAATTCGTGATCCGTATTCACCAGTGCCAGTATCAGCACTTTTAACTCTGCCAACTGAGCCGTGCAGTCTCCTAGAGATTGTGTTTTGTGCAACTTGGGTGGAACTTTCCATCCCGCATGCGGCCTTTAACGATAGCACATGCTGCGCTGTATTGTTGCTCACTCCCTATGGCCAGTTGAGCAGATCCGTCAGTGTAAATAATATATTCATACTGATCTAGAGGCAAGATTTCATTCGGTAGAGGGTATTCTTGTTCGTATTGCAGAAATGCTTGTGTTTTTAGACTTGGATCAAATATGTATTCAACATCCGTTGCAGTAAGAGAATTAGCCCATTGTATCCATCTCGGATGTAAGGCTTTTGCATTTGGATTGCTAGCCTTTGTAACAGCTTCTAAAGCTGGCACCGGTGTTATGACAATTATGCGCTTTCCCTGAGCCAGTGCTCTTTCTCTAGCTACAGCGGTCTGAACTGCTGTCAGGATTTTTTCTGTTGAAGTGAAACGCATTTCTGCGTTTGTGTACAGGTGTAATTTGTAAGCGATTGGTACTGTTTTGCCTTCATTGAAGGTTAAGTAAGTGTACCCGCTATTACACGGATCACTAAGTTGTGTACGTTTACCCACGTCTGTAAGTGTTTTGAAGCTATCATGTCTTCTTGTAGTGAACGTAGGATGTTGTGTGTTCCTGTGTCCATTGTCTAACTGAAAAATCAGGTTTTATTAAGTCGTAGAAAGGTTTTAATCTTTCTGCTTAATCCAAAATGTATGTTCTGCCGAAATTTAGGAATCCCAGTATTGATTGTAAATTTTTTAATGATTTTGGAGGCTGGAGCAGCGCACACTTTTCTAAAAAGTTAGCTGCCAGACTTTTTCCTTCACTTGAAAGCTCATATCCTAAAAACAGGACATTGAGGTGGGCGATTTTTGATTTTTTTAAATTAAATTTGTAGCCCTCAGAGGCGAATCCCATAATTATGGTGCCCACCCTGGTCAAGTGCCTTTTAAGTCATCGTCCGTCAGATAAATATCATCCACATAGGACAATGCTTCCTCATCAAAATTTTGGAGTAACTCGGTTACCCTTGCTGAAAATAACCCCAGGCTATTCTCATACCCTTGGGGGAGACGACAAAATTGTCGCTGGGACCCCAATGCTGAGAATGCGGTCAAATACCTGCTTTCAGGCGCTATATTTTGGCAAAAAAATCCATTTGAGATATCAAGTGTAGTTTGTATTTTTTCCGCACAATGTTATTCATTAATGCGGCACTGTGTGCATTTTGAACTGCAAATGTCTTAGTGCAAGTGTTTAAATGTCTGTAATCTAAAACTAGACGATATGTATTGTCAGGTTTCATGACAGGAAACAAAGGATTGTTCATTTGAGAGGTGCAAGTTTCAATCACCCCTTGGTACTCAAGTTGATCTAAGATCTCCCTGACCTGTTTTTTAGCTTCTTGCTTTATTGGATATTGTCTCTGTGCATTTGGTGAAACTTTCAACGGGATCACGTGGTGGGTTGAGTTCTAATCCCATCCGGCATGATTTTTGTACAGTGCTGGAGCTAGGGCAACTGCCCACTCCCGTGTATATGTGTGTTTTAAATGAATGGGAACAAGGTCGGAGAAGGCTGGAAAAATTACTGTTTCTCCCCTAGGGCACTCCATAACGAATGCTGGCGGGCAATCTTGTTCAGCTAATAGAATGTCATAGCCAGATGACAGATTCTTCCAAAAGAGACCTTTAACTTTCCTGGGCTTGTCCCCCTCCATTTGGAGTGTTATTTCATATAACTTATGTGGGACGCTTACCCTTGTATCTGGTGTTTCCACCGTGATGTAATCATTCAAGTCCGCTGTCACCAGAAATTCCATCAGGTTCTGGTGAGCTATTGTTACTTCTGCCGCACTGTCTAGCATCGTCCGAGCCCATACCCCGTTCAGAAGTTGTGTCCTCAGAATTCTGGGCATGTCTGATCTTTAGACCTGCAACTTTCTTCTTCTTAAACTGAGGTTTTAATTTTGGCTTTTCTTCTTTTTGGAAGTATAGTCTTGAGCGTGCTGTTTGTCTCTGGACTTCGTACGCTCTTCTTTGTGTTCTGACTGTCCTTCTCTCTCTGAGTTTTTCGTTGAACCCGGAAAGGAATGAGAGGAACGTGTATCAGTATCCTGATACCTGTCAGGTTTCCTAATATTATCCCTATTCCTGAGATTATACCTCCTTTCGGAGGGCTCCTGTGGAGGAGATCTGCCTCGGGATTGAGATCTGTTTCCTTTAAAGTTTTGTTGTTTTTTATTATCCCACTTCTTTTTAGAAGAAGCAGGTGTCTGCTTGGAAGTGTCCTTTTCAGGACTGCCCATCATTTGTGGTTTTAAAGCTTTCCCACCTAAACTGTCTCTGCCTAGTTCTGCATATGCAGTTTCAGTTATTTTTAGTAGTTTGTGTTGTTGATCTATAGGACTGAACTCCCTTAGGCGTTGGCGGATTGCCACCGAAGCTGCTTCTCCTTTAATATTAGCTAGTATTATGGCTGATACCTGATCATAGTTACCTAGTAACTTCATCCCTAAGTTTAGGGCAGGCTCTGCTCCGTACTCATTTTGTATTTGTCGTAATACATCTGGTACTACAGCTAAGGATGGTATACCATGAGTTCTGGTATATATGGCAGCAAAGACTGTACCCCAGGTGGTACAATCTTCTACTTGTGGTGTTATCCCCATGGGCAAGCAGATTGTTAGCATTCTGTGTTTTTCATATGGGGTAGTATTCGGGAATACTACCTCGAGCTGAGTTATTTTCTGAGCTACCCAGAATGGCATTTGTTCACGTTTCGTGGGCATTTTGCCCATTACCGCATGTAATGTTTGTGGTGAAATTTTAGTTGCTGTACCCTGAGATTGAGTACCATTTGTTGCAAATGTTGCTGGTTAGACTGTGAAAGTCCTCATGACGAATTGCGCCAAGTTTCTATAGATTTTAATTAAATCCTTGTGTTGTATGAGTAAGTCTGCCTGTGGCATTGTGTCGATGTCAGGATATGGTGTGTAGGCCGCTAATATCGGCCATGTTGCCCCCTCTCCTCCGAGCGGGCCTAATCTTCCTCTTCCTCTTATGTGGGGTAGGGTGCCTATAAACCAGTATAAGTGTTCCTGGTACGTGAGTGGAATCTCTATGTCCTCGAAGGGACCATATTCCACTGGTGCATCTCCTTCTGTATAGTTGTGAAATGTCTGTGTTCTTGCATCTGCTGCTGGGAATGTAACCCATGAATAAAATACCTCTGTTTTATTTGATTCGTGTGCCTCAATCACGAAAGCTACTATGCCACCCCTAGCTTGTAAACTATTTTCTATCAGTTCCAGGGTGATCGTTTGTCTGAATTTTGGTGCAATTTGTATTGCGTTTGTATCTTCTTCTCCGGCTGAGAGGTGCAGATCTACTACTGGGTCCTCCCTGCCCTCAGTCATTTTGTAAAGAAGAAGTTTTTGTTCAAGGGAACTAAGATAAGGTTTTATTGCACAATTTTAGGAACACTGTGTCCCTCAAGCTTGATTAACCAACAGCTAATAAATATGATTTTTCACCTACTTAGCTGTGGCGGAGTTGTGCCCACCCACTCCAGATGTCTCTGGTGTTTTGTGAGTAGGGGTCTCTGAGAATAGCACGACTGAACTACTCAGATTCTACTGTTAAATAAGTACCCAACCAACGTTGGCGGCGCCATGTCGCGTAGTTCCTATATTACCCATATAGGATCTGCGCGTTTGGATAACATAAACTGTAGGATTGGTGGCAGACTGGCTCTGAGCACCCCCACCGAGAATGTTAGCCTTTCTGTTTTAGCTAGCTCACAGTGCCACTAGTATCTCCTCTTATCGGGGAGAGAATAGTTTCTGGCAACCTCAGAACATGACAACCCTGATCCCCTAGGATCGTGGAAACAATATACTACTTTTCGCTCAGGCACTTGTGCTCACTTATTCGGTCTCAGAGAGTTACACAGAAGAAACAGTCGGGCGTGTTACAATAAAAATGTATTGCACAGTTGTTCTTCTAGTGTAAAATAGATGTGCTGCAACAATTGTTAGACAGTAGCAGATATATATGATTAGCAGTACAGTGAAAATAAAAGGATAGTACAGTTCTACCATCTTGCAATAATCATGAATACATACATGAATATAAAATGCCTGATAAAAATGCGCATACTCTAGATGTACCTAAGTGTACCTAGCATGTGAGTAGGTGTGAAGCCAAGAATCCCTCTAGGATTTAGTCTAACCCCATTACCTGAAGTGTGGGACCCCCGTCCTGGTCTCGAGTTGGACACCCCGCGAGGGATGTGTTAGAACACTGTCAGCTGGCGCGTCTGCATGCAGGAGCCTCAGCGTCTCTGGTCAGTGTGTCGGCCTGGAAGTCTCGGTCTCCTCTCCCAACCCTAGCAAGATGTGCTGTATTTATACAAAAAGTATCTAGGGTTTCTTTGTCCCTTGTTTCTTGTATTAGCCATTGTTGGATTTGAGGATGACGTATGAACCTTGTACGTAGATATTATGCAGGTGGTGTGTAGCCCCTGCCTGGTTTCCAGGAACCCTCATGAATATTCATCCATACTGTATGAGTCCATTGATGGAGTTATAGGATGCTATTGTTCAGGGAAAAACCCTCCTTTTGTGCCCAGGACTAGTACTAGGTAAAGGTTCAATCCTAAAGGCTTGTTACTGTGTAGTATAAGGGAGATAATGTAGGTGAAGGTGTATGATATTACCCGGGCCTATATTAGGGTACTTATATGAAACATAACAGTGTCCTGTATTCCATCCTACTATGGCTCTACAAGCTGTGCCACATGTATAATGAAGAACTGTTTCATTGTAGGTTAAAAATGTTTATTGAACTTTAAGGATATTTTACACTTCATATTTCTTTGATTTGCATACAGATTTAATCCTTTTCTTTCTATGTAGCTAATGGGAATATCTTATAGACTGTGCTGAGGGTAGTAATTATTACCTCTTTTAATGACACATACTGAAGTACATTAACTTCATTCCCATATAAAACATTTGGAAGTCATCCGGCGCACTATGCAAAATCATTATGCTTGTGCATTGCATTTTAAACATCTTTGACAGGTTTACCTATTATTCTTTCATTTTCATTTGCAGAACGGTTCATTTATTACAGAATGGTGTAGTCAGTGCAAGGTAAGGGCCAGACCTGCCAACCTTGGAGCTGAGGAACCAGCTTTGAGCTTCGGCCTTGGCTCAGCATCCTGTGATTCTGGGCAAATCACTATGGGGCACATGCATCAAGCTAGGCAATTGCGATTCCTTAATAACGATTATTAAGTAATCGCTATTAAGGAATCGCAATTGCCTATGCATGTAGGTTTTGCAAAAATATTTGCGATTCCTACACATTCCTTTATTGCGAATCCCAAATTGCGATTTGCAATTGAGGAATGCCTTCCCATTCATTCCTATGGGTCTAGAGGCCCATCGGAATGAATGGTAAGCCATTCGCAATTTTGCGAGTACCAAATAGGTACTCGCAAATTGCGGATGCAATTTGAAGGGTGCTAGGGGCCTTAAAGGCCACCCTGCTCCACCCCCAAATTTGGCATGTGTGCTCATGTGGCGCACACATATGCCCTAAGGGCATATGTGTGCGCCACATGGCACTTTGAAAAATGCACTTTTGTGCATTTTTCAAAGTTTTTAAATTACCATCAACTTGCAGTTGATGGTAATTAGCGGTTCCTAAATGCGAAGTCTCATTTAGGAAAGGCTTTGATGCATTCCAAACAGGGAATCGCAATTTGCGATTCCCTAAAAGCATTCGCAATTTAGGTAATCACAAAATTTGCGATTACCTATATTGCGAATGGATTTTGGGCTGATGCATCCCAATTGCCTAAATACCGGTCGCAAAGGGGCCGATTCCTTGAATCGGCCCGTTTGCGATTGGGATTTAGGTTGATGCATGTGCCCCTTAATCTCCCTGTGCCAAAAAAAATAAAAATTATATATATATGCAGAGAACTCAGACGCGCAGATTCTACGTCTGAAAAGGAAAGCACTCACAAGGTAACAAGGTATCCGGTGTACAAAGTGCTTTATTCTGCAGACCCCCTCCCCCTGACATTGGTTATCTGTCTGATGGGTCTAGAGTCTCCTGGTCTCCCTCTGTAATTGGTCATCTTGCTGCTATATTTACAAGCTTTACAGCGAAGGCAAGGATAAAAGCCTTTTACGCTCATCCTATTTGGAACCTTGGGCGAGGCATCAAAGTGACTATGAACCAAATGGACACCAAGCGATCGACAGCGTTTATATGTAATGGGAGGGCGTTCAGGGAGATGGTTTCTCAGAATACTGTCAGTTTTTAAAATGTGCCAGTTTTTGTTAAAAATATGTACCAATCTGCCAGACTGGGCACTAAAATTAGTAATCATTCTGGCAGGTCCCTCCTTTTCACTTGGATCTTTAGTCTTGGCTATCAACAGTTGTCTCCTATCTATCTTACCTACTCTTTCCGCAGCTCCCTTAAGAATGCTATTAGAATAGCCTCTCTCTTTAAATCTCACGACAGCCTCCTCTTCCACTATTTTAAAATCTCCCTCGTCTGAACAATTACGTTTCATACGGAGGAGTTCGCCAAAGGGAATGTTTCGCAAAAGGCTTTTGGGATGATGGCTAGCTGCGTGCAACACAGCATTTCCCGCTGTGGGTTTTCTATATAGTCGTGTCTGCAGAGTATTGTTGGCAACAAAGACTTCCAAATCCAAATAGTTTACTGATGTCTCGCTTATATGGCTTGTGAATCTCAGATTCAACTCGTTGCTGTTCAGCGAGGCGACATACTCCTCAGCCGAGGCGCGGTCACCACGCCAAACAACAAAGAGATGATCTATGTATCTCGCCCATAGCATGATCTTATCCATCCAATGATCATGGAGTTCCCCCCAGGCCACGTGCTTCTCCCACCAGCCGACGAAAAGATTCACGTAGCTGGGGGCGAAGCACGTGCCCATGGCGGTCCCGCGTAGTTGTCTATATAATTTACCTGCAAACAGAAAAATGTTGTTATTTAGACAAAATCTGATCATACACAAAAGCATCTCATTGTGCTTATGAAATTTTAAAGGTCTTTTGTTGCGAAACCATTTTGCAGCCGATATGCCATCTTGATGATTTATACAAGTATATAAGCTCGTAATGTCTAGTGTTATTAAAAGCATATCTGTTTCCCAGACTATGTTCTCCATCAATCTCAAGAAATCTTGAGTGTCTCTTACATATGATGACAAGTCTTTCACTAGAGGAGCTAGAAAAGAATCAATAAAAGTTGAAGTATTTTCTAAGAGACTGTTGATTGAAGATACAATTGGTCTCCCGGGAGGATTTGTAGAGTCCTTATGTATCTTGGGAAGATGATAAAAGGTTGGGAGAACCGGATTTTCACAGTGAAGGAACAAAAACTCTTCTTGATTTGGCATCCCTTCATCTCTCCAATCTTTCAAAAGGATCTGATATTCCGTTATGCATGTCAGATTTTCTGCCCTCTTTATGACCTCATAACAATCCTCATCCATGAGTTGTCTCATGGCTTCCTTTTGGTAATGTTCTTTATTAAAGACAACAACATTTCCTCCCTTGTCTGAAGGTTTTATTTCTATACTGGAATCGTTTTTGAGTGTTGTGATGGCCTCCCATTGCTTACTTGAGATGTGATAGCATTTTTTCTCATATCTTTTTGATGGTTTTGTCAGATTTTGTAAGTCCATAAGGACGGCCTCATTGAAGACATCGACAGCATCGTAAGGGGTCTGTGGAATAGTTTTTGATTTCCTTTTAAAATTACTATATCCCCGTTGTTGAATTACTCCTGCTGTCTCAAGACATGTAGCTACATCAGTCGTCTCTTCCAATGATTCCAAGGATTGTAAAGCCATCAGGGTTTCCAAGTCATGCCCACTCAATTCGTCATAGTCTGTATTTGGACAATTTTGTCCTCCGGTGTCAGTGTCATTTCTAGGATGGAGAATGAAAATTATCTGTAGTTTCAATTTTCTAATATATCTGAACAAGTCTATCCTTATTTGCACGAAGTTGAATTCTGTGGTCGGACAGAACGTTAAGCCCCTTTGTAGAACCTTAATTTCCTCGTGGGTAAGAATTCTATCTGAGAGGTTGATGATAGTATTATCATTGTTGGTTGTTACCACTGATTTCTCCTGCCTCTGCTGCTTCGTGTCACTCTCGGTGAGGGTGCGTCCGCTTCTTCCCCTCTTGCCCCTCCTTGTTTTGCGCTTCTTTGTTGTTGCTTGAACTGTTGGGGGGGATGTGTTCTTTGTGGTGGCCTCTGTCGGGTTTCTCTTATCAGTTCGTATTCCTGGAAAAAAGGAGATTCCTTGCTTCCTCTTCCCTCCTCTATACCTGTTGACTGCTCCCCCTCAGAAGTTTCAACCTCTGATTCCGAGGTGTCTTTGTTTGTACTCCTAGAAGCGCCCTGTGTCATCCTTTTTCTCGGGGCATCAAACTTTCGAGCAAAAGTTAGAATTCGTCCAGTGAGATAGTCTTGCTCATCTCTTTGAAATTTTGTTTGTTTTCTCCGTCTTATTGTGGCTTCATAATCCTTGAGGCGTTTCATCATAATGGTTCGCAGTTCTTCGCTACATTTTGTGTCTTTATCTTTACTGATCATATCTTCAAGTTTCTTGATTTCTGCCAGGTATTTTTCGCGGTCACTCCAGGCATATTTTATCAGTATTAGTACCATTCCCTTCGCTGATTCTGATGTATATTCAGCCCATTCTTTCAGAAGTGAGGGGTCTGGATTCACATACGATGGTACAGTGAAAATACGCAGACCCCTGGGGACACGATTACAGTCTGCATATCGTTGCAAAGATGTTGCCTCCCACCATTTCCTTATTTCCCTTTCTTGTGCTTTTTCCAATTGCTGAAATAGTATTTTCAGGTTACTGGTGGGAAGACACTGCACTGTAGTGTTATCGGCCCTAATTGTTGTTCCATCAGTAGATTAAAAAATGTCCACTGCCGCCAATTCTCTTTCAATGACGCTCGACATTATTTTATCGCTATTGCTGTTGCGTGCACAGTTCTATGGGTTTTACGGGGGTCTGCATGAAAACTGTACCTTTTTCGGGACTAAGGCTGTTTAAAAGTTTCATGCGGGAATAAAAAAAAAATATATATATATATATATATATATATATGAATGTGTCCTTGTGTAATGTAAAGCGCTCCAATACCTTCGGGTCGAGTTCGCGCTATATAAAACAGCAAAAAAAAAAAGGAAATTTAATTTAGGCACTTTCAAGGTCGGACTGGCTTGTAGGGCAATATGACTATCCCAGATGAAGGGGGTTGAAAGGTAAGTGTGTGGGACAGTTTGTTTTGGCTGTTTTTGGGAGGGCCTGTTTTATGGTCTGGTAGACTGGGTTTCATTTTACTGCTGATTTCCCTGCTATTACCACAAACATTGCCTAAAGCAAGCACAAATGCATACAATCCCCCATATCTAGCAAAACACCTACACAGCTTGTCTTTGTGACTTCAAAAGTGCCCTGATTTTCAAATGAGGCCCCCTTTTAAGCTGTCAGGTTTGCAAATGGGGACCACTTTTATTTTTTAACCTGGGTCTATTTAGTGTATACTGACGGTGCACTGGTGTGAATATAAAATGGGAAACCAAATCACTTGTTGGGACTGTCCAAAAATGTGTAGCATCTCAGCAGTTTGCATAACAAAAGAACAAAGGTGGCCTGAATTTAGACACAACCCTTTTATTGTGCAGTTGAATCTGGGATAAAACAGCAAAAATGAAAGCCTCCAGGCCTTCTTAGGGCTGTCTGGGGCCTGGAAGGTCTTAAGGGTTTGTTGCTCAGCTACAATCCAGGCTGAATTTTAACAGTTGCAAATTGCAACTCTTACAGTCTCCAGGAAGGCTGTCACAGAGCCTTCTGGAGCATTTTTGCCCCCTTTTAGGCCAGGGGTGACAATGTTAGTGCCAGGAGATTCCCAAATGATGTCGATGTCCAGTGCAATATTTACAAAAAAGAAATTAGTCCAGAGATAAGTGGTCCAGTGATAGGCGGCCATAACTGTGTGCATGGGCTACTTCTGGTGCAACACTAAGGGGCCGATTACGATGACGGTTGGAAAGGCTCCGAATCGCATTCGGTTAGTCTGAATCCGATTCAAAACCCCTCTTTCCGACCGAATCGGAAAGCCTTCCGACCGTCCGATTACGATAGTCGGAAACCGTTCAGACTTTCCGATTCAGTTCCGAACGGCATTCGGAGTAGCCGAGTCGTTTAGAGCTGATTCGTACAGGTTTATGGACCACGTTTCCGACCGACATATTGCGATGTGGGATTCGGACAGCCTTTCCGAATCGGTTGTTCCGACACAGATCGGCTGTCGGAATCTGAATTTGGGGGCCCGTAGCGGGCCCCCTTCACCCAGAGCCTTCTGAATGGGGCCCGTGGGGGTAACCTTGGGACCGCTCTTCAATACCATGCACAGTGTGGCAGGCACCATGGGGTGCCTGCCACAGGGTGCACCATTTTCCCCACCCACCCCTTTATTCAATCGGTTGGAATACAGGCTCCCATTGAAGTCAATGAGAGTCCGATCGAACGGTGTTCGGAAACATCGTAATCGGACAGTTGGACTCCCCGAAGCCGATTCGGTCGGAAACCATTCTGAGACCGAGTCGCGGAATTCTTTACGACCAACATTGTAATGAGGCCCTAAGTCTTACCACAGTTCTATTCGCCTTGTTTTCATGCATCTGTGCTTCCAAAGGATGGTACCGGTGCCATTTTGTCGGCTTATGAGATCATCACTTGCAGATGCATTCGGCCTGTATCAAAACGACAAAGAGTAAAAATGAATAAACCACTAAGCGAAGAGAAACAATGAGTTCTATAATAGATGTATGGTGGAGCAAGACCCTTGACCTTCTGGTCAGGTTACTGCTCTCCCAGCGCACAGCTCCACCGTAAGTGCATCTGCCAGTGCTGACCACTGTTCGAGGCCCTGTAGCTGCCTCTGCGCTCCGTGCCAGCCCACTTCCTTGCATTCTCCTTTTCTCCATTTGGCATTTGCATTTCTCCTTTTTTTATTTTTTTTATTTTTCCTTTTCCCTTTCTGAGCCCTTTTAATTTCTTTCCCGTTCTGCGCCGTTTCTTTTTCCCCGCCGCTGCTGCCCCTGTGGCCCCTCCCCACGCTTGTTCCCGCCTCCCAGCTGTCCCGCCCTCACCCGACCCCTACTTAATAACGGCCGCTGCGCATTAGGGCTTACAAGACCCCTGACCTTCTGGACTCCTACTTAATGGCAGCCGCTGTGCGGCCATGCCAAAGGCAAGCACATCTATGCCCGTCTGCGACCCGACCAGCGCCAGGAACCCTGGTCCGCCGAGCCACCAGCGCTACAGCTCCTTGTCTCTCTATGCACTCAACGTCGGCAAGAACAATAACTGCAAGCTTTCATCACCTATTGACACCCACGGACCCCTCACCTGCTGACACTGCCACCACTCCTTCTCCTTTGCCGAGACCCAGGACCCACCTCCACCCTGCAGCAACAACTCCATCGCACCCCAAAACCTGCAATGCATCCTCCTCAACATCCGCTCCCTCCACAGACACGCTGCGGAAATCTGGGACCTCCTCAACAGCACCACCCCTTACGTCGCCTTCCTTACTGAAACCTGGACGAACGCTGCCTTAGGACATGACATCGCGATCGCCATCCCTGAAGGCTACAAGATCACCCAGATGACCGCCCCACCCACCCCGAAGGAGGCATCGCCATCGCTCACAAGTCCAACCTCCGACTGAGCTCCTACACCGACGGTCCCACAGACTTGATGGAACACCTCCACTTCAAGATATTGACCAACCCGACCGCCACCCTCCGAGAAACCCTAACCTACAGACCCCCCCTGACCCTGCGCACCTTTCTCCGACTCCATCACTGACATCACCACCCTGCAAGCCATCACCTCCACCGACTACACCTTGCTGGGAGATCTCAACTTCCACCTCGACAAACTCCAAGACCCCAACTCCACCTCACTCCTGAACAACCTCCTCAACATTGGACTCAAACAGATCATACCAGAACCCATGCACTCAGCAGGACACACCCTCGACCCCATCTTCACAGCAGGAGACTCCATCACCTTCAGCCACACCTCAGAACTCCCATGGACGGACCATTGCTGCATCCACTTCACCTTCAAAACAAACATCGCCCACAAACATCCACACCAGCTCCAGCGCAGGAATTGGAACAAGATCTCCAACGACCTTCTCTCCGCCTCCCTCAGCAGCTTCGCCCCCACCACCTCAGATGACGACCCAACCACCGCCGCCCGAATCCTACACAACTGGATCACCGACTGCACCAACACCATCGCCCCCTCAAGAAAACTTCCAACCCACATGCCAAGAGAGCCAGCTGGTTCACTACCAAACTCCGAGAATCTAGACAAACCTGCAGACGCTTCAAAACATTATGGAGGAACTCCAAAACCACAGCAGACCTCGACAACTTCAAAGCAGCCACCGCAGCCCACCACAAGCTCATCAGATACTCAAGGAAGAAAGCACTCCAGGGCAGAATCTCCACCCACACACACAACAGCAAGGAACTCTTCGGGCATCATCAAAGAGTTCACCCAACCCAACAGTGAGACAACCGACATCCCACCCTCCCAGCTCGTCTGCGACAGACTCAGCACCTTCTTCCATCACAAAATCAAGACCATCTATGACAACTTCGATGACGACAACCTACACATGGAACTTACACCCACTGTTCCCTACACCATGCAGCCGACACTTGACAGCTGGAACGCCCTCACCATCGAAGAAACCCTGAAGACTATGAAGTCAACCCACTCCGGGGCCCCCAGGGACCCCTGCCCCACCACATCTACCACAGAGCCGCAGACATCATCGCCCCTGAGCTTTGACGAATCATCAACTGCTCCTTCGATTCCGCCTCCTTCCACGATGACTGGTAACACGCCGAGATCAACCCTCTCCTGAAAAAACCCTCGGCGGACCCCACCCACCTCAAGAACTTCAGACTGATCTCCTTACTCCCATATCCGGTGAAAGTCATTGAAAAAGCCGTCAACAGTCAACTCGCCTCCTTCATAGAAGAAAACAACATCCTCAAATCCTCAGGCTTCAGGAAGAATCACAGCACCGAAACCACCCTTCTCGCCGCGACAGACGACATCCGCTCCCTCTTCCACAGAGGAGAGACTGTGGCCCTCATCCTCCTGGACCTCTCCACTGCCTTCGACACAGTCTTCTCACCACACACCCTAGCCCGCAGACTCCACGACGTAGGATTCCAAACAAGGCCCTCGACTAGATCCGCTCATTACTCTCTGGCAGAACGCAGGGGGTCAGACTCTCTCCTTTCCTCTCGGAACCCACACCGACTACCTGCGGAGTCCCCCAAGGATCCTCCATCAGCCCCACCCTGTTCAACATCTACATGGTCCCGCTTGCATCCATCGTCAGATCACACAGACTCAACATCGTATCGTACGCAGACGACACCCAGCTAATCCTCTCCCTAACCAACGAACTCAACATCTCCATACACAACTTTCAAGAAGGAATGGAAGCAGTCGCCAGGTGGATTAAGAACAGTGCCTACAACTCAACACGGACAAAACCGAAGTACTCATCAAGGGCCCACACCCATATGCCTGGAACAACACCTGGTGGCCCCCTACTTCGGGAACCCTCCCTCCCCCACGGACCACGCACGCAACGTCGGAGTCATCCTGGACTCCGAACTCAAAATGGACCGCCAGATCAGCGCTGTCACCTCTACCTGCTATCACACCCTCCGCCTCCTCTGAAAGACCTTCAACTGGATTCCCCTCCAACACAGGAAAACCGTCACCCACTCCCTCATCAGCAGCAGGCTGGGCTACGGCAATGCACTCTACGCTGGGATCAACAAGAACCTCACCCGCAAACTCCAGAACGCCGCCACCAGACTAGTCCTCAACCTACCGTGCCACTGCCACATCAGGCAACACCTATGGACACTACACTGGCTCCCGTCGAGAAGAGAATCACCTTCAAGCTTCTCACCCACGCCCACAAAGCCCTCCACAACACCAGACCTGCCTACATGAACCACTGCCTCTCGTTCCTCGCACCCCAAAGATCCCTCCGCTCAGCCCAGCTCTCTCTTGCGAAGGTACCACGCATCAAGAAGACCAGAACAGGAGGACGCTCCTTCTCCTTCCTTGCAGCAAAGGCATGGAAAACCCTCCCTCTCCACCTCCGACAGACACCAACACTCTCTAAGTTCTTGAAGGACCTCAAGACCTGGCTCTTCGACGAATCACCGTGAACTTCCAGGAGCTGTGCCCCCCCCCACCCCTCAGCGATTTGAGACCCTTTCGGGTGAGTAGCTGCGCTTTAAAAAAAACCCGATTGATTGATTGATTGATTGATTGAATAAGTTTCAAGAGAGCAGGTTAACACAAGGAAATTAGCAAGATGATGTATGACAAAGAAAACAAAATGAAGGAGAATCAGTGAAGCGGTTGGAGAAACTGAGTTATGAAAACCAAAAGTCAATGCAACCCAAATGAAGCAAGTTAGCTTCACATGGTAACTGAGGCCTTTTGGGCTGTAACTAACAAACGTCTTGATACAGAATATTTCATATTGGAATTAAAGTTTATTATTACCTACGTAATTTTTGCACTCCAACTTTTCAATTACCTGGAATTTGAGGTGGAAAACGATGTCACCATATACATGGAAATGTTTCGCTTCAGAGAGTCTCCTTTCCCTGTTCCTTATGTTACTTTTATGTTGATTGAATCTGATTTTCATGTTCATCCGTTTGCCAATATTTATATTTTCACATAGGCATTTCAACAAATAGATGCAGTTTGCAATGTCACAAGTAAATGTTCCACAAATTAAAAATTTCTTGGCTGAGGAGAGGTAAATTATATAATTTTCTGTTATAAGAGCAATTAAGTTACCACAATAGTGGCAGGATTGAATGTGTTTTTTATTGCTGGTGGCCATTCTACTGCATGGTCTTCTGTTGCAAACAATTTGTTTGCGATTCCTGTGGCTTTTATTGGCAACGACTGGTTCAGTGGAAAATAGTGACAATGTTTCAGGACATTCCGATTGTTTCAGAACACTCTGATTGTTTCAGAACACTCTGATTGCTTCCAAACACTCCTGATTGTTTCACAACACTCTGATTGTTTCAAAACACTCAGGTTGATCTTGGTGGTATTGGTGGAGAATTTGGATGCAAACACACACTGCTTTTGCTGCTACTTTTCTCTTGGTAGTAACTGCTTAAGTATGTTTTTCTTGCAACTTTTGGCTTTTTTTCACATTTGGGTAGAGAATCCTCTCTCTTTGAACGATTGACATAAAATAGTCTTATAGTATGTATGATGAGGAGTTTCAGATTTGGAAGCTATTATTTTCAAACTCAGAGGTTGAGAGAAAGGTAAGATGGGTTTCAGGGATTCCTAATAGAAACTGTCTTAGTGTAGAAATCTATTTCTAGCAGTAGGTTTTGTGAACAGAGTAGTTTCTAGGAAAAGTCCTCGCCACATGATCAGTACATTCAAGAATGGCAGATGAGAGTGTCAAGTGTTTATTGAGTACTCAGTCTGATAGTGCGTGCCCAGCAGCTGATCAATTGTATCAGTTAAAGCTTATTCTGTTACCCACCATAGTATCGGGATATGATTGCTGTATCTACTGGGAATAATATTCTTCACTATGATAACACCCTATGACATAGGCCAGCGGTGGAGCCCTCTACCTTCTGTGCTATAAGACTCAAGCTGCATCTCACTGATGATGACCAATAAGGTCACACAGGTGTGGTTGTTGCTTGTGTTCCTATATGGAAGGAATAGGGCCTAGTCTGGTCTGTTCCTACTGGTTCAGGAACAAGTCTGATTTGTACATGGCTGGTCTCTGCATGAAGTGGCATGGTGGACACAAAACCATGGACTGGAATGCGACCCCAAGTAATGATCAGAGTCTGAGATTAATTCAAACATTCCAGTCATAAGTGTTATGTTTTTTTCAAGTGAGAAACCCTAAGTGTGATGAATGTACCTAGACTGGGGTCTCTCTGTGCCATAGGGCATAAGCTGCATCTCACCCATAAGTCCCAATAAGGCCGAAACTAGCCAGGGATTCTTTGTGTTCACTGGAATGTGACCCTGAGTAATTATAAATGGTGGACATTATTTCAAGCAAGCCACCCATTGCAAGTGTTGCTTCCACATTCCACATTAGCCCCTTGCCCTGTATCCCCCACTGCCTGAAGTTAAATATACCAGTCTTAAGGTCTTAGAATATCACTTAATTTCAGGCTAACCCTTCATCATATGAATGTGATGTAACCATTGTGTGTGGGAGCCATCTTCTTTCTTCTATGATCTCCACTTTACTGTTTCCACCCTCACATCTTAGCCCTCTATCACCTTCTTTTGTGCCCTGTGTTGATCCCCTACTCTCCTTGAGTCCCTGCTAACTTTGCTATGAACACCTTTGTATGTTTTTGCCACTATAAAAATACTACTTTTTAACCTTCATGGGGTTGGAGGTGGAGCACACATGCTTGGACCATCTCCAGCACTCAGGCACCGGCCACATAAGGCATCACTGTTACCTGGTCTCTGTAGGATCTTCTGCATTGTTCAAGAACTGTCATCTGGCATTCTGTACTCAGCAGGAGCGGCTCCTCCACTAGCAGTGCGAGAAACAGTAACATAAAATGGTAAAACTACCAATTTATGTTTCTGCTTCTCGCACTGTGAGAAAGCCGAAGTGTTTGGTTGCAGGTGGGTGGGTGGGGCTGCTCTACAAGCAGGGCTGGGCAGGGGAGGAGTGGTGTGCCCACTCCTGAGTGAGCATGACTGGTTTGGTTGGCCCTCTGGGGCCACCCAAACCAGTCATGCGCACTCTGCCCTTTCTCCATGCAGGCTGCAAAGCAGCCTACATGGAGAAAATGGCCTCCCCATAGGTGCCTGGCTGAGCGGCGTCCCCACCAATCACAACACTGCCATTGCAGCGTTGTGATTGGCTTAGGGGAGGGGAGGGAGGCTGCCTGCATCCTGTTCCTGCCGGAGGCAGGAGAGGAGAGCAGGAGCAAGAGCCGGAGCTGTTAGAATGCAGGACCTGGCCCGGCCGGCGGAACGGTAAGTTTTTTTAAATTAATTATTACATTTACCCCCACCGCCCTCCCCGTGCGGCCCTTCCCATGCAACCCCGCCTGCGATTAATGCCGGCTGCGACTGGTACTCAGGTGCTGTGATTTAGCCCTCTGTGAGAAGACACTGGTTCATGGCCATTTCTACTGACCCCCAGGATTATGTGGTCAGGAATGTCAAATTTTGCAGAAAAAAACTGAATTGGTAGACCTAAACTTTGTGTTTTTTTTTTGCAGTAGGCAGAAAATATTACTGTCACAAAAATACCACTTTGTCTGAGGTGTATTACTGCCGGGGACTCTGCCAAGTGACAGTCTGTGACCTTGCAGAGTTTGCAGTGGCACCACACCCCCAGAACAGGAGCATGCCTGGTAAGTCAGAGTGCAGTTTTCAGTGTGAAAATTTAGCCCTCTCTAACAACAGTCAAATTGCTTGCTCTTCCACACTGCCTGCCGCCTACACAGAGAAGCAGGGAGTGTTGGGAGTGGGGGTGGTTGCCATAGGAGTTATAAGGAAGGGGAGCTAGAAGAGTCTGTGGGGGCAGATGAGCTGTGGGTGCAGGGAAGGCACAGGAGACACACAGGGCCAGACAGGGGAATCAACAGCAGCCCTGTAAAATGTGGTCACACCAGCCCTGAACCTTCGTCTTCTTGTGCAATCTCTCTCTTCCCATCAATCAATTCTCTCTTCTCTCTCTTCTGCTTCGCTGTTCACTTTCTCCATTCCCCTCCCTCCCTTTCTCTCTTTCTCTGGAAGTCTACCTGTTCCTGCTGGAGTTCACGTTGAGGAGATGCAGAAAGGGACAGAGGCACCAGGATGAGTTGCCCTGGGCTTTCAAATGCGGCCACCAGAGACTCCAGTCTACAGGGGAAATGCCCAGTCCAATAAAAGCCCTGTCTATCCCTGGAGACACAGCTAGAGTAGACTACTCATGAGACAGCAGGGGGTGGAGGGGCAGAGGAGACATGGCAGAGGGGGTAACAAGAGGCAAAGGGCAGCATGGAAGGAGAGCTCGTGGAGACATGGAGGGATGGAGGGAAGCAACCCTCAGGCCTTTAGCAATGGAGGTGGGCCCTGTGCACTTGCAAGTGGTGTTATCGGGCAAGCAGCAGAAGAAGTCAACATCTCTGCTACCTGCTGTCTTGTCGCTCACCTTCATTTTATTGGCCCAGCAGTAGAGCAGAACCAATAAATGGAGGTATCAGTCTATTTTTTTAAAATTAAAATTATTGTAGGCACGTTTGGAAAAATGTGTTATTTATATCCGCGAACTTTGAGAGAATGCCTCTCTAGCACCCTGCTTGAATCCCTGCATAACCACATGCTGTCAGTGCGCCATGCGTAAGCAGCAGCATTTCTTGCCTCATTCCTTCCCACTCAAGAGACATAGGTAGTCGCATCTCATGATTATCTGACTGGCTTGTCTTTGGACTTACACAGGCTACACGCGGGAGTCTGCTGGGTCTTTAATTCTTGCATCTTATCATCGGCTTTGAAGAAGATCCACACATTTACTGGCTGCTGTTCCAAGCTGCTTTTCAATATCAAGTTTCCATAGCAACATTTTAAATGTCAAAATAGATAGAGAGCAGATATTATGGTTTGTAATGTCCTGGGGCAGCTGCTAGCGCATATATGCTTTTTTTAAACACACTTTATGATCACAGTGATATTGCTATTTTCCTGTTCCTGAATATGGCTGAAGTGTGTGCTACTAACATTGCATTACGTGGAAGAAAGCTTAAATACACTCACACCCACTTACATCCTCTAATTTAAGAAGACCCCTACAAGAAAGTCTGTTTATTAATTCTATTGTATATTTAATATTTTTGTAGATGGCTGTAAATGTTTTTTACCTGTCGAATTCCATGGGACATCCCCTAGCAGTCTTAATTCGTGTAAGTGCTTACTAGCCACATGTCATGAGAGTGACTTGGACGTAGTGTTTGACGTAAGTATGTTGGGACTTGTATTTGACCTTTTATACATTATAAGTACAGATTTACTTTAAGCAAAATGTTGTGGGACATATTTATCAAAGTATGCATCGCTTTTGCACCATGGAACTGCATGCAAAAGCGACGCAATCCTTGAGGTGCGATTTATCAAGCCACGCAAGGCTACCTTGCATGGCCCGGAGTGGCTTGATGAATCCAGATTAACGCAATGCAGCGTGAATTACTACGTTGCGTTACTCTACCCCAGGGAGCATTCCTTGGGTGGTGTGTGGGTGTTTCCATGCAAAACCCATTGATTTTTAAGTATTCCCAGATTTACCATAAGTAGTAGACCTGCGAATGCGCCAAAACTGCTACTCCTCCCCAGGTGAGGCGAAACGAGGAGAAATGTTTATTTCTCCTCATTTTTCCTCTTTCTACTTGTGCTGCAGCACACATAAAAAGAGGAAAATGCCTGAGGGGCAGGTTTTTGTGCAGAAAGGTGCCACTTTCTGCACAAAAACAATCCTGCTAACAATGTAGGCACTCTTACACCATGGTGCAAGGGTGCCTGCGTTGGCGCTAGGCAGCACATTGTGCGCTAGAACTGGGAAAAGGGAGGAATGCATCGTACAATGTTAAATACGGCTCATTCCTGCCCTTTCCCTGTCACACAGCGCAATGCAGCAAGTTGACTTGCTGTGCGATATAATGGTAAATATGTCCTGGGACACTCTTGGAGTAGCTGCACGGTATATAAATAATCATCATTCATGCATTCATTAATGTTGTTGGCTGAGCAACTAGGACTCATTCAAAGCTACCACAATGTCTTGTAGCAATTTAAAGCTATAAAATGCGCTAATATGGGTGTAGTATAGGATGTGACATCAGCTACTCTTTGATAACATCACAGAAGGTACATCATGCACCCTTTCATTAATATTTCGTTGTTAAATCTCATGTTAATTTACTATGAATGAATTTAGCTGCACAATATTGTCCTAAAACTAGCAAACACTGAAGTCATACATACATTTAAACAATCATTATTCAGTCTGGATGAATCACAAGGTTTACTGAAGCTGCATGCAGTTGTATAGGCGAAGCAACTCATAGCTAAGCCTCAACCACTACCTCTCTTTCTGCTTGACTCACTGACATAGAGGATAGGATTTCACTGATGACCCCTCCCGTGTGTGATATAGTCTGCCACAATCTATCTTGAGGGAAGAGACATCAAGCCCCTAACCCATGAGTTGTTGCAAGCGTCAATAATGTATTGATTCGCATTCACCAGACTCAGATTCATTGTAGTAACATTCAGAGCCTCACCATTTCACCAGCACAGCGCTCTTGATGAAGCAGATACCTGAACCAATAAAGGGAGGGGGCGACAATCTTCCAAGACTAGTCAGTTTCCATCCCTCTCCTGTTCAAGGGAGCATCACAGCACTATGAAAAGATTGAGAGAAACAGCAATGCACCTCTCAGCATAGGATCAGACTTTCAACTACAATGACTGAATTGCATCTAAACATAAATGGAATATACTTTCCTTTAATTTAATTTGGAAATAGTAGGCACTGCAAGAGATGGACTGGTCCCTCTAGTGATCCTTATCTTCTAGAGCGCTGCTACTCAAAGTACAGTCCGTGAGCGGCCAGCGGCCAGGCAGACCTTTCCTTCAGCCCGCTGATCATCTTCTGTGACCCCTTGTAGATCAGGAGAGAAAGCTGCTCCACTTCCTTATTGGTTAATTCTTTTAACCCAGAAACATTGTTATGTTATTCTGGAGTTAGTTTCTGTAGTTAGTTCAGATCGTTTTATGAGCAGCTTTGTCTTACTAATTGAACAAGCAGAGATGACTATAGAAACAAAGCCTAGAATCAGGAAGGCAAAAATGATGTTGCAAAGGTACTGTTTTGCTCTTTTGGTTATGGGTTTTGTTTCTAGGCTCCACCACAACTCGCCCGGGCCCTACGCACCATCCAACAATGAGACTCGCTGCAATTCTTCCCTATGGGTCGCAGGATCATGTGCGGCTTATGCTTCCACTGCAAGCTACCCTAATCAGCGCGGCCAGCTCAATAGGTTGCGCTGTGCGGTGTGCATCACTCTCCAAGTGCACCAAGGAGCACGTCGGAGCCCACTCCTTCCCCTCAGTCCCGCAGTCACTCACGGGGCCCAGCTCCCACCTGTGATTATTGAAGGCTGCCGCACCTTGCCGCAGGCCCCATCGGAGCATCATCCACAGATCCCTGGAGCTGCGCTACCCCCACCACGAACTCTCCAGGCAGTGCAGCCAGGGCACCAGGGCAGGGCTGCATCTCTCTTAGCTGTTCCAGGCCGGGGGAGGTATCAAGAAATATCATCAGGCCCTCTCCAGCCTTCTGGTCCTGCTGTAATTCGGGGGACCCAGCTCTGGTCTCTGCGCTACTCCCACTCTACTCCTCACACTGCAAACTATGCAGGTGCTCTCACCTTCCCCCAAGTCTAACTGGTGCCGCCTCCGCAGTTCCTTGGAGTCGTGTGGAGGGTGAGGGGCTACCTTCAGTAGGCCACCAGAGCTGCCAAGCTTTGGGCTGCAGGGCGGCTGCCATTTTGATTCTGTCGGGGCCCGTCGCCACAGTTCTGAAAGCCTCCCTCCAGGTGATATGGCATCCACAGATACCAGCAATTGCCACTCCGCCTCTGCACATAGCAGGGCTATGTGGGCGCTTCGTTTGAGCCCAGGCGTCACCGCATCTACTATATCTCAGCAGATGTCTGGCGGAGCTCTGTGGAAATGCGGCTACACAGGTGCCATCATGGCCATGCCACCCCCATACTTTTGTTATTTATAGGATCATCTCCAACAGGTGCTTGGATTTTGGTTTACATAAAAGAAAAATCCCATCTCTTCGGCCAGGGGCCTGAATCTCTGATCCATTTCCTTTTCTTATGCGCCTAATTGATTAATGTTAGACCTGTCAGCCTTAAGCTGGTTTTCCCCCAAACTTTTTGCCTTAACCCTCCATATTTTTCTGATGTCGTGTTTGTTGACCTTAGGACTCTGTGCACTTTGCTACTACTAACCAGTGCTAAAGTGTGTGTGCTCCCTCCTTAAAGCATATTAACATTGGTTTCTCCTCAATTGACATATTTAATTTACTTATAAGTCCCCAGCCAAGTGGTACTACCTGCACCCAGGGCCTGTAAATTAAATGTTACTAGTGGCATGTAGCACTGATTGTGACACACACTTAAGTAGTCTTGCATACCTGTCTCAGAACTGCCAGTGCAGCCTGTGTGTGCAGTTTTAAACCACCATTTAGACCTGGCAAAATAAACCTTTTGCCAATACCAAACCTTCCTTTTTAATACATATAATTAACCCCTAGAATAGGCAGACCCTGGACATCCCAGATAGCAGGGTGTAGTGCATTTATAAAGTTGGATATTTGCTTTTAAGTTTTAGATGTCCTGGTAGTGACAAACTCTTAAGTAATTTTTTCACTACTGCAAGGCCTACATCTCCCATAGGATAACATTGGAGTTCCCTTATTACATTTAATAAGCTGCAACTTCCAAATGGGAAGCGGTAACTAGTTCATGTTTGATGTCTTTGGAATTGTAATGAAAAAGCCTCTTCCATGGTTAAGTCGGATTTTAAATTACAATTTTGAAAATGCTACTTCTGAAAAGTTGGCATTTTCCCGCCTTAGCCATTTAGTGCCTGTACCCTGTTTCTCAGTCACATGACTGGTTGTAGCTAACAGTTGGGCTCTGTATATTCCTTCTAGACAGACACACACAATAGAGAGCTTAGGTATGCCTGGATGGGCCATCACTGGCAGGATGGGAGGGTGGAGTTGGGCAAAGCCATACTTAGCCTTGAATAGGCTATGTACTGCCTCCAGACAAAGGGCTGCATACCCCCTTTAGTTAGGCTGGAGCCAGGGCAGGGAAAGCAGAAAACCTGTGCACGTCAAAGGAAATCCACCTCTAGAAGCTTCTCCCACTTCAAAAGTGGCACCAGGTATACATATTGGAACTCAGGCTCCAACTCTTCAATAAACTTCTGGATCTGCGGAGTCTCTGTCAGGAAGAAGGACTGCTGTGCTGCTGAAAAGACACAACTCTGCTGGACTGCTGCTCTGAAGGACTGCTGCCATGCTGTGCTGACCTGCTGCCTGCTACCTTCTTGGCTGGGTGAGAAGGACCTGCATCTTTTGGACACAGGACCCCAGATTGACTGCCAGGGCTAGTTGGCTGGCCTCCTGACTAGAACCTCAGGGACATAAGGCTCCAACAACCTGGAACCCAGCACCTGGAATCTGCCATCTTTGAGTCCCCACGCTACATGGGGCCACCCCAGTCTTGTACCCTTGGAAGAGGGCCTGATGGTGCTCTGCCAGCCCATCTGTGGGTCCAGCAGAACTGACGCATCTCCTCTGCTGTGCATCCCTGAGCAGAAGCAATGCATCGCCTCTGCTGCGAGGATTCTCCCAGTGCAAGGACTCCGCATGGACTTTGCAGGCCTCATAGGAACAGCCGCTGTGTGACACCTCCCCAACACAGGCTGTCACATCGCAAATCTCTCAATGGCAGCCTCAACGATGACCCAGGTTCTAGCAATGCAGCCTGGCAGCTCCTTGCAAGAAATGCATTGCCTCAGCTGCATGATGCATCAATGATGCTGGACTTTGCATTGCAAGCCCTCATGGACAGGATTTTTGATGACGACACAGAATCTCACATCGCAGCATCCTCGGAAACTATGCATTGCTTCAGTTGCGCGACGCATCCTCAGAGCGGGACCTTGCAACGCTCCGCAACCATGATTTAAGGTACTCTTCTTCAGCAGGCCTAACTGGGTCTCTATAGCTGGCCTGAGCTCCATCGACCTAAAGTTATGGCTTTGTCCCAGTCTGGTACAACCAGATACTGATTGGCTTTATGCCATTTTGGTCTTGTTTTATTTATGAAAAATTACTCTATTTTTCCAATCTGGTGTGGGATATTTTGTGTGGTGTGTTTTCACTGTGTTACTGTGTCATGAAGAAGGAAGACGTAGACCTTCAGGTAAGTAATAAATGTTGTTTATTTGATCCAAGTAACAGAGAGCTGTCCGGGCAGCCAGACACTTCTCCAACTGTCCGTAATGTCCTGAGCATGGAATCCTCACACGTGTTCTGATTCCATGCCCAGCACGAGGCAGCATACACAGACCACTACATGGCTTTTACCTTTTGAAAAAGCCTAAACAATATCACAATGATTTGAACAAATAAAAGAAGATCACAGAGAGAAATAACCAAACAGAACAAAATAAAAATTAGAAAATAAAACATATGGCACTTAACAAGAAGAGGGCATAAATAACACCCACAACTAAGAGCAAAATAAACACCATGATAGTAACATGGTCACAACTGATATTACCCCAGAGCAGGACTAACACCCCCAGGATAAAACATCAAAAGAGTGAACTTTGACAAAATCACGGTACTTGCTGGGTAACATAACTCTTTGTGCTGTGTCTCAATTGTGTCTCAATTTCACCTCCTTAGCTGAGACACCAGCAGTGGAAGACACATCATCTGAAGCAACAGCATCCTTGCCACACACGACAATGTGACAAAACTCTCTTTTTTCACACTTTTTCACACTCATCTTTCTGCAAATTGGCTTGCTCAGGTTCAACCGAACCACTCTCTTACCATTCCACCATTGCCCACTCTCAACTTGCTCACTATTGCCATTCACCTTAATGACTCTGACTGGGGGTCCAAACTTAGGAGCCGATTATGATGGCGGTCCTAGGCACCTCAGCGGTGCTGGCGGAAAATGTCCATTTACTTACTCCTGCGGCGGTCCTCGCGTCCGCCATATTACAATGGGCAAAGATAGCGCATTTCCCGTCCGTCGCGGTGTTTCCGGATCCGCCAGATTTTTCGTTCCGCAACGGTGGCGGAGGGAGCCAATAGAGAAAGGCCGCCGTGCGGAATGACGTGACAACCGCCGGACAAATCACGATGCCTCAAACAGCCCATCAGAACGCAGCGGAGAAACCAGCCACCCAGAGACGGCGGATGCACAACTGCGGAGATACAAACTCGAATCAGAGGCACCTCCACACATTCCTGGCCACCATGGATCCATGTCTACAAGCCCTTCCGCTGCTGTACATCATCCATTACCAGCAGATAAGACGCTGTTGCGGTCAACACCGCAGGTAAGTCAACAACACATCCCCGCACACAAACACAACTGTTGTGCTGAAATACGTGTCCTGTCTACATCAGACATCCTGGTGGAGACAGGAACATACCCCCCAGTGTAAGTACACATGTCCTGCACGTCACAAATTGACACCTCTGTATCGGGGTCAGCCATCACCATAGAAATCACTGCAACTAGCCCAGTCATGCCGGTCATGTCACCGCAGCGGTGAAGCCGCGGGAAAACCTGCCCACAATGTAGTAGGAGTCCAGGACATTGTCCCAGACAAGCAAGACCAACATCACAACATCCACACCACATGTAACATAAAAGAAGCACCACTCAGCACAACACATCTGCAGCAAGAAGTCATGTGCAGGGACCCTGTCTACAGTGACATCTCATTAAGATCACCAGCAACTGAATAGGAACATGAGTGTGGGGTAAGGCAAGAGTCCCTCAAAAATGACTATAGTCCGCAGCCTTTGACTGTGTGGCACAGCATAGGCTGTGGCAGATCATGGAGGCAATGGGGGTTGAGACCCAGATCATACGTATTATCCAGGATTTGTATAGTGGGGCCTCAGCTTCTGTTCGTTTTGGGAAAAATGGTGAGTGTACGAGACATTTTAAAATCGCAAGAGGTGTACGCCAGTGGTGCGTCCTTGCCCCCTTTTTATTTTTATTGTATACCAATGCTGTTGAATCTGCCCTAATTGGTATCACTGCAGATGTCCCTTACATTAAGTCTATGCAGGTACCACTATTGCTTTATGCGGATGACGCAGTGATCTTAGCTCGCACTGGTAATGCACTGCGTCAGATAGTAAGGGAGTATATTAAATTTATGAACGATCTGGACATGAGAATTAATTTTTCCAAATCTTTTGTGTTAGTGGCAGGTGCTAAACAGAGGAAACAGCCCAATATTCATATTGAAGGGGGTAAAATGGAAGTGGTAGATTCTTTTAATTATTTGGGGATTGTGTTTAATGGACAATGTAATTGGAAATGTATGATTGAAAATAGGTGTCTGCAGATGGAGAAGACTATTGGGGCCCAGTAAATTTGTAAAAAAAGATTGGATCGAAACCGATTGAAACTATAAAGAAAGTTTATCAGGCTAAAAGTGTATCTGTTGCAACGTATGGAGCAGCAGTGTGGGGTATTGCAGATTGCTCGAAACTGCAAATGATTGAGGATACTTTTTTGAAGAAATTAGTTTCCTTACCCAAATCTTGTTCTAATTTTATTTGTCACACTGAATTAGATGTCCCTTATATCTGTGACAAAATCTCTATTTCACCTGTCTTATTGTGGCATTCGATTTGGCGTAAGGAAACTCTTGCGCTGACTAGAGATATAATAAATGATGTCCAGAAGTTAGATGGGGCTAGTAGGATTAGGTGGATATGTTATGTAGAATCCACACTTAAGGCAGTTGGGTTACATGAATTGTATACTAACCCTGTGTCATGTTGCTCTGTCTCAAAGAAAGAGTTAAAATACCAATTACTGTCTAGATTACAAATAAGGAGGCAGAATGCTAATCTTAGGCTGACAACTGTTAGAATATTTTCTGCTGTTCCAAGTATTACGTTACTGGATTCTAATACAACTTATCTGTCATTTGTCACTAACCAGCAACATAGATTTATATTAGTGAGATTTCGGTTAAATTATATGCCTCTGATGTTAGGTTTTCCATCAAAAATGTATGCACTTTCTGAATTGCCTCTTTGTACCTGTGATGATTTATCTATTCAGAATAATCTTCACTTTTTATTTTTTTGTAAATTTTATCAGGAACAAAGAAAAAGGTTTATTATCCCTCTTATACGCAAAATGAATTTTAGACAGTGTCGTGTGGCCCTTTTTTACTTACAGCTATTGTCTGACCCTTTTACATGTTTTTCACTTTTGTCCTTTTTCCTGTTGGCATTGAAGAGGAGAAGATTAACTTTTTAATCTGTCATTTGATATACTTACTCAAGGATGGACTTATGCATAAGATTATGAGATCAACTGGTTTTTATATTATTGGGTTTGTTATGTAAAATTGTAATTATATGATTGTGCTATAATGTAATTGTTTTTAGTATACTTTTTATGCCACCATTTTGGTAGGCGAAATAAAGTTATTTTGATGATGATGATGATGACTATAGTCATCATTGCACACAAATAAGGGTCAGTCCACATAGAATGTGGAACAGAGGAGGGCAGACCAAGTAGGGTGTGTATGTGTACTTCACAGTAGGCCAACAAGGTTTTGGAATGAGTCAGTGAGCCCAGGTAGATGACACAGCACATTACACACCACTGCCACACAATCACACATCAGCACAGCCCCAAGCAGACATTGATAGGCCCATCACATACAATGGCAGACCATATCACACAATGACAGCCCATACCATGCAACACAAAACAACATTTCTGACTCTAACAGAAAACTCAAAGTAAGCACCACTGTGCATTTCACTCACAAGTGCACTGCTGAAATTAATGATACCATGTGAGTATGTCCAGTACATCAACACTGACTACACTCCCAACTCACAGAACACCCACACACCATCACTCCACCTCAACAAAGGGAGCACCAACTACTAAGTAGTGAATGAATGCCAGAGTGTCAGGAAGAGTCCATCTTGACAGCAGGAAACTCTGACCTGACACTCAGGACAACCCTCATCCTCACACCTGCCTTCCACTCATGTCAATCAAAGTGAGTAATTGAAGAAATGAAGAGTCACTGTGCAGATTAACAACCATGGAACTGTGCACACTGCATGTCAAGGCCCTCAGACAGCTCACACACTGAAATTTAGCCTCATAGACATATCATAAGTCAGCAGCAATGTATGACAATAAATAGACTAGCCAAAAGTGGAGTGCCCAGTGCAGGAAACATGGAGAAACCCACATAGCATGTGTACATGACATGCAAGAGGAGCAACATATCACACAACACCTAGGCCAACAAATCAGACATGGGTGGCACAGTGATTGAAATTGAACTAAAGTAACATCTGTGCAATATCCCTGTCATACAGCAATGCAAGCTATGCATTGGCCCAGGAATGATAGGAACTGTCATAAGCCATACATTGAACAGTCCCACATCTGTGACAACTCCCTTGACATGTGTATACCACCAGCACAACACTCATGGCTCATTGTCACACTCCCTGACTGTCAAACCCAAGTATGACCTTCACACATACCCCTCATCTACCCATCTCACACCTTCACTACTCAACCCCTGTGGGAAACACAGATAAAGGTGCAAATAAGGTCCTGTGAGTTTCCTGACAACCAATCACACACCCTGGTGTGCATCTACAAGGCAGAATCCCACTCAGGGATGTCTGAACCAATGCTGATCTAAATCCAATTGGCAAACACATGTCTCACAAACAACATCCAAAGAAGTCCAACAAGCTCAGCCATGTGCAGGTGAACAGTGGTTAGGCAATGTGACCCTAGACAGCACAGGAATACACAACATTTTCACTCTGGCCAACTGCACAGACACCATCCCCCAACCCAATCAGAAAATGCATTATCAAATGCCAATCATGAACACTAACTGTGATCAATACAACAAATCTTCTAACACAGACATACACACTACACCAGTTACCAATTGAGCATGCTGTTCATGTGTAGCACAAGCATGCACATGCACACTCCTGACAAGTGACAGGTCAAACATAGGAGGACATAGCACTATTGTGCACTCAAAACAAGCTCATTATCAAGACTCCACATTACTGCATGTGACATTCACACAAGAAATGCACACTACACATTCAACACACATCCGAATGTATTACAATGCACAAACTCCTCACACACAATGACATGCAAATATAATATTACACACACATGGACCTGTCAGTAGAAAGAGCCAACACAGGCCAAAGACTGCATCCATCAACAACAAAAACACAACATATGCACATACAAAATCATCACATAGCAAACTCAGCTGGACATCAGGGGGACTCACACCTGGCAAGGACAAGGCAACATACACTGACAGCAGTGCATGCACAGTAAGCAGTGTGTGAACACCAACAAAACCAGTATCACACATATCTGAGTGCCCCACCATGAACTTCCACACCACAAATCATCACAGGCCACAGATCACATCACACTCAGGAAGGGTAGCAGTACCTCAGCAAACAGACATGCACTTTAGCTATCACCTACTGCTGCACAACTCAGGAAAACACAGATGCATCCAACATGACTAGAGAACTGTGCTGGTAAAACATATGCACTGTACATGAGCAACCATGACTGCAATCAAGTAGAAGAAAACAGCACATAACAAATGGTGAAACTGTCCTGAGTGGCACATTGGTCCTGGACACAGATTATCCTCCCACAGTACAGTGTCACACTGTGAAGTGGTGGGGAGGGTCACACACTGGCAAGGCATGGGGTGGAAGATATTAGACTGAAGTGGTGTGTGCATTACCATTGGACAGGTGAGGAGTGTACAGTGTAAAAACACATAGAGGAGTAACTCACAATGTGTGGGCATCAAATGCCCCTATAGGGGATGGTATGACTCTTCATACCACATACTTGTGCCAAAAATGTGTCAAGTGACAGCAATGTATGAGAAAAGTCACATATAATGTCAGTTTGCCTGAGCAGGTCAGCACAGTGAGCACAAACGTAAACAAGAGCCATGGCAGATCAACAAAACACAACACAGACATTGCAGTGACACACTCTGCATACTCACAAATGACACCGACAACAAGTAGGTGTACCCCAGGATTGCAAAGTCACACTGACACACTGCACAGTGCTTAACAAACAACTCCTACATGTGCCCACAATCTAAAGCACATGGCTGAGAATGTAAACAAACAGGCACTCATTACCTGGATCATACATGTGTGTAGGTGTCATGTTCAGGGGCACATACACATCAACACTTCTGACAATGACAGGCCAATCACACTGTATGACTACTCAAGTGCACACATACTAATGTACCCATGTGACTATGAACCCAGGCCTACACAAGATGACTACACATCTACACTGCTGTTCACACATCAAAAGAGATCCCACAGATATGATGGGCCCTGTCCGCCACGCAAGTTATCCTGTGGCTAGAATTCACTTCTGTTGTGGTACAGCATCCGAATATGACATGTGTAAAAAATTGGAGACCTGACAATAGAATGATTAGGATAAGAGGACATCATCACAGACAACCATCATTGCACCCTCCAGCCTCTGAGTCAAGAAGCACAAAAGTGCCTGTAACCTCTGACAACCTCTGCAAAAGAAAATCAAGTAATTGCCAATGTGAATGTGGCATACAGAGCATGTGTCACATGAACATATACACATACATTGCACTTTTTCTTTAGCAAGGGCAGCGACAAAGCACACAACATGAGTAACAGTCTTTATTACATAACCTCTGGATAGGCATCAAAAGTGCAAAACATCAAGGCCATTGGCCAGTCCAAATTTCCAGTCCGCACATGTGTGCATGAGAACTTGCACATGAAATGGGTAACACAGTCCACTGCCATGGGAATCACCACAGGTCAGGGGCTTTTAATGGGCAGTCCAGGCACCATTGTGAGAGAAATGGTGTGGGGAGGGGGACTTCGCTTCAACTTTGGCTTGAAGTTGAACTGGGAGGGGGCTGATTGTCGGGGCCAGTTGGAGGACTGGACCTGGGAGGGAGAGAACTGGCAGAGGTAGAGGGATCTGTGGATGTGGGAGCCTGAGGGCTGCTTGGAACGGGTGGAGTGGTGGCATGTGGAGGTGGTGGCATGCTGTGTGGAGGCTCAGTGGCTGAGGGGAAATGTTGAGGGCTAGGTATCAACTGTTTGGGGATCCGATATCCCACAAGTGTCTTGGCCGGAGTAGGAAGTGAGGTGGGCACAACAGCCTCACTCTTCCCCAAAGGTGTAGCAGGTGCAGGTGGCCCCCCCCTTGGTGATTTGCTGGAACTGGTGGTATGCTGTGTGTGGCCTTGCCTTTTCCCCTGCATCCCCTGTTTCTGAGGTAAAGCCCCCACTTTGCTCTCTTGTCCCTGCTTCACAGGGGTGTGGGTGGGAGTTGAAGTTTTGGGTGAATCTGCCTTCGTAATGTATTTTGACTTAGTTGTGGCAGGCACCAGGTTCACAGCAGACAGGGCAAGTGTTTGTGTGTCTTTGGGATCAGGTGTGGTGATGGGAGTGCCCTTGGATGGTGATGATTGTGAGGCAGGCAATGTGGATGCATGCTTCTTTGCCTTATGTCCCTGAGTGTCCTGTGATGGGCTTTTTGTTTTGTGGTCATGTGTGCTTGTTTTGTCTTGTGGTGATGGTGTATGGTGTCTGGTTTGCTTAGACTGCTGCTGCTGTGTGCTGCGTGTGGATGACTGGGTACCTGAGGGCTCTGGCATGTGTGTACTCTCGTCATGTGGGGCCACTGGCAGGGTGGTCGCTGAAGGGACAGGAGCTGGACTGGGAGCTTGGGACTGCTGAATGGCTGCCGTCACTGTGGAGGACAAAGACTGGACAGTTCTGTGTAGGCCACCCACGTCCGAATGAATGCCCTCCAGGAACGCAACAACCTGGGACAACTTGTTGCCATGATCCTGGAGGGCATTCAGGAGAGCAGTCTGACCCACACACAGCTGGCACAAAATTTCTACGGCCTCCACACTGAGGACAGCAGGGGAGACAGGTGCTGGGGTAGCGGTGCCTGGGGGGAAGGAGACTCTACCCTTCTTAGGGCTGCGGGCACGGACAGCACTTGGGGGAGCATCCGGGAGTGTGGGCACTGGACGAGGTGTGGTGGAAGAAGAGGCCGATCTGGAACTCCAGCTGCCCCCCAACATCGAGGAGTCACCACTGGACTGGGAGGATGTGGAGGTTGGTGTTTCCGGCCGTGAATCCTCCAGGGCACTCCTGTCCCGCTCCGAGGCGCTGGTCCCCTCAGTGTCACTGAACTCCTCTGTCCCAGTCGTGCCAGTAGCTTCCCCAACGCTGTCGGGCCCCCGTCCTTCCGTGCCCTCGGTAGATGCTGCTAGAGACAGAGGTTCAATATAGTGCCATACTCACAAACATCATATGCAATCAAAAATACAAACTGGAAAATGAATCTACCATGTTTAACTAGTCCATGTACTTTCTGCATATGCCACATTTATGCAATCATCAGATGATGCATGGAAACATGCATAGTTGATAGTCATGCTCCATGTTGCGTTGACACAGCCAAATACCTGGCCCTGTGCCTCCCTGTAAACACACATAAAACTTTCTGTATGCACACCTACGTGCCTTTAGGTAAATAGCTATACATCAAAACATGTTGTCTCAGTCACATATGGAGTTTTTTCATGGAACACCACAGATACAAAGTCCAATATGTCCTTTTGTAAGGGCAACCAGCTCCTGACATCCACCATGTAGGGCCTTGAAGTACAACTACAGTTGTACATTGGTGGCAGCTGTGTAGATGTTACAAGTTATTTGTTGCACACAGCACACATCTAGGAATGCACACTAAAATGATGCTCACTGCTGTTCACTGCCAGTTGATGTCTCTGACACTCACACTGAAGCATATGTCACAAGGCCACATCTTATTTGTTAAAGAAGTGAGAATGCGCACCATTTAACAATGCAGTCACAAACACAATGCACAATAGCATGAAAAGGGGAAATTAATGCAAGGCATCCATGTTATGTTATGTTATGTTAAATTATTTTTATACGGCGCACAGCTACCCAAAAAGGGTTTCCCAGCGCCCGCCTGAAGAGTGGAAAGGAAAGTACTGATGTTATTGATTGAACAGCCATGTCTTTAAACCTTTGCGAAAGTTTGCAAAGCTTGTTTCGTGCCGAAGGGATGCAGGAAGAGTGTTCCACAAAGTAGGTCCGAGAAAGGCAAAGGAGCGACCTCCCATCCATGAAAGTTTAACCCTGGGTACCAGAAATTTTCCCTGGGTAGTGGAACGCAGCAGGCGTGAAGGTTGGTAAGGCTGGGCTAAGGCTTGCAGATATTGGGGAGCAGTGCCGAACTTGATCTTAAATAAAAAGCTCAAGGCTTTGAACTTAACTCGGCTTTCCACTCTCAACCAGTGAAGATCGCGTAGATAGCTGGAGATGGAAGTAGCTTTGGGAATTCGACATATTCCATATGTTGTGACATTTCACATACCAACATGTCCACAAGTCCCTGACAGGCCCTCATTGATCCAAGCCAGGATTGTGTCTTCTGTTGACGATGAAGTAGGTGGACTCCATTAGTCCAGCTAATGTGTGACAATCCCTAGGGTCTGGCATATGACATCCCTACGTTGTGCTGACTGATGACATTGAGGACAATTCAATGTGCCAAAAATTCACACACTGATTACAAGCATCAGCCACAACTTCACCATGCACTGATGCACAAGGACACCCCTCCACAATGCACACATACTGAGGACTGACAATCTGAGTAACCTTTGCTCATTATCATCCTTCAAATTACTGTACAACACCTCACTCACATCACAATTTGACATACCCACTGATCACATCCAACCATGTTAAGCCATAGTGCCAAAACAATCTCGCAATAGCCAGGTTCTGCTACATTGCAGTTAAGTCACAGAGTCTAACCGTAACAGTCATGTTGCCATGTGCACAAATGGCAAAGGTAATTTAGCCAATGCATCACTGCAATCATCACCATCTACCCCATCAGCACCTGTGTGCACTTGCTGTGACTATGGCAGGTAATTACATCATGTTATGCGATGCTGCTGATATTGGGCTAGTATGCTTCACAATGGTGCTGTCCTCTATATAAATGTGAAAAAAGGGACCCATGGGACAGGTGTGACCCTTACCAACTCACTGCTCCTTGAGTCCACATCTGTGCATGCCTGTAGCCACTGACACATCATCACATGAGCACACTATTGAGCTAGCCACACAGCGCACACAAGCCTGACAAGTGTACTGGGCTACCCACTTCACAAAATGGATTATCCTGTGTAGGAAGGTCTCAGTCCAGACAACATTTATACGTTGTGAGATGAAAAAATGCCAAGCTGATGTTATGTGACAAGGGTCATGGGTTTTAACACATGAGAAACAAAATGTCGTACAAATGCAGAACAGCTGCACTCAACACTGAGGACACTTAGAAGCCATTGCATCACACTAGAGACATCACAGAGGTCCGCACAGGCTCAGGGCTGGGATTCATGCAGTCACTCATACGCCAAGTCACACTTTGCACAATACTCACCCCCAACTTGCTGCTTATGGGCCCTCAAGCGTCCATCCAGCTCTGGCTGTGTCACTGCCAAGATGCGGCCCATTAGTGGTGTCATGCTCCGGGGTGCCAATCTGCCACTTCGAGGGAGCACCCCTAGCGTCATCTCAGCGACGTTTTTGCTCAGGCGGCAGATGTCATCCCACCTCTTGTGGCAGTGTGTATGACATCGGTTGGAGACACCCAGAGACCGCACCTTGCGTGCAATGGCCCTCCATATGGCCTTACGCTGATGGACCTTAAGCTGCAGGCATGGGAGACAAGAAGAGGAGGTTTCTATGACACTGTGTTGTGTACCACTGTGTGACAGTACAGGAGCATGAAAATACATAGCACACTAACACATCAATGGAGAGCAGAGCCCATACAGCATGTCACATAGTACACTTGGAGCAAACCATATCATTGCAATGGTTACATATATGATGATGGACACACTACATGCCCATCCCATACACATGCAGAGTGCCAGCACAGAAACCAATGTAAAAATTGCCCTCAGCTGTGATGCACTATGTGAGTGAGCATGACATACAATACACTGGAAATGATGTGTAGAGGTCAGACCCACTGTGTCCTACACTACACGCCCCTTAATGTCCCTGACCATTACCTAGCTACATGTGTCATGGTGGTCACATTTAGGGCCCTGATCTTACAATCTCACACTCTTCTCACAAGGTGGAGTCCAGCCTTGTGCAATCCTCAGGCCTATGATGGCTCATTGAGAAATAGGGTGGTGGACAACACATATGTTTCACTCAGTCCTTTAGGTGATGGATCCTTGTGACATTGGGCAGTTTTTGTGCAGGCCAGAGGGCCTCACACTGAGGATAAATGTGGCCCATCACAGAAATCACATGCATGTACAATATGAATGGAGATACAGTGCATACACATGCGAGACTCTACACATCATGGAATCAATAGTAGGATGACATGTCCAACTCACATTTAGCTGATGTGTCATAGGTGAATTACCCCCAAGAGTTTCTTTTTTTTTTTGAGAGTTCAGCTCAAAATACAATATGTAAATACAGAGTAAAGTGCAAAGTGCAAAATGCATAAATGCTTGAGATGGCTTCCGATTAACGGCGTGACGATAATATATAAATATGACAGTCTAAACAATTCAACCCTTATAATTCTTAACAGCACAGATTATCCATACAAAATGGTATATTGCAAAATTACTCAGGTAACAAAGACACAAAAGATACAAAATAAAGTGCTTAGGTGCTCAGTATGAAATAGGATTAACAACATAGTACAAACAAAAAACACATAATGCTATCTTTGAGGAGTATAACTGTTGTACTTAGAGTCCGAAAACTTCTATTCAAAATCCGTATATTGCACAGTCTACCAACAGTCTTTAAACCCAGAACCCAGACTAATTTCCTATGGAGCTCCAACGTTTCTCAAATTTCCTAAATGATCCTGATCTTAATGCATATCTTCTCTCAAATTCTTTAACTTTAATAATCTTTGCTTTCCATGCTTGAAAAGAAGGCACCTTATTACTGCACCAGTTTTGGAGGATTAAAGATCTTGCCACTAAGGCGGATATAAATAGGCATTCTTCTTGCATATTGTTCAATGATATATTTGGAGAGCATCCCAGAACTGCAATATATTTATCAATGGAAATAGAGTGGTCTATGGTAATTCTAAGATATTTTTCAATTTCTTCCCAAAAATTCCCAATTTTGGGACAGTCCCAAACAATATGTGACCAAGTGCCCCCTCCTTCCTTAGCACAACGAAAACACCTATCCTCAATTTGAGGATATATGTCATGCAGAAAAAATGGAGTCCTATAAATTAGCCATTTTGTATGAAATTGCACACGTTTAAAATTAGCGCCCCTAAGTGCTGTAGCGTTAAGTTTGTTAATTCTGTTCCAAGTTATTCTTGGGAGCTGCAAACCTTTTTTTTTCCACCATCTGTCTCATATTTTTTCGCAAATGGGGACGGATTTATTGTTATTAAAGATTTTCACCCATGCGCTTACTGACCGTTTTACAGGGGCTTCAAAAGCTTCACTTATACCTGAACTCGCTGTTAGAATTCCCGCATCAATATTTTCCAGAAAGTGCTTTATGTTAATAAATGACCATTTAAGCGCGTCCTTTGAGTGAAGAAGTCCAATTTCTATTTCCGGCCATTTTTTCCAGGAGTCGGAGTTAACAAAATCTCTCACTTGCGTATATCCGTTCTCCTCCCATTTTCTTAAGATACCGGTTTGTAACAATTTTTCCTCCCCCGTATAGAGATAAGACAGCCTCATTGAACCATTTATCCTGGGGATACTATAAAATACTAACAATTGGGTTTTTTGTTTAAAAATCCATTGGAGTGCCTTATACCGCACTTTCTTGGGATACTTAACTATTCTCGTTGGATCTGAGATTTTATACTCCATTAAGATTTTGTCCATGAAAAAATTATTCATCTCCGGAGGGTCCGACTGGGAAAAAAATATATAATTGTTGTGTGCAAAATTTGCATAATAATACTCTCTTATGTTTCGAAGGGACAATCCTCCCTCCTCAGTAGAGTAATTTAAAGTGCTAAGTGCAAGTCTTGGTGCTCTATTGGCCCATAGAAAGGATGAAAACAAACTGTCTATCTCCTTAAAAAAAGACGATTGTAATGCGCACGGGGCAGCCGCAAATAAAAAGTTAAATAAAGGCAGGATAGACATACGTATGAGTGCCACACGGCCTAGTATTAATAGTGGGAGTTGGTTCCATCGCGTTAAATAACGTTTAACTTTTTGTATCAAGGGGGTATAATTCAAATGGAATAGATCTCTACTCTCTCCGACACATAAATCCCTAAATATCTCTTCGGGTGAGAATTATATACTGACCTAAGATTTGGCAATAGCGTATCAGCGGAGCAGTTACATAGCAAAATTTCAGTCTTGGCCTTATTTATTTTATAGCCCCCTATCGCCTGGAATTCCGAGAAAATCCCTAGGATTTCCTCCTGAGTATGCTCCTTGGAGTTTAAAAAAAGGACGATATCGTCGGCATAAAGTTTTATATTGGTTATACCTTGTAGGGGGGCAGTACATGACATTTTTTGTCTGATAGCTATCGCCAGGGGTTTCTATAAACAGGGCAAATAAAGTAGGGGATAGAGGACAGCCTTTTCTTGTACCCCTATTTATTTGACAAGTCCCCACATTTGTAGAATTAATTAATATTTGCGCCTGTGAGCCCTTGTATAAGCTTCTTATTAGTTGTATGAACCCTTCTGGGAAACCAAACTTTTTCAGGATTAAAAAAAGGCAATCCCATGATACTAGGTCGAAAGCTTTCTCAGCATCTAAAAACCACACCTGAGCCTCTATCACATTCTTATTAAAATAATCTAATGCTTCTATTAAAAATTTCATGTTGGTAGAGAGCTGTCTCCTAGCCACAAATACGCATTGATCTACATGTATAAGTGGGCCCACGATTCTATTAAGTCTATTTGTGAGAAGCTTTGTAAATATTTTGTAGTCAACGTTAAGCAGACTTATAGGTCTATAAGAGTCGACATTTTCCCTGTTTTTATCCTTCTTCAGAACGCTTACAACTACTGCTGTATGGAAAGAGGCCGGAGGTTCGCCGCCTTTAAGTAAGTGGTTAGCCAGTTTTAAAATTTGTGCGTTGAGAGTTGAGGCAAATCTTTTATATAATTCGACTGGCAGACCGTCCTCTCCGGTCGCTTTACAGTTTGTCATAGAGACGATCACTAATTCAAGTTCTTCAATTGTGAGTTCATCTAGTAGTTCTTCTCTGAGTTCACTATTTAAGTAAGGTATTGGTAAATTATCGAGGAAGCCTGTAATATGGTCGGATGGCATTTGATGGTCTGACTGATAGATTTCCCTATAGTGCTTAAAAAGGCATCTCCGATATCCTCGGTTCTGGTTAGTTGTATTTTAGCTACCTCATCCCAAATGCTTTCAATTCTATTTTGAACCTGTTTCTCTTTTGCCTGCCATGCTAAAAGCTTCCCTGTATATTCACTCTCTTCGTACACTGTCTGAAGATAAGTCATACTCGCTGCATCCCCTAATTGGTAGTAATACTCCTGCATTTGTATTTTCGCTTGCAGCAGCTCTTGTTTTGTATTTAAATTTCTATCCTTAATGCACTCTAGGTTTGCCTGCGCAAGTCTTGCCTCAATCTTTAGTCTTTCCTCTTTTTTTGCCCTTTGTTGAGGGATTTCCTTCGATGTAATTATGCCTCGTAATGTAGCCTTAAATGCGTCCCAAACTATATTAATTGGAGCGGAGTCTGTGTTGATAGAAAAAAAGACGCTAATCTCATTGGCTATCTCTGTACACCAGGTCTCGTTTTCCAAATTGAGTTTATTAAAATACCACCTTCTAGGCACTTTTCCCTCCAGGCCCATAAAAACTAATTCTATTTTAATTAATGCATGGTCAGAGAAAGCGTTTGAAATATGATCATACCTATTAACAATAAGATCATGTGAGATCAAAAAAAAGTCTATTCCGGACGCCGAATCATACTTTGCCGAAAAAACATGAACAGTCCTGCTTTCCCGGATTTTGAAGGTGCCATCTATCTACTATGTCTAAATAATTTTTACAACTAGACAAAGCAATAGACACCTGTGGTTTATTTTGTTTTCGAGTCTTCTTAGAGGAATCTACTGAGGGATCCTGGAGAAAGTTAAAATCACCCCCCCCATATAATAGGGCCGGGAATGCAGGATAGGGCCTGCTTAAGCTGTAGCAGTGGGAGCGGATTATCAAGAACAGGCAGATAAATTGTAGCCAAAGTAAGATTTGACTGATTTAATTTTCCATAGACATACGCCCATCTCCCCCCTGGGTCCGTCTGCATGATTTTTACTTGGAATTGTACGTGTTTACCAACATATATTCCCACCCCCTTCTGTGGACACCCTGCATTTGCTGAACAATGAAAGCCTGCCCATTTCCTAAAGATTTTACTTGCATCTGACGCACTCCGAAAGTGGGTCTCTTGTAGGAAAATAGCGTCAGGGTTATATCCTCTGAGCCAGCTTTCAATTGCATGGGCCTTGCGTTTGGTGTTAAGGCTGTTAGCATTAAAAGAAAGAATTGTGAGGTATTTCATACTTATAGTTAAGCTACAAGAAAATACCTATCGACATTGCGAGCTGAACCTGTAAACGCAACCCATGATCCTGCATCTCTCAGGGCCCTAATGCTCGCATCGGGATCAAGAAATATTCTAAAATGTATATCTAGGTCTACAGAGATGAACGTCTAAAGTGCGAAAAAACAGCAGATGGATAGCTTTAACAGTAGCTAGAATATTTAAAGTGACTTGTGCTAGCATAAAACCAAAACTCGAAGTGTGAGCCGTAAAAGCATACCGTATGCCTAATACATAGCTCACAATCAGAACCTTATAAAGTCCACTGAAAGGGTAGCATAGCTTCTGTAAAAAAAAAAAAAGGTATCTGATTGGGTTCATAGCAGCTAAGAACTAAAATGCTTACACGATGAATACAGTACTTATGATAACTAAAGTGGCTAGTGCGAGCATATATTCAGACTACGTCAGAACTGTAAAAAGTGTCCCTTGCTTGATCGTACTCGATCGTTAAGAGCCTCCAAGAATAATCCCTAAAAAAACTGTAATCTCGGGCGCAAATTTAGCAAGGATAAAAACAGAAAAACTAGCATCAGATTAAATTGCATAGCAGCTGGAAACTAAAGTGCATACAGGATATGTACAGTACTTATGATATCAAAAGTGGCAAGTGCAATCATATTTTCAACCTGCATAGAGACTTGAAAAAGTGCTGCGTGATTGTAAAAAAAAAAACATCCAAAAGGGACCTTTAAAGAACAATGGACTCAGGTGCGTATGTGGCACAAATAACAACCCAGACCATAGGCATATTATCACTCTAGTACGTTTAACAAATTGAGTATTGAAAAAACACTTCTCTAAAAACATTATACTTTTCAAAAAAAGGGGCATAGGTGTCTTGCTCTCCTAGTTGACTTCATCCTCCTTATAAATGACATTTCAGAATAGCACTTATGCGCATCATAAAATGTTAACTCCCCCAAAAGGTTTTTTGAGCACACATGGAAGAACTCTTTTTTCTGAATGCATCACCCCCTCCACCTCCCCCCCAGGCCCCCACCCTTGAAGGACGGAATTGCCCACTATTACCCCCTTCCACCCTCTTTGCTGGATGCCATCTTATTGCATTCCAATGCGCCCTCTGACTCGCCCTACGTCCACCCTTAAACTAACAGATTCTGCATTAATCGGCTTTTTGCCTATCACCACTTCAGCCTTTTGCATGCCTAAGTCAGGCCTTATTCTTGGGCAGCAGACAACTCTTCCAGGAGTGATTGAGCCTCGTGGGTGTCCGAGAAAATATAAAATTTTCCTTTAGCCAGTACTTTGAGCTTTGATTGCTGGACAATTGTTGCTTGGGCACCCTTCCCTTTAAAAGAGTCAATCATCTTGACGAAATCCTTACGTCTGCATGCTGAAGCTGCGGACATATCTGAAAATATTTTAAAATGTTGAATCTCTGTAGTGGAGAACGATCTTTTTGCTATTGCAGTACTTAATATTTTTTCCTTTATTCTATAATCTGAAAAGTTCAGTAAAATTGTGCGCGGATATTTGGCGTTTAGTTGCTTCTGTGCTGGGACCCTATGAGCCCTAGTAATTGTGAGGTCCCCTTGCAGTTCTGGCATTACTTTCCCCGGGAGTGACCCAATCCCTTCAACCATATCCACACTTTCAGAGCCTTCCGGGATTCCCACTATGCGGAGATTGGATCGTCTATTATAATTTTCTAAGTCCTGAAGTTTTAGCTCCATCTGGTTCTTACTTTTGCTTAGAACTTGCATATCTTGCTGCATGGCCGAGAGATTATCCTCTAGATCCGAGATACGACTTTCGGTCTCAACTAGTCTCTTCGGGATGTTGAATATATTCTCTTCCAGTTTGGCCAATCTTTCATGCAACTGTGCAATCTCTAGTGACTGAGACACTTTGAAATCTCTGATCTCTTTTAGAATAGTTATTAACATTTTTTGAATCGAATCATCTCTGCTCATCCCACCTTCTAAGGGCTCTGGCTCTGAATCTAACTCAGACTCAGACTCTATCAAGCCTTCAGTGGTTCCTTGACTGCCACTCACTGTACCTTGTGAGGGCTTCGCTGCTCCCTGCTCGCTTTGGGTGGGAGGAACAACAATACAACCAGACTGTAAGGGATTTGTTGCATCTTGTGTTGGTAATTGTAGTTGAGCCAGACCCATTACCTCCTCAGAGCTGGCTTGCACAGAGTCTTTCGGCTTAGTCGCGGTCTGATATGGTGGGAGTTTATGAAAGAGAGGGTATTGTCTAGGGCTAAGTAAAATTTCATTATTTGAGCACTGAATCTCCCCACCCGTATTTTGGTCTAAGCAGCTCTGCATTCCCTTTCTACCATCTGGTGGGTGGCAAAGTACATTCTTCTCCCTTTCCAGATCTGGTGTCCACTCGTCATCATCCCATGGATCATTAAAAACAATCTGCTCAGACTGTTTTTCCTTCTCGGCCAGTGCCTTAGCCTTCAGCTCCATTCTCTGTTGTGCATTTCTCTGCCCTCTTCGCACCCCTCTTGGAACCGGAGAGGATGTAGTTGTCTGTCCTGACATTTCTGACATATCTTTTTTTTCCCCTGCCTTAGATTGTTTCGTGCGCATTTCCGATTCTTGTAGAAGGGGAGGAGCAGAGTATAATGGCAGGCAAGTGAACAGAGTGGAACAGGTTTGTCGGTATGCAGTCATGCACTCATACGACTAGAATATCGAAAGCCTGGCTGACCATGCAGCGCTTAGGAAAACACCTTGAGAATGGCTGGGCACCAATCTCATCTGTCCAGAGGCAAATTCTCCAACTTTCGATACACTTTTGATGCGCTGTGTACTGCACTCTCTGCGCGGGAAAAAAAAAAAAAAAAGAAGGGGGGGGGAGTCACAAGGAGTAGGCAGAGAGTCCCCAAAAGTAGGCAGTAGTAGCACAATACTGTCCAATGAATAGTGGCTAGCAAGCACAAGTGTCTACAAGTTAGCTTAAGATAGCTGCAAGTCTGGTCCATAGTAATTTTAATGCTAAGAGGAGATTATGCAGAGTGTCCAGGTAAAAAAAATAAAAAAAATTGTTTAAACCAACTAAGTTTTTCAAGCCCTCTCGATCTTGCCTTTGGTGAGTTTTGCTTACTTGATACAGCCCCACTGCCCTCAGAACGTAGAGGAACCTCTGCCACATTGCTGCTGCTGCATACGCCCTCGCCTGGTTCCAGACCTTTTTGTGGACCTTTTTGTGCGCCCCTTGCCCAGCAGAAGACTTGCAGTGCTTCCTCGCACAGCACACAGACACAGACAAACAGACAGCAAGCCGGAGCCAGAGCTGCCTAAATCCACGCTGGGCGGTGCTGGTAAAGACTCTCTCCCAGCCGCCACGATGTGTCTCAGCTTACTCAGCTTACTCCTGCAAGGAGCTGTTTTTCCAAATAGAGCCTGCGCCGCTCTCACTGTCAGCATGCCACGGTATCCCGATATTACAGCTTCTCAGTGGCTTTTCTCCCAGACCGGAACGTTACAAAAGAAAAAGCTGGCGGTCATCTTGACACGAACCGCAACATCGGAGGAGCCGGAAACGGGAAAGTGGGTGGAGCGTAGGGGGAGCCGACGGCGCTTAGCGGCTGGGTGTGTGGGCCACGTCTGCCGCCATCCCAGACTGAATTACCCCCAAGAGTGATAGACTCAAGGCATTGTACTCCTGTGCAGAATGGACACATCTCCATAGGGGCATTTTTTAAAAAGGTACAAAGATTATTCAGTACCCTCTGGCCAAGCTACATGTGTAATGTCTCAAATGAGCATATGAACACTTAATGGACTAGGACATCACATAGCACTGGGAATGTGTGTTCAGACTTCGAGTCTCTCAAACCAGCAGGGTAACTGGGTAACTGCCAGACCACAGTATGTCATTCCCATCCTTAAATGCAGTCAGGGATCTGTGGGAATAAGGCTACACACCCCATTGACGTGAAGTCAGCATGCTAGGCAGTGTCCTACACATTTACATTACACAGTCTCATAACAACATATGTTCATTTTGGCTTAAGAGGAGCTGGACAAGTGTCCATGTTGCCATCCTCCCCACATACTCAAGTGCAATTAGTACTAGGTCATGTATGGAGAATGCTGTTTGCAAAATATTGATGCATGCACATTGGCTTGCACTCACAGGCACATACTACTGTACAGTAAAATCATGTGAGCATTCTGAGCACTCTCAAACTTTTACTCAGATACTTACCAGTACATTTGGAGCACCATATAGCCTCCCATACTGTGCAAGGACCTCGTCCACCAGGACCTCCAGCTCCTCTGTGGTGAAGGGACGGGCCCTGATGTTCTCTGTTCGCGCCATCACTGGGTCCAGAGTACAGGTACAGCAGCAGTTGGTGGTGATGAATAGCAGGCAGCAGTGTTTGAATGCAAGTGACATGTGTGGCTCTCTCACAGACATTTATAGGCCCCTAGGGTTGTTTCAGTGGTACTCTGCTGTTGCAATTGGTCTGCCTGGTTTGCATCATTCAATTGTATCCAATGACCGTGACCGCGGTGGTGGTGCATGCCTACCGCGAGTTTAAAAACTGTATTGCACTACCGCGATGGCGGTTCCCATTGGCTGCAATGGCATTGGCATAGGTGGTGTCACACCGCGGGGGCCAGGTGGTCTCTACCGCAATCAGGCATCTTTCAATTGTGGCCAATGACCGTGACCGCGGTGGCGATGCACGCATACCGCGAGTTTCAAAACTGCATTGCACTACCGTGATGGCGGTTCCCATTGGCTGTAATGGCATTGGCATAGGCGGTGTCACGCCGCGGGGGCCAGGTGGTCTCTACCGCAATCAGGCATCTTACAATTGTGGCCAATGACCTTGACCGCGGTGGCGGTGCACACCTACCGCGAGTTTCAAAACTGTATTGAATTACCGCGATGGCATTTCCCATTGGCTGTAATGGCATTGGCATAGGCGGTGTCACACCGCGGGGGCCAGGTGGTGTGTTCCACAATCTGGCATCTTTCAATTGTGGCCAATGACCGTGACCGCAGTGGCAGTGCACGCGTACCGCGAGTTTCAAAACTGCATTGCACTACCGCGATGGCGGTTCCCATTGGCTGCAATGGAATTGGCATAGGCGGCATCACACCGCGGGGGCCAGGTGGTGTGTTCCGCAATCTGGCATCTTTCAATTGTGGCCATTGACCGTGACCGCGGTGGCGGTGCATGCGTACCACACCTATGGACACATTGTGCTATTGCATTGGCACTTGCCAATTTTCATCATTGAACACTATACATTTACAATGTATTTTTGCACCTGGTTGTATAGTTAACTGCAAGTGTGACATTTAACTCACTGATGCCCACACATGCCATGTCAGTGCACATGATTACATGCATTGGCATGTACTTCCTCACATGTCACATATGATATTTGTGTGCATGTACACAGATTTGGGGGCATATTCACAAGGACTTATCGCCGAGTTATCGCCACCTTAACGCATCAAAAGTGGAGATAGATTTAACGCCCCATTCACAAGTGGGTGGAAACTGCAGACATCGCCAGTATTCCCGCGATAACTGCCGCAAATTTTATCCCCACGGGTGACACCACCAACTAACCCTAATGAGATGCAGAGTAGGCGTTCCCATGCAAAAACTCACGAAAACACCACTACACCACTTTCACAATGAACAGCCAGGTCTGCGATGCGAACCAAAACCACCAGATAAGCCGCGGTAGCAGCAGGTATTTAACACCTGCCTCTTGTTGGTGTTAAGCAGGACGACTACCTGCAGTAGGCAACGGAGGCCCGCACACAGCCACACCCGAAGAACAACCGACGCCATGGAGCTACTCATCATGTAGCTTGGAGCCCCAACAGGGCCACAACACCCACCGCCACCACCCCCAGGACTGCCACCACCCCCAGGACCCGGACCGGCACACCCCCAGACCACCACAGAGGCAGCGCATAGTAAGACAGCGGACCTACCAAAAACGCACCAGTCTCACAGACCTAACGCCCGAGGAAGTCATTGCCCACTACAGGCTCAAAAGGACAACTATCCTCCGCATCATGACCCACATCGTCCACAGGCTGACGGTCCCAACACAGCGGACAACCAACATCCCTCCGCAGACAAAGCTGCTGGCTGTGCTGCACACGTTGGCCTCTGGTACCTTCCAACCAACAACGGCCAGAGTCGGAGGAGTCTCACAGCCAGCCCTATCAAAGTTCCTCACACCTGTCCTGGATGCCATCATCAGCTTCATACCCCAGTACCTTCACTTCCCCCACACTGAGCAGGAACAGCTGGAGACCAAGCAAGGCTTCTACGCCATTGCTAGATTCCCACACGTGTTGGGGGCCATTGACTGCACACATGTCCCACTTGTGCCCCCTGCGGACACTGCACACATCTACCGCAACAGAAAGCACATGCATTCCATCAATGTGCAGGCAATAGTGGACCACCGGAGAATGTTCACCAATGTCGTCGCAAACTACCCAGGCAGTGTGCACGATTCCTACATCTTCCGACAGTCCATCATCAACCAGCGCTTCCAGGATGGCATCTATGGAACTGGACTGCTCGTTGGTAAGTACCAAATCAACACACCTCAAAGCCACCATCACACAACGCACAACTGTGGGAATGCACACGTGACCAAACCACATACAACATGTCAATCAACATGCCCACCTACCAGACACGACAACACAACTCCATTGGCATCCTGGGCTTCCCACGTACACAAGCCAGCCATATCATGGCACCACAGCCACACAACAGCTGAACGTGTGGAGAGGCGGAAAGCAGGCATGTGCGAAGGATGCAAGTGACCCATGAATGGGAATGTACACAACGACAAGTGTGGCGTGAATGTGCTGGACAGACCTGGGTATGCAAACCACAGATATGTCCATGCAGACATTTACTGCTGGTGTCTGGAGAGTAGTGAACAGTGGACGCAACAATGTCACCCCAGGCTGTGGGTTAGATCGCGGAAATGTCGCTCGCTGGATCCCCCCCTGTGTGCGTAAGCGTAGTGGGTTGGCCCGGCTTACGCCAGGCCTGCGCAGGGGTGTGGATGAAAACACCGTTGCGCTGAGCATGGTGCTCTCCCGGAATGGCCAACGTCACTGCCAGGGCGGCACCTCTCAGCCTGCCACGAGGCCAACGCCGTGAGCAGCGGGGCCTGCGAGCCTGTGCGCCTGCTGCACCCCAGGCCGCTGATACCCAGACCCGGCTTGCCCGCCCCAGCGCTCCAAGGCCGCACTGCTCACCTGCCAACACCGTCGTGTGTCAAAGAGGGCCCACCACGTGCCGGTGCTAGCTCCAAGACCCATGCCCGTGACCTTGGCAGCCTCCTCAGACCATCGCTGTCCTCCGTGACACAGGCCCCCAGGAGTCCTCATTTGTTGACATACCCAACCGCTGCAGCCGGCCTACACTGCAGTCCAGTATGTCCCACATCTAGAACTGAGTCTTCATTAATCAATGGCAGAGTTCATGCCAGTGAACGCAGGGAGAGGAGTGAGAGAAAGATGCGTTTCAGTCCGGTGGAAACACGGATCACCGTTACGGAGGAGGTCAACCACTAGCAAGGACTGACCTGGTGCCACTAACCCTGTGCGCCGTGAGTCACCGTCAGCCTCCGGCAGAACATTGTTGGTGTCTGAGCCTGTGGCCTGGGGGTTGTCATCAGCAACTGGCAGGTACGGACTTGGTGTTTGGCATGAGTCTGTGGCATTCATATCCGCCATGTTGCCGGACAGAGCTGGTATGTGCCCTCTGCCTCATGGCCTGGGGGTACACCTCCCACTCTCCCCCGAGACACTCCACGAAAACCACCTTTGATACATACGAGACCCTGCTCTGCCCTCATGACCCTACCCCAGTCTCCCGCAAGTCAGCGTCCCGTGGCGGTAGGCCCGTGTCGGCCGCTGTGCATCCGGGGCCACTAACTCTGTGCAACTCAAGTCATGCTCCCTTGCTGTTCCAACATTGCATTCCTGAGTGCCTGATGACTGTTGAAGTTGTTGCCAGCACCAGCTACTCCCTCAGCGCTGGCTTACACACCCCACACACAGCCAGCACAGGCGTCACTGGACTAGTGGGCCTGCCAACACATCATGCCGAACCAAGTATTGACTCTTTTCTCTCTGCACTGTCACAGGTGATCAAGGATATGCACTCTGCCCTTGGATGATGACACCCCTCCGAGACCCGAACACACCCGCCCGGAGGCAGTACAATGCGGCCCACATACGCACCAGGGGCATCGTGGAACGCACATTTGGCGTGTTGAAGTCACGTTTCAGGTGCCTGGACATCACAGGTGGAAGGCTCCTGTACAGCCCAGACATCGTGTGCAAGATGATCGTTGCATGTTGTGTGTTGCACAACATCTGTGTATGCACAAATGCCCCATGGATCCAAGTTCCAGAAGTACCGGACGATGATGAGGACGATGGGGCAGGTGGCCCACATTCCACTGCAGCTACGGCAGGAATAGCCCGTAGGAACACCCTCATTGCCAATTTCTTCTCATGAGCACGTCACATTGTGGCAATCATGGGACAGTACAAAATGTCCACAAGCACAGCATGTGTGACTAATAAATATTTGCAGGTTACAGGTTGTACTTGTACATTGTCATGTCACAGTTTCCTGCTGTGCCAGATGTGATTGGCCATGTTGTGCACATATGCGGCACCAGTTGTGTCCTGTGTTCTGTTGTGGAGGTGTTGCTGTTTGTACCAGGATGTTGTCAATGTCGACGTGCACTTATTCTTATGTGCGTATGCTGCACGGTGGGTGAGTCGCTCCTGCGGCTCTGATTTGGCTGCCACTTATCCCTTTCATGCGGTGTGCCTTTCAGTTCTGTGCTTCTACAGTGCTGAGATGTTGCAGACTTGGGTAACTTGTGCTCTTTGACGAGTTGTGACTCTTGGGCATGGTTTGTCCGCAGATGTGTCGTTGACGTCAGGGGTTGTTTGTGCAGGTGGTTGTGTCTGAGTGTGACCTGCTCCTTTCCGGTTGTGGTGCGCACTCAGCCACCTCAGTCTTGTGCCGTGTACATTGTCATGATGATTGGACTGCAGCCATGCTACTCGTCATGTGGTGTCTCTTGCATTGTCAGTGTGGCTGACTTATATGCATGTTTGCTGTGTTTCGCACATGTGCATGTGTTGGTTGTGTGATTGGTGATGTGTTGGGTGGGTGCCCCTTTGGGCACATGGTGTACGTGGGACTACTTGGTGTTTGTGTGTGTGCTGAAGTGTTCCCGTGGGATCAGGGACATGATCCAGAGTCATTGTGGGTGTGCAGTGTGCTCTGCTTAATTGTGCATGTGTGCCATAGTGCCCATCTCCCCCCGTCCCCCCACTCCCTGCTCGGTACGCACCCTGTTGATGTAGTGTCGGGTCATGTTGGGCAGTGTCCGGACCCCAACTCCTGTCACCGTCTCCCGACTGGTGACTGTGGCCACCATCTTCTCCATGTCATTCAGATCCTGGTGTTCTGCTGGCCCCCCTCCTCCGACGTGCGTTGCTGCTTTCGTGTTGGCAGAGAGTTTCTGCTTGGTTTTGCCATTCACATCAATCCAGCGCCTCTTGTCCTGTTCCATTGTCCTCCTCGGCGCTGCGACGGCATTCACATGGTCCGAGATGGTGTGCCATCTTTGCCTCTTTGTTGCCAATGACACGTTGGAGGTGACGTACAGTTGGTGGTGGTGTTCTATCTCATCCGTGACGATAATCGTGTTTTCCTGCAGACTGTACCCGTCTTCCTCTTCCTCTTCCTCTTCTCATTGCCCTTCCACGAGCCCTGGATTCCTGGGTGTTCCTCCGTGGGGATTGTGGGGTTCATGTTGTCCTCTGCAGTCGGTCAGGGTGCATCCGTGGTAGTCCGCAGTTCATTTCCTTTTTAGTGGCATTTTCCGTATGCTGTTCTTGTGCTTTTTCCCGCATTACGCATGGGTATTGCTGGCCTCTAGCTGGTTATCACTGTTTTCTTATCGCGTTTGGGCCCATTGCGTCTTTTTCCGCGTTGGGGTTTGTGTTTTTATCGCCGTCGCGGTGGTTGTATTGCGGACATTGGCCGCGGTTTCGGGAGGCTATCGCATGGTACCGCCGTGTTGTGAATTCCACGTTAACACAGGGTTATTTTCCTGCGATAGACTGCGATGTGTGAAGTTGCGTTAACATTTTTTGGAGATGTTTAGCGCACGTTCTTGTGAATATCCCCCTTGGTGTGTAATGGAGTCTCATATTTGTGAACATGTCAATGTGTAAGATGGCTCATCAACCCACAGTAATGATGGACTGACCACATAATGTGCCTATTTCACTGTGTACATTGCTGTATTTATTTTGATAGTTGATCAGCTTACACACACTGTGCTCATTGTGTAAAAAAGTTGTGCTCTGTGAGACTAAAGCAAGAAGGTGTTGCAGGTACAGCAGCTACGTAGAAGTCAGCAGTGTTGCTGTTTGCCACATGTGCTGTGTTACCTTCACCCAAGGCTGGTGACACAAGATGTAGGAGTGTACCATTTACCATTCACATAGTCTGAATCTGATTTTGAAGTAGTCAGTATGTACATATTGACCACATTTACGACTACATGAGATCAAGGTGTCTCTGCATGTGACTTGTGCATTAAGCTGCTGTAACAGTCCTGTCAAAGTTGGCGCAGTGTTAGTCAATATGTAAGATGTTTGACACATCTCATTGGTGAATTTAATTTACATGTGTCCTCTTTCATATAATGTAGGAGACGACCAAATGTGCATTGGCCTTTCCCAGTGCTGGCGAACATGGAGGATAAGGACATCATAAGGAAATTCCGGCTGAATCGCCCTACCCTTCAAGAGCTATGTGCTCAGTTGGAGCCCCATCTGAGGCCTCGCAGAACCTATCCAACAGCTTTGACGCCAACAGTTAAGGTGATGGCCGCCCTGCATTTCTTTGCCACTGGCTCGTTTCAGTACACGATGGCCATAGCCGGTGGGATGTCTCAAGCTATGTTCAGCATGGTGCTACGTGATGTCCTGTCCGCAATGTTGACCTACAAGGACCGCTACATCCACTTTCCAAGGAGACAAGAATTGGCAGATGTGAAGGCTGATTTTTATGACCTTGGACACATACCTAATGTTGTTGGAGCCATTGACTGCACACAAGTTTCAAGTTTGTTTATTTATGATCTTGGAACTCCAAAGAGATCCACATAAACTGAAATGCCAGCAACATATAAAAATAATTTGTGTAGCATAGTTTCTACAATCATAAGCGAAAGCCGACAGTAAAAAATCTCCAAATACAAAACATTAGAATATTTTATACACTAAGAAAAATTAAAATATCCTTTATGCCCTTAATACTATATAACATCAGATAAAACCAAAGTTAATAATTGCATCCTTCAAATAATGTGCGTTAATACAAATTTAAAAAACACTTTAAAAAGATAAAAATCCTATGACAAAACATTTCATTTGGTGGCTCATAAATAGAATCAGTTAGTACAGAGGCCGAAAGAATAGATAATTGTAGACAAATTGGTCTCATCCATTTACGCCGACACAATAATATAGCGGGGCAAATAAATAGCACATGATTAACGTCTTGGATGGAATTATTACACAGATTACAAATCGGGGAAGAACCATACCATTTAAACAGTACGTAATTTAAAGGGAGCATACCCTGCCTCAATAATAGCCAAAAGCGGCACACTCCATGGGGCAGGTTCCAGGAAATATAAGCCTGTACTTTATTTATCACACAGGAGTCTATGGCCGGGTGAATACCCCTCTTTAGAATGTGAGCTTCCCTATCCCTAGTGAAACAATGTTGACCTACAAGGACCGCTACATCCACTTTCCAAGGAGACAAGAATTGGCAGATGTGAAGGCTGATTTTTATGACCTTGGACACATACCTAATGTTGGAGCCATTGACTGCACACATGTTGGCCTAGTTCCACCACAGGCATGTGAGCACATATACCGTAACAGGAAGCATTTCCATTCCATTAATGTGCAAGTGGTATGCCAAGCGGATATGGTTATCTCCCATGTCTGTGCCAAATATCCAGGTTCTGCACATGACTCCTACATACTGCGTAACAGCATCATCCCACAATTGATGGCAAATCTGAATCCGGAGCGTGCGTGGCTTGTTGGTGAGTACGCAGAGTCAAGTAGTGTACTGTATGTGTGACATGCTGTTCTCAGCTACTGTTTATGTTACAAAATTGGTCTGTGTATCTCACACCTAGGTGACTCTGTGTATCCCAACCGGCCTTGGTTGCTGAGCCCACTGAGGAATCCAAGGACTCTGGTGAAGTCCGCTATAATGATGCACATGGGAGGACACATCGTGTAGTGGAGCGAACTTTTGGGCTTCTGAAGTCTAGATTCCGGTGTCTGGACAAGAGAAGTGGTGCACTCTACTCTCCCCAAAAGGTGTGTCAGATCATAGTTGCATGCTCCACAACCTGACCTTGCGCAAAGAGATCCCCCTGCTCCTGGACGATGATGAGCAGCAGATGCCCCCCGCTGCAAATCCACACATGCCCAGTGACGATGATAGTGGAGAAGAGAAAGGTGTTGACCTGCGTCAACAGCTCATTGTCAACTACTTCCCTTCAGTGTAAGTGACATTGTACAACAGTGACATTGTCTGTTGGCTTTGATGGTAGTGGCAAGGCATAGATGAGCTTTTTGACTGCTGGCTGTTGTTGGCTCACTGCTAATGGCTGATGTGTGTGGCACAGTGTATTGTTTTCCAATGTCTATGTTGATGGTGTTGGTCATTGTTATGTGTGATGGGTTTTGTACGTTGTTGACTACTAGTGTGTATGAGCTGTAATGGCATCACCTGACAAGTAAATGTCATTCTCTTGTGTCTTTCTACGTTCCTTCACCCTATCAATGCCTCGTCACAATCAGAGCTTGTGGTACATTGGAATCTGAGTTGACATTGTACATACTGTGATAAACATGGAACTGACACAAAGGCATAGGTGTGTAAAGAGTGTTTATTTTCAATACGTTTTTGTGAAAGAGAAGTGAATGTTTTTAAAATTGTGCAAAGTGAGTTTATGAGTTGTCAGTGATGGTAAATGAGACAAATAGAATAGTCACCACATTGATGTAATCACACAGTCCAACAAACTCCTGCCATCAACATGGCAATGTGGGTTAGGATAATTAACAAAGTCAATGTCAAGGGCAACACAAGTGCCATGATGGCTGGCTCAGCGACTTGCCTTTGGTTGGTGCTTTGCCACGTGATCCTCCTGTGGTGTTTCTCGGATGTCCCCTCCTGCGTTTGGCAGGGGGGGCCTCTGCTGCAGGCTCAGCGGTATCTGAGGAGTCATTGTCTTGCAGCTCACCCCTCTCTGTGGCCGCAGCTGAGGTGGTGGGAGTATCAGCAGGCTGGCCACTAGAGGGCGGTTGCGCCGTCATTTGAGCCGCATGTCTGTCCCTCAGAACACCCACAAGCTGGCCCATGAGATCCACAAGTTGGCCCATACGTGTGTCCATGGACCTCAGCAGCAGGCGGAGCTCACGCAATTCTTCGACAACCTGGCCCATCTGTCCCTGGTTCTGTTCATATGCACCAAGGACTCTTGCAACAGTGGCCAGGGCTTCTGTCTCAGTGTCCTCCTGTGATTGTCCCCCAGTTGCCCTCCCACCTGCCCTGCTGACACGGACCTGTGGCGTTGGGACTCGACGCACCCGCACACTCTCTCTGGCATCCTCGGATGGTGTGGTGGTGGTGGTAACCACTGAGGCAGGGTGAGTGTTGCAGGCAGCAGTGGTGATGGTGGAGGTGGCTGCCGCACAGGTTGTTGTAGCAGGGGTCAGCGCTGTTGTTGTTGCTGTGGTGGTGGTGGGTACAATGAGACCCTGATACGTAGTGCGCCCTGGCAGTCCTGAGGGGCCAGGTTGTTGCTCCTCATCCGAGAAACGTAGGGAATCTGCATCAGAGAGTCCACATTCCGTGGGGGGGGGGGAAGACAGGCTCTGCTGGTTGATGGTGTTTTCAGCTGCAGTTGCTTGTGGATCTCCTGTTGGACAGAGGTTACATTGTCAGTTAAGTGCACTCCACAAGCTTGGTGTTAGACTTTTGGATGTAACATTTGATACACCAAACATTTTACATTGCAATCACTTGGTATGGCTGAAAGATAATGAGCATCATGACATGATGTTGAGGTACATACATTAATTGTCCATAGTGTGACATGTAAATTGAAACCATGTGCCATGTACAGATTGTGTGATTACGAGGACATGTCATCATCTACCAACTTGCGGCACATCAACTTTTGATTATGCGTCATTTTTGTTTACTCTTCATGGAGTCGGTTTCAGCTAAGCAACAACTAGCCATTGGAATGTTATTAATGTTCTTTCATATCATGTACTTTTGTTTGTTTTTCAAATTGGCCATGCATGTTTTGTGTTCATATGGGCCTTCATGCTCTGACACCATGGCACTTACACATTGCATTCTATGCTGTGCATGATTGGGCCCTGAATTTTTTTCACATGTGACTTGGTGAGTCAAAGTGTAATTTCTGTGACAGTTACATGCGCTTCGCTGGATGCACACTGGATGTAACTTTTGGATCTATGCCAAGTTGGCTGACATGTGAGGGCTGGTATGCTCATATGGCTCCATGCATTTTGAGAAGGATGGCAGGGTGCATGCACTGTCTGGCTACCTGTTAGGTGACACAGTTGAGGGAAATGGCTGCCACATGGTTCTGGATGGGGGGAGTGTTCCATCCTGCTCAGGGGTGAGAGAAGAGAGCATGAGAAGGCTACCTACCTGTAAGTTTGATGAGAAGAATGAAATGACTGCCACATGGTTCTGAGTGTGGGGAGTGCTCCATCATGCTCTGCTGTGGGACAAGGGTACCTGGTGGGAGATGTACTGGTGGCTGCCTATCCACACCCCCCTCCCTGTTGAGATGGCTACCTACCTGTAAGTTTGATGAGAAGAATGAAATGGCTGCCACATGGTTCTGGGTGTGGGGAGTGCTCCATCTTGCTCTGCTGTGGGACAAAGGTGCCTGGTGGGAGTTGTAGTGCTGGCTGCTTATCCACATACCCCCCTCCCTGTTGAGATGGCTACCTACCTGTAAGTTTGATGAGAAGAATGAGATGGCTGCCACATGGCTCTGGGTGTGGGGAGTGCTCCATCTTGCTCTGCTGTGGGACAAGGGTGCCTGGTGGGAGTTGTAGTGCTGGCTGCCTATCCACATGCCCCCCTCCCTATAGAGATGGCTGCCTATCTGTAAGTTTGATGAGAAGAATGTAATGGCTGCCACATGGTTCTGGGTGTGGGGAGTGCTCCATCTTGCTCTGCTGTGGGACAAGGGGGCCTGGTGGGAGTTGTAGTGCTGGCTGCCTGTACACATACCCCATTCCCTGTTAAGATGGCTACCTCCCTGTGAAGTGAAGCAGGAGAAGGGAATAGGTTACACATGGCTCTTGGGTGGGGGGATTGTTCCATCCTGCTATGGGGTGAGACAAGAGAGCATGAGAAGTCTACCTACCTGTAAGTTTGATAAGAAGAATGAAATGGCTGCCACATGGTTCTGGGTGATGGGAGTGCTCCATCATGCTCTGCTGTGGGACAAAGGTGCCTGGTGGGAGTTGTAGTGCTGGCTGCTTATCCACATACCCCCTCCCTGTTGAGATGGCTACCTACCTGTAAGTTTGATGAGAAGAATGAGATGGCTGCCACATGGTTCTGGGTGTGGGGAGTGCTCCATCATGCTCTGCTGTGGGACAAGGGTGCCTGGTGGGAGTTGTAGTGCTGGCTGCCTATCCACATACCCCCCTCCCTGATGAGATGGCTACCTGCCTGTAAGTTTGATGAGAAGAATTAAATGGCTGCCACATGGTTCTGGGTGTGGGGAGTGCTCCATCTTGCTCTGCTGTGGGACAAGGGGGCCTGGTGGGAGTTGTAGTGCTAGCTGCCTGTACACATGCCCCCATGGAAATATTGCTAGCTACCTTTGAGGTGATTCAGAGGAAGGAAATGTTAGATATGTGAGACATGTGTTGGGAAGAGTGTGTTGTACATAAGTGCATTTGTGTCTAGAAGTGTAGCTTTCTAGTTGTGCAAGACAGTACATAGCAGGGTGATGGGAGACATTTGTTGGTACTTACCAGCCTCCACTCCCCCGGGTATTCCTGTGAGACTCTCTGGATACAGTATAGCAAGCACCTTCTCCTCCCATTCGGTGAATGTTAGTGGTGGAATGGGAGGGCCACCACCAGTCCTCTGAGCCAGCTCATGGTTCTTGTTGGCACGCTCTTTCACCCTGCTCTTGAGGTCATGCCACCTCCTCTTGATGTCACGCAGGCTGCGCAGGGTGGTCCCTACTGCATTGACTTTGTTGACTATCCTTTTCCACATTTAATTTTTTCTGGCTACTGGTGTCTGTTGGACCATGCTTCCAAACAAATGTGGTTCTACTCTGATTATCTCATCTACCATGACTGACAACTCATTGTCTGTGAATTTTGGCATTTTTTTCTGTGCCATGGTGTGTGATGTGCAAATGGGTGAGAAGTGCAGGTGGGAAGGTGGTGGTGGAGATGTGTGAGGTGTATGTTGTGTGGGTGGTTGTGATAGTGTGATGTGTGCTGATTTGCCTCTCCTTTGTGCTGTGGTGTTTGGCCCTTCACTTCTGGAGTTGTGCAAAGGATGCTAGGCAGGGAAGGGGTTGGTTTTATACTCAGCTATGTGGGTGGGTCCAAATGGAGTATTCATGTCAGGTGTGTTATCTGGGTTGACCTGGGATTTGTATTTTTTTCTTGCCATGGGGATGTGTCATTGGGGTGTGTCAGATGTTTTTGGAGGCTGAGCCACAAAAACACCCACACTTGATAGCCTTGTTGTGTGGTTGCTTTCGACTGCCATTCTTCTTTCCGCGTGACCGCAGCGGTCTGAATGCAATGGTCCTTCCGCCGGCTCTACTATTCATCATTTCGCGCGACCACGGCGGTGGGAACAACTGATCATTCCGCTGTCTACGCCATCGTATCATAATTTCACTTGAGGTCATTCCTCTGGTCGATCGGCCTTATTGGTTATTTCTGCGGAATTTCCGACCACCGCGGTCGGATTTACAGATTTTCCAGATGTTCCCAGCGGAGTTTTGTGGAATCCGTCCGCCGCGGTAAGATTTTTCGAGCAGTGCATCCTAATCTGACCGGCGGTTTTGCCGCGGTACATGCAGACGTTTTTTTTCCGCAACCACGGTGGTCGGAGTGCTTTTCTGTCCGCCATTGTAATCAGCCCCTAAGTTTTGCCCTTGTTCACATGAACAGGTTTACAAATGCAAACTAAATCACCCACCTTTACCTTCAAATCCTTGACTCTGTTTCTGACATCAAAATTACGTTTTTGTTTCTCCTGAAAAGAATAAACTCTTTTCATGACAACCTCATGAGGGACATGACTCTGCTTAGACCGTACCCATTTGTTCAACCAAGCAGGACAAAAACATGTGGTTGCTATTCTGCCACGCAACAATTCAAAAGGAGAAACACCAGTTGCTGGGTGGGGAGTGGTGCGATAAAATCACAGCATACTCTTGACCGCATTGGCAATTATACATTTGTTTGCAATAGCCCACTGAATACATTCTCCTAAGACTTTGTTCATTCTCTCTACCAGTCCATTAGTTTGGGGATGATAAAGAGTTCTTCTAAGATGTTTTATGCCACTGGTCTCAAGAAATGTTCTAAACTCATCGGAGATAAACTGAGAGCCATTATCTGAAACTGACGTTGCAGGAAATCCTTCCTTAAGAAATACTTCTTTCATGAATTCAATGACTACTTTAGAAGTTACCTCATTGACAAACTTTACTTCTGGCCACTTACTGTAATAGTCCATCATAACTACAGCAAACCTAGATGTACTGTTTAGAGAATAAAACGGACCGACAATATCAATCCCTACCTTGTCCCAGGGACCTGTGGGCAATTCAATAGGACTAAGAGGAGGAGTTCTTAACTTAAATGATTTGTCACATCTGGAGCATATGACACAATTCTTTACCATCAATTCGATCTCCTGATCCATAGCTGGCCACCAGAAAGACTAGCGAACTCTTCTCTTCGTCATGGTAGCCCCCAGATGTCCATCATGTGCTCCTACAATAATTTGTTTTCTTAAGGTCAGAGGAGGAACAAACTTGTCCGCTCTCAACAGCAACCCATCCTCAACAGACAACTCATCTGCAACTTTGACAAAGGTTTTGAGATCAAAATCTACATTCCTCTCTTTGGGCCAACCAGCTTCAATGTACTTCATGACTGACTTAAGAGTAAAGTCCTCCTCCAGAGCTTCCCTCCAATCCTTTTCAGAAAAAGCACCAATCAAGGGTAAATCAATGGATACCACAATGCAATTTTCTTTATCCTCATTATAACACAACATCTTGTCATCTTCACTCCAGTCTGATGAGCGTGACAAGAAATCAGCACACCTATTTTTAGAGCCAGGAATATACTCCGTGGCAAAATCAAATTGTAATAATTTAGTGGAAAGATGTGCAATACTGGGGGGGTGAACCCTTTTGAGTTTTTTCCACTCAAAATGAAAAGTAGCAGTTTGTGGTCTGTTTGGATAACAAAACGTGTTCCCCAAATATAGTTCCTAAATGTCATGACCCCCACCAACAAGCCAACAATTCTTTCTCAATTACAGAATATTGTTTTTCTGTGTCAGACAACATCCGGGATGCATATCCGAGCGTGTACATTTCAGAGTTCTTCACTTGGCTGAGTACAGCACCCACACCAACATTGCTTGCATCAACTGTCAATACACATTGAAGTTCTGGATCATAGTTTTTTAATACCTTCGGAGAAGACAGCTGCTCTTTCACCCATTCAAACACATCTTGACACTCTTGGTTCCAGTCAAACACAACACCTTTTCTCAACATGCTGGACAGAGGCCGCAACTTTTTAGCATAATCCTTGATGAATCTGGAGTAGAACTCACATAGGCCAAGAAAAGATTTAAGACTAGGTTTGTCTACCGGGGCTTTGGCATTTGTAATGCTCTTCACTAAACCTGGCTTTGGCTCAACACTACGTTCAGTGATGAGATGACCAAGATATTCCAACTGGTCCGTGAGAAACGCACATTTGTCCCGCCTGAGCACCACACCTCTACACTGAAATCTGCTCAGCTCTGGTCATGAGCACATCTGTCAGGAGCATAGATCATATATCGTCTTGAAAATGTGATACCCCTTTGATACCTTTGAGCATGTTCACCATAACTCTCTGGAACACAGATGCGGCTGACGCTAAGCCGAAAGGCATCCTACGATATTGGTACGTACCAAAAGGGGAAACAAAAGCTGTGAGGTGTTTGGATCCATCATCCAGTTCTATTTGGTGATACGCAGAGGCTAGGTCAAGCTTGGAGAAGACTTAGGCCTCTGACAACCTTGCCAAGAGCTCAGAGATATTGGGCAATGGGTGTGAGTCCACCCATATTTCTTTATTTAAACATCAGAGATCAACACATACTCTCAATTCATTGTTGTGCTTTCGTGCCACCACCAAAGGGGACAACCAAAGAGAGGACTCCACTGGTTCAATCACACCCCTCTTACACAGCATGTCTAAATATTTTTCTAATTCCTTAGCAATGCTGAACAGAACACTCCTGAGTTTATGTTTGACAGGCCTTGCACCTTCCTTCACAATTATTTTGTGTTTAAACCCAGAGATCCTTCCTAACTCGCTTGAGAAAACGTATGGATACCGGATCATAATATTCTCTAATTCTGAGTCGTCCCTTATGGTTAAAACCAGTTCTGATGTCCCTGGTTTAAGAATCATACCAAACAGTCCTTGGTGAAACCACCCCAGGATGTTTACACCCTTGTTTGCGACATATATTCTGCCAGCAATTCTTCGCCCCTTGAACTTAAGTATCTCATCTATATACCCACATAGATCAATGCTACGCCCCTCATATGATACAGCTTTGCGGTCAGGAGGAAACAAATCTCTTTTAGGCCAAACTCTGTCAAATAATTCATGAGTTATCATTGTTATTCGAGCATCAGAATCTACTAATAATGACAGAATTTCCCCACCAACCACAATGTCAACAAGAGGATCAATACAAGAGTTGGGTCTCCACTTCTTATGTCATCAGTTTTGACCACCATAACCATGTCTCTTAAATCTCTTTCAATGTTGTCTTCATCTTCTTCTGCACTGTCATCAGTGACACATTTGATTGGTGATGTCAGCTTGTTCTTTTGACTTTGACACACCTTCGCAAAGTGTCCACGTTTATTGCACACTTTACACACAACACTTTTTGCTAGACACAGTCTACCACCATGAACATGACTGCGATTCCCACACCTGAAACATATATCTACTGTGCTTCTGTATTTTATTGTAGTTAGAATTAACAGCACCCACTTACTCTTCTTTCTTTGAATCCAGCTCTTTTGCCGAAATTTGGGATGTTTCTATACTCTTTGCCACTTTTATTGTCGCTTCTAACAATGGGTTTCCCATGGGAAGCAATTTTTGCTTAATGGTTCTGTCAATGCAGTGACCAATGAACTAATCCCTGACCAACTGGTCACAAAAATGCCTGAACTGACACTCTGACGCTAATCTCCTGAGTGCCATTATGTATGTATCCACGTCTTCACTTGCTTGCTGCACCCTTTTAAAACATTTAAGTCTCACCACCACCAGACTGAGTTGAACGTCAAAACGCTCTTGTAACTTCCTCACAGTTACTTGATGGTCATCTAATTCTTCATCCGCCACATTAATTTCAGGTAAGCGTTTAAAAATTGCTCTCCCTTTGAAGCCTAACAAATGAAGAAGCAGGTATTTCTTCCTTTCTGGACGATAGCGAATTGCACCAATAGCACCCAGGTAAGTCTCAAAGCCCTCAAACAATTCCTTCCACGCCTCTGGTGGATCTCCCAGTATTTGTTAGAAATTTGGTGGTGGAGGTACGGCCTGCATTGTACACCATTGTATTAATATTAGTTAAGATGTTTCCTTCAATAGCAAATCAATCTTTTTCCTAAAAAAAACGATGGTCCAACAAAAAAAAAACTACGCCTGAATGTGCCTGAAAACTCACTGATGAACTATCATTTGGCACTACTCAATGTAAATAGCACATGCTTGTGCAAAATAAAAAATACACAAATGTACATAAAATGCTGTGCATGTCAGCATACTGTGGAAGGAGCTGACACACACCAATTTTCTAATATTACCTTAGCATAGACAGTATTACACTTGGAGCGCAAGTGTTTGCAGCGCGTGTGCCAAAATATACAAGTGTACAAAAGATGCTGTGCGTGTCAGCGTATTGCAGCGCGTGTCAACATTTACAATTTTTTTTTCTTCCAGCGGAGCACTTGACACTCAGTTCAATTCAGCTGTGCATGTCAGTGATTAAGCTTCAGTCTGAAAGATCAACTTTTGACTGACATTCCCCTGTGACTCACTCCATAAGTGTACTCGCTGCAGCTTTGCAATCAGGCAAAAGAAATTAGATACTTTGTTTCTAAGATGGCCACCACGTACGTAAAGCACGTCGTCAAATGCGTTGCGTGACACCGTGCCGTGTGCGTTCCACCGTTTACCTGCTCTCGTAGTCCTGCGCATGTGCAACCACACAGATTTCTTTTCCGCTCCCCGTTTATTAAACCCTCTTCCCTGCCACGGCGGGCAACACCCACTTATCTTATGTCCAGTTGGCGGGCGCCTCACTTCCGACCACAGGACTGGAACTGTACGGGGCCAAGAAAACTAATTTGTGCAGCAGTCTTTAACGAGAAGATTTCCACAATGGGTCCTTGTGGACAACACGCTCGCTCGTCGCCAAATTATGTTGTGATGAAGGAAGACGTAGACCTTCAGGTAAGTAATAAATGTTGTTTATTTGATCCAAGTAACAGCGAGGTGTCCGGGCAGCCAGACACTTCTCCAACTGTCCGTATCATCCTGAGCATGGAATCCTCACACGCGTTCCGATTCCTGCCTAGCAAGAGGCGGCATACACAGACCACTACTTACTGTTTGTAGTGTTGGACAAATATTTCACGCAGTACCTGTAAGTTAAGCCTGACTTCCCTGTGCCAAGCTACCAGAGGGTTGAGCACAGATTAATTTAGGGTTTGCTTGTGACTTCACCCTGGCAAGGACTGTGGTTCCTGCTTGAGTAGGATTTCCCCCACCGCACCAGTAACCTAGGGGCCCATTAGAATGGCGGGCGGAAGCACCACCGCCATGCTGGCGGATGCAAAA